>JAJJMB010002379.1:212966-372298 GCA_023531105.1 Papaver atlanticum | reverse complement strand
AGCAATATTTGCTCAGATGCTCGAATATTGATTCAACTATCAATATTCAACAATTCATCATACGAGAAATATTCGCTTAGACCATTATGTTGATTCAATTATCAACATCATTCATTCGAGAACTATACGTCCCAGCATACATGTTCAATCCATGAATCCTAGAGCATTCCGCAATCATGCTCGACTGAACAATACTTAGACTCATCGTCTAATCAGTCAACAATTGATTAATTAAATACATGTCTTCCTTGCAGACTCCACAAATCATGAGACATCAATCATATCACATGGGGGGATATTAATTAGTGTTTTGGTATGGCGGCCTACGGCACATGTGTCCATCCACGATGAGAAATGTGAGTAAGTCGTGCAAGAAGTTGAGGGAGTTAGCAAAGTAGTGGGTGGACAATCAACCAACCCTCTCACGTACGAGGAACTGGTGCAACCACGATTTTCCACTTTACCACCCTTTCATTTTAGAAACCGTCACACTTACTGGAGATCAATGTGTTTACTATTCTTGCAATATAAATAAGTCTATGAATCCATGATTGAAGAAGATAGACAACGTTCGTCTAAGAAGAATTCGGATCCGAGTAATCATTCTCAGGAATTCAAATCAATCAACCAGAACTTATTCGAACTCAACAGTTCACGGAAAACTTGCAGAAACCTTAAACACATTCATAATCCTTGATCACCATTGATCTCACACACTTCTTAGCTTCCCTCCTACAGATCAACCCTCTTCCCTCTCTGTGACCGAATTGTCTCTGGAACGGCCATTTCTTGGTTTAGGACGGAGTCATACAGATTGATCTCTCGAACTCAAAGCACTCACGTGCAGTGCATCTGTTTGAGGTTAGGAAGTTTGCTCAGTTGAGGAGTCTCCGTCCACATGGTCGTCTCTCTATTCCCTAAAAAACCAGCAATTCATTTTTCCCCATCAACACGAAGCTCAAGGGCGGTTTAGTTTCCTTTCTCTATTTCCCCTTGATGAATGTGGGTCAACTTTATTTGATAACAGTCTGCTTTCCCACTAAAGTGTTTCATTTTTTCGTATAACAGACTTAACCGTTGTTAGAGAATAGCTTGGTTGAACCCACCAAGCGTTGATATGTCAAGTTTGGTTGTCATATTTTAGTGAATCAAAACTCTTTTAAAGATTCGTTTGATTATATACTAGAGTCAACTTCGTATAGGTTAGCTTGAAAGTGTTAGGATATGAGACTTACAAGTATTACATGAAGACTTGAAGAATGTGAAGAAGTATGGAGCTACAATGACAACATCATCCTTCCTCTTGAGGTTAGTAATATTTGACTTGAACTGTTTCATTCCCTAACGTATCTTTCAAGTCGTGCATATTGAAAACATAACTGCGAAGATGTTTGAATGATTATACTCTAGTTAGACATAGTATTAAGGAATACAATACGAGGTTTATTGCTTAACCATTAAACTTTGTATATAAGACAACGACATGATCATATGAATGCTATTGTGGTTATGTATGGGTATGAGTGAAGATTTCATCCTAGCAAACAATGATTTACATTCGTTTAAAGGAAGTAAGTTCATAAACTCGTTTTGTGAATCGAAATGGAAATCGCTAGGCTTATTGGTATTGTTATTCATTGCAGATCTATTTTGAATTACCAATATCTGTGTTTAGTATAACCGCTCATAAACTTGTTTATGTATCTTGGTAAAACTATTCACAAGGCCTGACTTATGTATTGGTATGACTTTTATTAGTGAAACCGATCTTAAGTAATCACTCAAGATGGTATGATCGATGCCTTGTAAATAACAACTTTTATCTAGCCATTGGGGAACCGATCCTAGTAAGAGGTGCAACAAATTTACAAGAGGGGAATCGATCCTTGTAAGAGGTGCAACACGTTTTTAGTAGATGGGGGAACCGATCCTATGAACATGTGCAACAATTTTGTAGTTTTGGGGGAACCGATCCTATGGACATGTGCACCAAATACAGGTAGTTACCATAAGTATGTGGGGAACCGATCCTAGTACCTAGTTAACCGAATTTTGGTGACTAGCGTGACTATGCACAGTACTCACATGGAGGTAGAACCGAACTTGTTTTGGTAGAACCGTGAAACCCATGATTGGTGATTTGATAGGATAATCAATCACATAGTTCTTGGAAGTCATATGAACCAATTCTAAACTTGTTTGGAAGTGTGGCAAATCGTTTCCAAGATTGTAAGTATGTAAAAGGACTTGCAAATTGAAGATGTCGACATACTTTGAACATGTGCAGTAACTCTTATCATTAATTGTTCCAAGATATTCCTTAATAGCTAAAGGAAAATCCCAGGATCGAAATAAATTGAGAATCTTTTAATTAAGGTTTCTTAGTTTTTATATGCTATTTAATTTCCAGCAATTAAATGCATATCTTTAGAAAATAATAATTAGTAATGTGCATTTACTGATTATAGATTTTTCTATTGGGATTTCGGTCAATATTTGGACAATGCATTTCCAGGAATTATGAAAACCGAATTTATGTTTATTGCATATCTTTGAGAATATTCGGTTTTGGAAATTCCTTGGTGTCCAAACTTCCTTGTCGATAAATATTGAAGTTTGCCTTTTTAGCAAACTAATCCTTAGAGCCAGCAAAACTACCTCAGTTGTGTTGTTACTGGTGGAGCCGCCTATCGGAGAGGAAAGTACCCTAATTAGGAGAAATCTCTGACGGCCGCTCGGTTTAAAGACTTCTTTGGGATTGAGAAGCTCTATTAGTACCGTTGGTGGGAAACTAGATAATTGCAGTTTATTTTAGTTTTCAATTGATTTGATTGACTAACGGTTGTTGAACTTTAATTGCACCTAGTTTGTTTATGCTTGAGAATATTCTCTTATATAAGATTCACTCAAACTAGATCGAAGTTTCGACAGGGATCTTTAGACTGTTTGTAGATCTAAAGACGTCTTGTGATAATCCAACATTAACAGACTCCGTTCTGTGTGTGATTGATCACAAGAGATTCAAGTTGATTGTGTGCAGGTGTTGATTGAAGATCAATGAAGATTTGAAGACAAGAAGACTTTTTGGGTTCATAATCTTTGGTGTGCACAATACTTGCTTCGGCTGGAAAGGGATCCAACTATAATTGGTTTATCTTTGTGATAGATTGGATTGATTAGTTGAGTAGATCGACATCAATACACTTCTTTGTGATTAATAGTATTGATTGCATAGTCTAACAATTACTTCGGTAGTTGTTGAGAGATTGATCTAAGGACCCGAAAAAGGAGTTTATTGGTTAAACGGAAGATCCTTTGTCAAACTCATATCACGTTGTTATTACCGAACAGATTTGTTGTTCCTTTACTGTTTAGAATACGAACCAAAGGAATTGTTCTAAGTGCGTGACTTACTGCAAGTTGGAGGCGCAGGGATACTGAGGAAACTAGGTGAACTATAGGTTTAGTTGCTTGGTCTCAACTATACGAAGTTGGTTTTATTTTGTATAGCGGCTTAATTCTGAGAGTATTCAATTCTGGACTAGGTCCCGAGGTTTTTCTGCATTTGCGGTTTCATCATTAACAAAATCTTGCTGTGTCATTTACTTTTATTTTCCGCAATTATAATTGTGTTTATTATAATTTAAAGTAAATCATACAAACGTTAATTCCTATTTTACTTGATAGACAATCCCTAGAGTTTGGTTAAGTCCGAACCTATTATCAAGTAAACATACTTCGTTGTTGTATTGTCTCGATCTCGTATCCATAGACAATAACACGAAGTGTGAACCGATTAGTTGTATTGTCTCGACTCAGTCCATAGACAATCACTTTCGGAAAAGGACTTATAGGTGGAAAAGTTTTAGATTGAGGTATATTTGGGTACCATCGTCTTTTCAACCGTGATCTTAACAATAACATCATCACTGAGTTTCTAAGAGCATCTCCAATGCAAGGGGTCAAGGTCGTCCTAGGTGGAGGTCTTATTAACACCTTTTTTTTGTGTGGTTCATTATTAAATTACAAAAAAAAAAGGTAAAACTTTTTACCTAAAGTTTATCTCCAGTCCCCAAGATTTTATTTAACACTCTTTATTTAAATTTAGAGACAAATGATGATGTGGACTAAAGACACAAGGTCATGAATAAAATCTACAGACTTTTTTTCTTTACCCATATTTAGCCATGTCATCTTTTATATAACCTTGACTCTTGCATTGGAGATGAAAATTTGGTGGAAAAGGTCTTAAATCCTAAGTGACATGGACCTTTACCCCTTGCATTGGAGATGCTCCTAGGGTGATTTTTGTATTCTTTGGTTCATCCTTTTGTTTAATGAGAACTAATGATTAAGCAAAAAAAAAAAAAAAAAAGTAAGTTGGTCCCATTGTTTATTATGGCGTAGTATAGATGTACTCGTAAAATATAGCTGTGAGGCAGTTTTGTTATATCAAAAAGAATCCCGAACCTTGTTTCCCCGTCTCGAATTCAAGGTTTGTGAAGAATTATTCTAGTTGTAGTTCTTGTTGGACTCTTTGTATAACCAAATTGAGCTGCAACCAGTTTTCAAGTGTTAAAGGTCTTAAAATAGCATGGCACCTAGGATTTAAGACCTTTTCAACCAAATTTTCATCTCCAATTCAAGGGTCAAGGTCATGAAAAAAGAAGATGACATGGCTAAGTTGGGGTAGTCTAATTTAGACTTTCTTCATCACATTGGGTCTTAAATACACGTCATAATTTTGTCTCTATATTCAATTAAAAAGTGTTACATAATTTTGTCTCTACATAATTTTTTTTTTTTTTTTGTCATTTAACAATGGCCCGCAAGGAAAAGGTATTAATAAGGCCTCCACCTAGGAAGACCTTGACCCCTTGTATTGAAGATATTCTAAGTGTGCAAAAGAGTACGAAAGTTATGATACTTTTGTCAATATAATACTCCCTCTGATTCTGGAAAAGAGATACTATTACCTTTCAGTTTAGTCAAAAATAGGCCAAATTGAAAAAGTGATAGCATCTCTTTTCCAAAAATGGAAGGAGTAGATGCCATCAAATATAGGTCGGAGCAAGATCCCAAAAGAAAATTCGCGGATCAAGAGAAAAAGAAAGTTGATAATTGGTTTTATTTTTATTTTGTACACAAAAACCTCTAAATAGAGGTTTTTATTTTTTTCGTGATCGATCAAAGAGGAAATTTATTGAAAATGGGGTACTTAAGAGGGGTACCTCAACCCGATGAATAAAATCAAGAGCAACAAGATAAAGGAGCCGAAAGGGGATTCGGCAACCCAAAACAAAAACAAACCAATATCACGAAGGCCGGAATAAAGAGTCACAAAGTGCTATCACCGTGTTCGCCGTTAGACCAACATCCTTGTGTTCGACTACACCCAAAAGAAGGCTTGGAGTTTAACATTTCTGATGAGGCTTACCAAATTTTTATTTTTCTTTTCGAAGACTCGTGCATTTCTCTCATTCCATATACACCACCATATTGCAACCGGGATATATTCTACTAAGTCTTTCATCTCCCCAATTAAACTTCCAAGATTTCACCGTTGCAGTGACATTTGAATCATAAGTCCATCGAAATTGACATCCTTCAAAAAAGTAATCCCATACTCTTCGGGTCCTCCAACAATCATAGAATAAGTGTGAGATAGTTTCATCATTTTCCTCGCAAAAACAACAAACACTTGAAACATTCGTGCCCTTCCTATAAGTTTATCCGCCGTTATTACCTTATCATGAGAAATGAGCCAAATAAAAAAATATATTTTACAAGGATATTCATGACTCCAAATAGCATCGATTGGAAATGTTGGCTCATCTTGTTCTCCTTCGTTCTTTATACCATCCTTCACCGTATAGTGACCATGTTCATTTTCAACCCAAATTCGACTATACAAAACACCTTCTTGTATGGAGATGGAAGAGAGAAGATTTGATATCGTGGGAACTTCATTTGATATGATTTGAGGGTATCTTTGTCTAGACATAAAACCTACCTTATACCACAATCCGTAGCTTCATACATACTAGCCACCACAAACTCTTTGGTACTTGAAGCTTCATACGCCAAAGGAAACATATCACATAATCTTCCATCACTTAGCCAAACATCTTCCCAAAATCTAGTTTCCTTACCCGCGCCAATTTTGAATCTTATATTCTTGTTGAAATCTTCTAGCTCTTTATAGATATTAAACCACAAACTACCGCCTTTTGATCCCTTGGGTTGGAGAGTTTCTCATCCGGTGGATGTTTCACCAAATTTTTCAACAATAATCTTCCTCCATAAAGCATCTTTCTCTAAACCAAAACGCCACCACCATTTCTTTAGCAAAGCCGAATTTACTTGCTTAGTTCTTCGGATGCCAAGACCACCTATTTCTTTTGTTTTAGAAACCAATGACTAACGAATATTATGTACTCTTTTCTTATTAGGGCCATCATCCCATAAAAAATTTCTCACTATCCTATCAATTTTCTTTGTTATGGAGCATGGGGCAAGAAAAATGGAAAGATAATAAATAGGAAGACTAGTCAAAACACTTTTGATGAGAGTTAGCTTACCTTCTCTTGAGAAAGTTTTCCCGTTCCACGAAGAAGTAACTCGTTACCCACAAGTTTCAAGAACTTTTTTCCTATTTTCGTGAGCCACCCACCTTGTCTCCCAAGGGAAGAACGAGGTACAAACTAGGAAAATTATCATTCTTGCAACCTAACATGTTAGCAAAATTTTCAATTCCCTCTTCGACTGAGACCCCAAATAAACTACTCTTCGAAAATTTTATCTTCAAACCCGAAGTTAACTCGAAACAAAGAAGTTGGTAATGAAGAGCGTCAACTTTTTCTCTCTTGGCATCAAGAAAAATAATAGTATCATCGGCAAATTGCAAGTGATTTATTTTTGTTCACCCCTCCTTCACCGAAAAACCCGAAATTTTACCAAGTTTTTGCGCTTTGCTCAACATACAACTTAAAACTTCATCAACGATAGTAAAAAGAAAAGGAGATAGTGGGTCACCTTGATGAAGTCCTTTTTCACTACCAAAGTATCTGTAAGACGATCCATTAACAAGAACTGAGAACTTTGAGAAGGTTAAATAATTTCTAATCCATGCCCTCCAAACACCACCAAAACCCATTTTGTATAAGACTTCATTTGGGAAATTCCAATTCACATTATCAAATGCCTTTTCAAAATCAAGCTTGCACACCAATCCCGGTAATTTTTGACGAAGTCTAGAGTCCACACATTCATTCGCTATCAACACCCCATCAAGAATTTGTCTTCCTTTAATAAAACTAGATTGGGAGGATGAAATTAGGGTAGGAAGGTAAACCATTAAACGCTCCGCTAAGACTTTTGATATGATTTTGTACACACTCCCAATAAGACTAATAGGCCGAAGATCTTTTACTTCTTCAATACTTTCTTAGGAATAAGGGCAATAAAAATTATTTTTCAACGACTAATCTAGAACATTATGGTCGTGAAATTCTTCGAACACCTTCATCAAATCTTCTTTTACGAAGTCCCAATCGACAATGAAGAACTTCATAGGAAAGCCATCCGGACCCGATGCACATCAACTCCCAAATCCTTAATTACATTTTTAACCTCCTCTTCACTAAAAGATCTCTCTAACCATATACTTGCATTCTCATCAATACGCCCAAGGCACATGTTCTTGATTCTTGGACGTTTATTGGAGGTTACGGCACATGTTCTTGATTCTTGGACGTTTATTATTAGAGGTTACGGCACCTGTTCTTGATTCTTGGACGTTTATTAGAGGTTACTTTAAACGCTAACTTAAATGATCTGCAATGCTCTTTTCGGTTTCTTCTTTGTTTCCTAAGGCACATGTTCATCTATATATTTTTTGTTAACACAAAAATCCACAAATATATAGGACCTTTTATTGGTATTTTGTTCCCATTTCCTTTTTTGTATTTTGCCTCATTTGATCTCGCTGCTACTGCCACTGCCCACTACCCACATACGGATACTGACAACTTGGGATCAAGATGCTGCTGCATACCCCCCAAGAAATTGTGCACAGGTAATGCCGTAATGGTTATCATTCAAGTTTGCTAAAATCATTCGATAACTAATTTGCTCAACTATTACTCTATCTTTCCAACTAATTGAGGCACCGGATGTCAGTGAAAACACGCAGTATGTAATCAGGTTTAATCAAATTAATTTGCTATCAGTTTTTGTTGCTAATTAATCAATGACATTAACATCTTACTGAAGATATTTACAAGTGTGCTACCTGTAACAATAACTTCTCTTTGACCATTCATTTTTTATCTAGTCTTTATCAATCCTGATGATCTATTGAAGGATATTGCATGATAATTGTCAAAAATATACGACTGCTCCTAATTTTCTGTCTATATACAATATATTTGGAGTAGTCAATGATCAAAACACAGCCAGGTCTTGTATTCGTCTCCTTCATATGAAATCTTTTCACGAGAGTTCCGGTCGATTTTACTGTTTGGCACCATATCTTGACAATTTTTACAGCTTCTTGTAGTTTGTTATGGCACTGTTACATTGTCATACGATTCCCTGGTTACGTTGTCCACACCACTTCCTATAACCACCCATCGTCTCAAAATCTAGTCGTATCACTTGGATAATTGATCTATGACCGCGTAATTCATGCCAAGTCAATATCAATAATGTGATCATAAACAGGTTAGACTCCCTGCTCATACAACCACTGCATTTAGTGACAGCTTTAGTTTTATTTTTATCGGGACACAGCAAATGTTTTCGTGATTAATATTTAAAAGATAGAAAATGAGACATCTGACTCAGTGATGCAAAATTCGGGAGTTGAATAAAATCTGACGCGACCACATTGGAACTACAACTAATGGAGAATTCAATTCAGATCCCAAGCACAATTACACATTCAAAGGTTAAACTCTTTGGAAACCTATGCAAAAACTTTACTACTGGTAAAAACGAAACTTTCTCATGGCGCAATAGAGCTACACATAATAAAAATAAAATAATACTTCTATCGTTTGTGGAAGAGAATTATTAAATTTTTTCAATTTAGTTTATTTTAAACTAAAATAAAAAAATGATAATACATTTTTTCCGTAAACTGAGATTATATCATTAAATAAGATTATTGTACATGAACCAACAGATGCTAACTTTACATTGAAAGCACAATGGCCGTGGCTCACCTGACTTCAAAATTCACTTACTAACCATTTTGCTATACATGGGACCACGGCAAAAGAAAAATAGCTTCGTGTGAACTGAAAACAAAAAATCCATAATTAATAAAGTAAAAAAACTCTATACCGTAATATCTCTTTAAATTAATAGGTTTGGCATGAAGTTTCTTTTTCTATTTATTTTTTTGATGGAAATCACATTTCAATTTATTCAAACCATAATAGTGATTACATGATTGCTTATAAGATTATCAAAAACACCAAAATACAAGAAAATCAAAACCAAAATACAAATGACGACACCAATTGCAAATACATCACGAAGAGAAAGAGCCATGAACCGCAAAGATATCCAATTTTTGTACCAGTAGTATTGACGAATGATGGTGTGAACCATAATCAACTCCGACCATTTAAAATAATTATCTTCTTCAATAAGAGATGCTCCAAATAAAATGAAGTATTTTGCCCAAAATCTTGTAGATCCAAACGAATCCGGATGGCCTAAATCCCTCTTGTTGAAGATGAATCCAAAGCGAATCCAAGCAGAATCATTGATATTCTTGACGAATCGAGAATAACAAGCCAAGAAACACCATAAAGATTTGAGAGAATCGCTATTAGAGCGAAGAGAAAATCGTCCTAAAGACGAAGAAAGTATCGCCCAAATAGTGAAGAAATGTGTCCATAGACACCAAAAAAAACTAAAACAAAACCTAAAACTAAAAATTAGACTACATTTATTCATAAAAAACTAAAAATCCTTGCTCAATCTAGCCCAAAAAGACTAGATCTGAGCAAGAAGAAAAAGGAAGTTCTAGAGTTTTTTTTTCTTTTTTTTTTTTGGAGAGAGAGGAGAGAAGAGAGGTTTGGCATGAACTAAACTATTAATCTATAAAGACTATTAATTTACCGAGTAAAATAGCATTTATAACCAAAAAGCAATAAAAAGAATTAGCAAGTACAAAGTCGGATAATACAAAAAAAAATCTAAGAAAAGAAGAATATATTTTTATATTAGCCATAACCCACGTATAATTTTATTATGTAACGTCGAAAATTAATATTAATTAATTAAGTACACTATTTATTTTTAGCTTTCACCAATATCTCAAAGAAAAGCTGCACATATTCAACTCGTGAGGTAAAAATAAATAAAAAAATCGTCTCCATCAATCAAAGGCGTCAACAATTTCTTGGAATAGCTTGATGTGACATTGTCAGGTAATTAAAATAACCTTTTTTGGGATACAATTAAGCAAAAGTGTGTAAATACTTTTTTTTTGTTTGACAAGAAAAGGGCAATATATTAAAAGCTACCACTCATCAAAGTGATGAGCAGTAGACAAAAAAATAGAACATACAAAACAGAAGTTAGCCGTTACTCGTAACAGCTTCTCAATTACATAGAAGAGTACTAAAAGAAAAACCTTCAAAAATCTTAGTGTTCAAACCCCCAGCTATATAGAGTACATTTTACCGATACTATTAACTGGTTGAAATTCCTTCTCTTGTTATTATAAAGCCTGCAGTTTCGCTCCCTCCAAATGTTCCACTAAATTGCGAAGGGGAGAAATCCCCAAATATTTTTTTAACATTCTGCTACTCTTCTTACTAGACCATTCCCATATGTTAGACTTTATACTCTCAGAAAAGACCCATTTTACTCCAAAACTTTCCAAGAAATATTGCCAAATTTTCCTAGTCTCTGGGCAGTATAGAAAAAGGTGATTCTGAGTTTCCTGATCCACATTACACAGTAAGCAAGTACTCGAATTCACCTTACCTGCTCTCAGTAAATAATACAGGTTTGGCGCGCCTTTGTAGCAAAGACACCAAACTAGAAACGAAACCTTCAAAGGGATTTTGGGGTTCCATACCTGTCTATGAGGAAAAACCAAAAACCCGTTAACATCCAGCGAAGCGTAACAGTTGGCCACAGAGAAATCTGCTGCGAAATTCCACTTTCTAGAACCATCCTCTACACTGTTGCGTAACATAATCCTAAAAATTTCCAGCATATGAAGCATCTCAACTACTTCACCTAATTCCTGATCCCTTAGGTTTCTCTTAAATTCAAAATTCCATGCCCCGTGATCAGAAACCATATCCTTAACAGTAGATTTTTTGGTTTTAGAAAGCTTGAACAGGTTAGGAAATCTGTCCTTGAAAGTATTCTCACCTATCCAAACGTCAGTCCAAAAAAGTATACTGGATCCATTCCTTAAAACGATAGTAGTATTATCTTGAACACATCTTTTTGATTTAAGAATTCCCGCCCATAAACTATTACCAGCCGGTTTAGAATAAGCATTAGGGAATAGAGAATTTGAGTTACCTCCAAATTTCTCATGGATGATTTTTCTCCACAAAGCACCTTTCTATTTGCTGTATGTCCATATCCATCTGCAGTGTAATGCTTTATTAACTAAACTGATCTTTTTAATATCGATACCTCCACGCGACTTTGGTACATTAGCCTTGGACCACTTCACCCAACTTCTCTTCTTTGTAGCTGTCTAAGAACCCCATAAATTTTTTTCTCATAATCTTCTCGATCTCCTTCACCACGAACATAGGAATCTGAAATAACGAAATATAGTAAATTGGAAGGCTGGCCAGAACGCTATTAATCATAATTAGTCTTTGACCCTTAGACAGATATCTTCTCTTCCAAGTACTAAGTTTTTGCTGGCACTTTTGAATACTTTAAAACAGAGATATTAACACCAACAATTTACTACAAGGTAATGAGTTGAAGACGAAGAACATTATGTTGACATTGGGGTAAGCGTTGAAGAAATGGGGGTAGTTATCAATAAGTTATTTGTTTGGAGTAGTTGCTTACATTCAACAATTGGGTATGATCAACTTAACCTTTTAAATAACAAAAAAATGATCAACCTGAAATGCTAGTAGATGATCCCGTTACAATCCTTTTCCTGAAGGACTAAGACAAGAAACTAGTTTTGTTTTGTTAATTTATAATTGGGTGTTGAAGCCCGTCAAAAATGAATTTTGTTTCCAACTTGCAAGAGATAAAAGAAAAACAGGACATGTCTTATTTAACTAGAACCGCATTGCTAATATTTTCATGACTGCTAATAAGGAAGTTCACTGGGGAAGATATCAAAATTCATATAAGACAAATTAAAAAGTTTTCTGCCTTATATAAAAATTTGGTACCCTTCCCAGTAATCCGGCACCCCTATTAGCATATATAGATATTTTAAGCATGTCGGTCAAGGAAGTTAGAGAGCACGAGTATCTTCATCACCTGTTAATATATTAGGTGCCAATCCGGCTCCCCAAGATAGTTGTTCTATGGGTCCGGATGGCGGAGCTATTGGAAAATAGGAGCAGTTGTCCCCATTTACTGATTAATTTTTAAAAACGTTCATTTTTTACACAAAAGCTTTAAATTAGGCCTTCTAAGGGTTACTCATTTATATAAAATTTAAGAAAAAAACTAGATACATTAAGCCTTTTTTGTTTGCATTTATTCCCTTTCATTTTTTTATTTTATCCTCGCTTACTTAAGATCCTGGCTCTAGCATTGATGTGGAAATTCATAATTTGGATCATGTTCCACGATGCTACTAAATAATAGGAAAAATATGGTGTATAGGTTTATCAATCAAGTTTGCTATTCATAGGAGTATCTCTTTTCAAGAAGAAAATCAATCAAAATGGTCGAATAATTACAATTCCTTCTCCAATCTCTACATACAAGATTTGAGTGCTACCGGTGTGGATTGCTCTTTCGCTTCGCGATTTATTTGCATTTTGCACCTTTCATTGTATTTGTTTCATGTTTATGATGTACTTGTTTTTTCTTAAAAACCATCATGTAAACGTTTCTTTAATGGAATGAAATATTAATGGTTTGATTATCAAAAAAAAAAAAAAAAAAAAAAGAAGCTTGCTATTCTATTGAAATCAAAGGATAATTAGATAAGGTTTATAATTGTTCGAGTACTATTACTGTATCTTATCAATTAATTAAGGTATCAGGTGTCAGTGAAAACACTAGGGACGATGATGGAGTAGGGACTTTGAATCCCGTCCTATGACCATTCCCTACCCATTTACCCATAAGAGTTGGGGCGGGACGGGTTCCCTATGGTAAACCGTAACATTACAAAAGACATTTAGAATTATGTCACAATCCCGTAAGTGCTATCTAGTGTAACCACAGTGAAAACAGAGGTTCAAAAAAAATTATACTGACAATGAAGCTATTAGTTACAGAGTTTTCTTTTGCAACTATTTACGGGCTTTGGTTAAAATCCGACAAGCATAAGTTATATGAGTTAGTTATAAAAATAAATTATGTGCATCATATCTTTGGTAAATCTCTATGAACATTGAACGTAATAATAAATAAAACCTACAATAATACTTTTATACGCTAAAAGTCTATACCCTAGATATGAAAGGTACGAGGCAGGTATGAAAGGTATGGGGCGGGTACAGGGCGGGGACCTTAAATCTCATCCTCACCCCATCCTCGCATCACTAATTTTCGTAATTACCCGTACCCGACCTCGTTCCCTGTTCGTACGAGTATAACCCTACCCAATTGGGACGGATATCCCGGGAGAATGGGTTTTGGTGCGACAAATTGTCATCCCTAAAAAAAACATGATCAGGTTTAATCAAACTTATTTTTTATAATTAATCAGTGACATTATCATCTTACTAAAGATATCTACAAGTGTGTGCACAAAATGTCTCTGGACGAAAAACCTAGCTCCCTGGCCGCTGCTTGCTCGAATCGGCTCATTTAGAGCATATCTGAGCAGCCATATAACTGTGTGGATCTCCAACCTCTTTTAATTTTCGTTTCCAACTTTAGTTTTTTTTCATGCTGGGTTATATCTTCTGTTATTAATTATGTTTCAGTTCTTGCTGTTGAGCTTATGTCGTTTTGTTTGGTTGAGTTTTAGTTGTTAGTGCAACTATGGGTGGGGATCTAATGAATAAATGAGACCAAACATACTACCATCTTCAACTAGGATCTACAAGAAAATCGCATCTTCAGTAAAAAATCCGGCTACTATGGTTAGCGGCTTTGTTTAACAGCTCTAGATATCCTCTAATTTTTCTTTTAGAGTTTATCTTTGATTTAAATTTAATTAGATCATGTTTTGTTTTAGCTGTTAGTTTTAGTTCTTAGACTAGTAGGTCTGCTATGGTGTTTTTATTGATTGATCTTGTGTTCTTCTTGGTAATGGGGTTCTTATATTTGGGTCACTCTATGATCTCCATCCCCAAGTTTGGTGATGGATTTTTTTGGAAAAAATAGCAACTCCGATAATTTTTCGGGCGAGTTCTTTAATTTCTGACCGACAAAGATTCTGATAAACCTTTCCCAGAAGGTCATGGTTTTTAGAAAAAATTAAAAATATTTAATAGGGTTGTGGATCATGTTTCAGCGATCCAAGCTATCCCATACGTAAGCGGGTGTTACTGTTAGTACTATTGGTCTCTCACTATGTACTCGAGCGTTACTACTGTTACCAGATTCTGGTATACGTGATTCTATTAACTGAAATTCTGTTACTGAAGAAATGTCGCTTGGTTTGTTTGAAAGTCACTTGTAATCAGTCATATTGTATTTACTTTGCGTTGTCATGTAACTTCAGGTTTAATACCTATTATTATCTAATAAAAAAAAGTGGACAAATAGGATAATTAGCATTTGGGGCTTATTTACAATTCTTTTTTGTAATAAGTATTTAAGTTCTATGTTTTCCGTTTTTGTTTTTACGTTTCTTATACATTCTTCTTTCCTAATTAATTTCTAAAATAAAAATAAAAATAGAGGACCATTTCTGATTCCTACGGCAGTATTAATGACATTTATTCTAGTTTATTGCATGATAATTGTCAAAAATTTACGACTACTCCTAATTTTCTATCTTTCTATAAATTTGGAGTAGTCAATGTCCAAAAAAAACATCCATGTCACCACATTTTTAAAATTATGCGGTTGCACCATTGATCGATCTTGTAATCTTGTAGTCCTTCATTGGGCAATTTTGTTTAGAGATGCCGAAGTTTTACTGAGTTGGGCCATCGATCTTGTATTCTTGTAGTCCTTCATTGGGCAATTTTGTTTAGAGATGCCGAATTTTTACTGAGTTGGGCCATCGATCTTGTATTCTTGTAGTCCTTCATTGGGCAATTTTGTTTAGAGACGGCCAAATTTGTACTGAGTTGGGCCAAAGTCTTTTCACTTGGCTAATAGATCTATGACCGCGTAATTCATGCCGAGTTGAAATCAATTATGTGATCATAAACATGTCATTAGGCTCATTATTTATCCCACAAATGAAATTAGTGACAACTTTAATACTCCTTCCATCCCTAAATAGATACATATTCATTTTTAAATTTTGTCCCACTAATTAATGACCTATATCATCAAGCAAGTGGACATATTCAAAACTACAATTTTAATTGATTATTGTTAGCATAAGAAATATGTATAATTTGATATTTATATTCGTCAAATAGGTGTTTTAAAATGCTTTTCAATGGTATAAAATTTACGAATATCCGTGGTATAATTTGAGAGATAAATTATTTCTAAATTTTAATAGTTATTATCTACAAGGGTATAATTGTAAAAAATATATTTAAAATACTCCCCTCTCCTCCTTTCCTTAAGAATTGTGCAAATTTAAACTAGGTCATCTAGGGACGGAGGGAATATCATTTTATCAATACATAGCAAAGAATACATTATAATTTTTGAAATAATAAAAAGGAGTAGCCGAGTAAAAATAGGGTTGAGAAATGCGAAAATGCTAGAGAGACCCGCATTTATACCCCAAAGAGTTACAATACTATGCGACGCTCACGTGGCATAGGGACCCATCAAAGAGTAAATGTTGGTGCCAAAATGATTTACATCCCGCGGGTTATCGCGATGTGACACAAGGGGGTGGGACCCACACTAAACCCACCCCTACAAATCCGTCGGGTCACTAGGTCTCTCCTTCTTTGTCTCTTGCGGGACAACCTGCGGGATTGGGCCCGCGGGATGTCTATCACTTCCGATGTTGGTGGGTGGTTAAATCGGGAGAGATGAATAAAGTGAAACTTTGTTATTTTATCCTTTCTTTAACCGAGTAAATCAAATCCGTAACTAGGAAATTATTCAAATATTTGTCTCTTAGATGTTAAGTAGAGAGAAGAAATTTGTCACTCCTTATCCATCACATCTCCCTTAACATATACCGAATGTTACTATTTAATTATATTTGTTTTGCCAACAACTGTCTAGTAAGGTGGTTAAGGCACTCCTTTTCTTCCATAGTGTGGACGTAAGGTAGAGGGATCGATTCCCGCTAGGAAAGATTGAATCCCTCATTTTCACCAATTTCCTCTATGGATAGAGCTGAGATTGGGTTTTGCTGTTGGGATGGCGGTTGGATTAGCAGTGGGGCTAGTCCAACTTGCTAAGTCTGCTCAGGGAATGGCCTAGCTCTGCCGTATCCGGAAAGAAAAAAAAAATTGTTTTGGACTTCATAGCAACACTTACACAAAGTGACATCACCAGTAAAGTAACATTTTTTTAATAAACGACTTAAATTAAAACCTTAAAAAGCGTCGCTTAATTTATGTGCAAAATAGTGCATAGCTTCTCTGTTTTGTATTTCCGAAAACGCCAGTACCCTTAACGATTACACTATAATGTTTTTGGGCTGCATCCATAATTTAATTGTCCAACCATGCATACAAACTAATAAAATGTTTGAAGCAAAACTTTCTCTTTTTTGTTGAATGATCAATATGGATACCAATGTGTTGTTCATGTCTAATGGGGTGAGAGTTTTCTTGTGTCTGAGCCACACAATCAACTTGAGAGGGATGCATATCGTCAGCCCAACCATCCTAAACAATTAACGTTTAATACATAAATAAAATGACATAATTAACAGTAAGAAGAATAATCAAAGTAAAACAATCAATTCAACAAATACCTTTCTCTTCGTACGGCTTTTAATTGGTTGGTTTATTGTCTTACATGTTCGACCTATTCGTGGCTTTCAGAATGGGTCATTCACAGTAATAGCAACATTATCACCTTTCTCCATATTCAACATCTCCATCTACCGCTTGCGATATATTTTCCTCAAGTTGATTTCCTTTGAGTTTCTCTGTTTATTTTAGTTTAATAAATGTTTGTTGCGCCTCATTCTCTTTACAACCCAACCAATCATCGATATCACGGTATTGACTAGTGAAAACGTGGGGTACCAAAATACACCACCACTTTTTTCTTAGACAATCTGTATGGACAAACTCAATACAACTCCGAGAGTTAAACTCAGTCAAGAAATAATATCTAGAGTTATATCTCCCTCTCTTACGATTAGAACGTTTACATAAACAAGTTCGTGAACCTAATCACAAAGAGATTACTTGAACGGTACCAAAGATCAATTGTCCAAGAATCAATAAAGTCGTATCCAACAAACTAGGTTGGATGTATCTACTATGATTGATCAACGCACAACCTATGATATCTCAATTATAAATATAAACAATATAATGCGGAAAAAGAAATAACACAGACACCCGAAGTTTTGTTAACGAGGAAACCGAAAATGCAGAAAATCCCCGGGACCTAGTCCATATTGAACACCAAACTGTATTAAGCCGCTACAGACACTAGTCTATAACCAATTAATTTCGGACTGGAATGTAGTTGAGCCCTAAAAGGTATCCCACCAATTAAGGTACAGTCGCGCTCCTTACACCTCTTGAATCCCAGCAGGACTCTGCGCCATTGATTCCCTTAGATGACGTCATGCACACCAACTAAGAGTTGCTTCGACTCAATTGAAAACTTTGAACCAATATGCTTCCCACAGATTAATCTTATATATGATTTTCTTTTACAATCAAATATTTTGATCAAAGGCGATGGAAATTGATAGCAATAGACAAAGTCTAGATAACCTCAATATCCAGACTTATGAAACCCGAAGTGCAGCCTAGATTATTATTCACCTCACAACTATAAAACCTGTGGAATCAACAAAGTTTGAGACGAAGAGAACTTTGATGATTTCTATCTATCTTGATCGATGGACCAAGCTCACAAACAATCAAAATCAGGATACTCGAGTTATCAAGGAAAGATAACTGAACCTGGCTTCACGAATCCCTATGAAGACTATGTAGTCGCTAAACCCTAAAAGGGTTAGGAAGAGGACGACTCTAGATACAACTAGGACACACCAAAAAGTAGTGTCGGATTCAAAGATCCCAGTTGCTTCAAGTTCCCCTTTTATAGACATTCAAAGCATAGGTTGATTTAGGTTTAAGCTAAGATAGCTTTGGTACCAAGCAATCAATATCCACCGTTAGGTTAATATTTGAATCTGATTTATATAAGAAAGATATACACTCTGTCTAGGTGAAACCATAACAGAACTGTGTACAAAAACTATGTCCAACATGGTTAGCCGAAACTAGCCGATTTGAACTTAAAAGCTTAATACTCATTTTCGTGAACACTTAACACATTAATCTTGAGTCACAATCATGTGATCAAATAAGTCTAATGTTTTTAGAGAATTAATCAAATGCTAATTATCTCGTAGAAATAATTTAATCACACTTGAAGATAATCGACATGGTTAGTAAATGCACAAAGTACAAATACATAGTCGTTCGTGACTCAGGTCAGTCAGAGTACATGTACCGGTTTGTAAACATTTAACCAAACCAAGTTCCGGAATCAACAGAACTATTTAAGTATGAGTACCAGTTTGGAAACCTTAAAACTACGACCGATTTCGGAGTCCACATAACTATTTTGGTTTGCGTAACGGTTTGGGTACTAAAACCGAGTTCGGGAACACATAACTATTTTGGTTTGCGTACCGGTTTGTAAACTAACTAGGCTACGTAACCACAGTTCCTAAATGGTTTGAATACAAGTATGCGTACCGATCCGGTTCACGAGTTGAATAGATTTTCACATGATATACATAAGAATATGTGTACCACAAATCTGCAAGTCGATATATAGCTACTCCGCTAAGTGTACGAATACATGTAATACGGGTTCAGACTTATAACAGTTTTCCCAGTTTGTAAGACTGATAACACTGTCTTGTATCCAAATCTATAGTGGTTCTATATTTCTCTTTAAATTGATTCAAAACATTCCCTAATAACATCAATGACACATATCGTTGTTCCGGGTTATTTTTGAACGATAAAACTTGAATCATGATTTTGATTCCGAACAATAAATCGTCCTTAACCGAAATTCATCAAGTATGAACAAATGTTCATTAAGCTTAGTCATTATATTTCGAGAACTAATTATCAAGATAAACTTGACTCGAAATTCTTGTCTATGCATAATAGTCTAATTAGTTATGCGACATCGTCTCAGTGATAGAAAAGTGAATATAACTTGAGAACTAGGTGGTTCAGTCTTCACTTACCTATTGTTGATGAAGTTCCTCCAAAAGCTTCAGTTGATCTTCGCCTTGAAATGGTAGATAGCAATGATAACTTCCGTGATCCTCTATTTCTCAACTATATTTTTATCCTAGTCCGAGACTTAACTAATTGTAGACTAGAAATCAAGATATAGTTTTGACAACTAAATTTGACAACAAGCTTGAGATAGCAACACTTGTGAGTTCGACCGAGCAATGCTCTAATAATCTCCCCCTTTGTCAATTTTAGTGATAAAACAATTAATACATATGGATAACAAAAATAAAGCTTCGAAAAACTCCTCGATCCACCATGCCTTGATTTTATTGGTTTCTTCAACTCTCCTTGAACTCTTCGTTATTTCAAGTCGCAATGATTCTTAGTGTGTTCAACTCAGCATCGTTGTTGTAGAAGATCCATAGCTATTACAACTTTCGTCATTATACAGAAACATAATATTATTATCTTCTCTCCAAAGTTCAATATTTCAATTCTGAAGTAATACTACGGTTATATGTTTCTCATCCTTAATTAATACTTACATCTTTTGTATAATAGGTGAAACAAATTGCTTAATGATTCACTCCCCCTTACATAATGATCCGTCAACCATATGTATGTAGTATGAAATTAGTTCAGGAACATAGAAACGTATTGGTTCGCATACCGGTTTGGATACTTAAATCCGGTTCCCTTACCACAGTTCCAAAATGGTTTGTATACGAATATACATACCTATCCGGATCATGAAACAAACAGATTTTCCCATGATATGCATACGGATATGCGTATCACATAAATCCGTAAGTCGATATATAGCTACTCCACTACGTGTACGAGTACATGTATACGGCTTCAGACATATAACAGTTTTCTCAGTTTGTAAGACTGATAACGTTGTCTTGTATTCCGAATATAGAAGTTTTATATTTCTCTCTATATCAATTTGAAACATTCCCGAATAACATCAATGACACATATCACTGTTCCAGGCTATTTTCGAATGATAAACTTGAGTTGTGATTTGGTTCCGAACAATAAATTGTTCTCCACCGAAATTGATCAAGTATGAACAAATGTTCATTAAGCTTAGTCATTATATTTCGATAAATTCGTAAACTAAATAATTAGTTCTCGACTCGAAATTCTTGTCTATGCAAGCTAGTCTAATTAGTTATGCGACAATCGTCTCAAGGATAGAAAGGTGAATATAACTTGAGAAATAGGTGGTTCAGTCTTCACTTACCTTTTGTTGATGAAGTTCTCCAAAAGCTTCAGTTGATCTTCTTCTTCAAATGGTAGAACATAAATGATGACTGGTTCGTTTCTCAACTATCTCTATCCTAGACCGAGACTTAACTAATTGTAGACTAGAAATCAAGATATAGTTTTAACAACTAAATTTGACAACAAACTTAAGATAGCAACACTTGTGAGTTCGACCGAGCAATGCTCTAACAACTAGTACCTGCAACCCAATTTGCAAGATCAACAAATTTATTGCAGAGATCGTAGTATTAAGTACTTGCATCATCATTTTTCCAACAACTGAAACCCAATTTCACCTTTGTATGACATATTTTCACATCCTTCTGCCATCGTCTCAAGATATATTTATCTGAAAGTTCTTTTACAGTGTTAATTTACAACACACTTAACATATGGCAGCATTATATTACTCTAAATGCAAACATTTGACATGTACAATGAATATCATAATCTTCGGAGTTCTATCTACAAAAAAGAAGCATTTTCTTATAGTAATTATCCTCAATCCATATGTCTTGTTGGACATTGTAGATTGTACCATCAGGCGTTACCTTAATCTTGTTGAAGTTACAATACATCATGTTTAATAACTGAATATGAGTTAGTATACATGCAATATCCTATATTTTTATTTACCTTTTCGGTCGGGTTTTACTCGAATTATCTAATTACCTCGCCACTTGGGTTGTTGTTGAGTCATCTGTTTTACCTTAGCCTAAGTTGTCACACTTGATTAGACATTTTGATATTCTTCTCTTATAACTTAGTAAACATGTTAGCGTGAAGATTAATCACCTAATTATATTTTGATAATTGAATAAATATGAGAAATAATCAAAAGACATTTAAAATTGAAATAATAAAAATACGTATTAATTACTGGTAGTAGTATTAATCTTACTATAGGTTTTTATAATTAAAATCGTGGGAGAAAATTAGAGGGGTGCAAACTAAAAGCTTGGGGAAGGAAAAGTAAATGGAGCTAGGGTTTCTTTTAGAGAAGATAACCTTGGAGAATCAAGAGGAAATTGTAGCTAATAAAAGGTAGAATGCTAGATCCCTTTGGGTGATTCTACTTGATTATATTTTGTATGAATTTGTATATTTAGATCTCAATAATTTATTTGTTTAAATACATGAATCCAATTGATAATCAACCTTTTATTATTGGTAGATAACATGTTTCTTTATCTCTGATTAAAATTTGAGGTTAATTCACCACATATTCACCATTGAAAGCATGTATGAACTTTGATGTTGATTTCTGAAATTTTTGGACAGTTTTTTCTTTTTGTTCTTGATTGTGTTTCGTCGATCTTGATGATGTTAGAATGATTCGGAGTCATAATCAAAATTGTAGATTTATGTCTTATCTTTCATTTTACTTTTGATTTGTTCAATTTCAGACTAGTTTGAATTTATCGCGAATATTTTAGTAACATGATATAATCTGCCCAGTTTTTAGAATGATCACATTGTAAATTTAGTATCTTTTGTTTGAACCGTTGGTTTACTGTGAATTTTGGATATGTTTTAGTTTATTGAGTCATGTAAGTCCTTATAAAACTTTAGGAAGATCGGACCATGATATCACCCAAGAACATATGATGTAAGAAGTTTGCAGTTTGTAAAGCTTATTCTTATTTGCATAAATGCTTGAAAGGAATTCATCATTGATTATTTGTCTTGCGTTGCTACGGAATGATTTTCTAGTATTGTGAGACTGATTTATAAGTCAATGGATAAGTTTGTTTGAATGGAGGGGAACGAAGCGATGAAACTCGTGCAACTTGTCGGAATGACCTCGATAAGAGGATTGGCATGGCACGAACCGAGGAAACTCGTGCAACTTATCGGAATGACCCCGATTAGCGAATTGGCAGGGCAAAAACTGAGGAAACTCATGCAACTTATTAATATTGTGAACTCATATGTTGAAAACTAAATTGGTTGGTTTGTTGGAAATATTATTGGTATTGGAAACTCATGTATTGAAATCTATACTAGATGATTTGTTGAGGACGTTATTGATGTCGTGGGTTTATTTATCAAATATATAATTGAATACTTGAAGTTGTGACAAAATATCTTGTTGTATGTTATCTTTGATTTATTGATATTTCTTCGTATCTTTTGAGAATGAGAATGCATTCTATTGAGCTGTTATCTCACTCTAATTGACATTCTTGAAGATATTACGGAATGTGGAAGTGGAAACTAAGAAATTAGCTTATTGATTGTATTGTTTAAAATGTAATTTGAATTAATATGTTGTTGAAAAAATTGTTAAAGATAATTAGTGAATTCATATGTTTCAATTCATATTATATAAAAGATCAATTATTTTTGATATCACAAGTAAAATATGAGAAATATATATGCATAAGTCTCATTCTGACCCGTAACGCTTCGAATTCAGATTTCCACATGGGTTTGACCCTGGTCCAGAACTCAGGGTGTTACAAGTTACGAACCTGTTTCTGCGTTGGGTATTCAGTTACAATGAGGATGCTTTTTAGAGATGCAATAGCATCCACTTCCTTTTTCTTTCCCACCTGTTCCATAATGCAAATTCAAACTGCTCCACAAATTGTCTTAGCATGGTCCTTGCATTTATATACCCATAAAAGAATACGTTTACACCTTCGCTTCTCTGAGTACTTGACATCCCTGCCTAAAATATATTTTTTAGGTAAAAAGGTACCCCACATCTCCCTTTCTTCATAAAAATCAGTCAACCATTTGTGGTCTCCATTAAACATCCAATCCCACAATTGCTCAAACTCTTCCGGAGTTTGTGAATCATATACTGTAGCTCTCATGTCAAAAGTAATATTATAAATTTTACTGTGCACACCAAATCTATCAGGAAGTATTTTCATTATATGCCATTGCATAATTTATGTCTATCTTCTGGAAACATAATTTTAATGGCATTTCATGGATCGTTTTTGCTTGGTCAGTTACTATTCCGTTGGGAGATTTTCTATACATATACTCCAACCACTTACTGAATAACCAAACAAATGTTACTGTAGTTTCGCTCGAAACCAAACAAATATTTGCTCGTGATGTTCAAATACGTAGTATCAAAGATAACTACTTCATCAAGCTCCTAGTAAGCTTCTCTGCTCGAACCATTTACCAAAAATACATTTTTCAAGGTGCCTTATCATCGACCTGAATTGAAAAATAAAAAACATAATTTTCGGCAGTCATCTTTGGAAAAATTTCATAACAGACATTGCATCACCATCAGCGAGCCGTGAATTACTTAATTCATTGATTTCATTTCTCATATCCTTAGTTTGCATCATTTCTTTTCATACCCACCAAACAAAAGAACAGCCGCGTCAAAGTTTTTGACGATTCGAATCCCAGCTCGAGCATCAAGGTCAATTTGTTGTTTTAATGATCCACTAACCTTACGAAAACACTGCATAAAACAAGCATCATCATTGTTGCACAAGTGATTATGCTCAAGATGTACTACTGAAATACATCATTTCTTATAACTTGCCTGCATTCCCCTAGTAATAAAAGAACTACATCCACTTTTGACAATCTTTTTTGGTTTAGTTTGATTTTGAGTTCGTCTTTTGTGTTACCTGTTTTTGAACAAACAAAAGGCACACTTCTTGTAATATCATCAACATTGGTCCTTTTTGATCTTTTCCGTATGGAAATCCAACTTTTCTAGCATCCTCTTTGTATAATTGAAATATTTCTTTATATTCATCAAAAATCGTCCTTACCATTGGAGGTTTTATTTAATCACTTCCATTAAAACTTTTGTCCTTTTCATCTTTTGAAAACTCAAAATGTAACTCAAATGTATTTCAGTGGATATATTTTAAGTTTATCATTTTCAGGGTCTCCACATAGTGGTGTAACTCTTTGGGGTATTTAAATGAGTTGAATAAAATATTACACAACCACATTAGAGTACAACTTAAAAGGAGATACAATTCAAATCTTACGCATACACTCGAATTACCCGTTGATTTTACTCAGTGATTCATCCTTATGATACAACGAAGAACATCGTACTTGATATTGATCCTATAGAGTTTAGGTTATTCCCGAACCTATTATCAAGTGCACACTTTGTTGTTGTATCGTCTCGATCTTGTAACTATAGTCAATCACATAAGTGACCTTGTTGTTGTATTGTCTCGATCTAGTATCCATAGACGATAACACGAAATGTGAACCGAATTTGTTGTATTATCTTGATTCTGAGGACTTATAGGTTGATAAATAAAAGATTGTGGTGTATTTGGATACCCTCGTCTTTTCATCTTGTTTATGTGAATAAAATTCAAAGCTTTCATCTAGCGGTGAATATTCTTTGCTTGGTTCCAAACCTATCTTAGCTTAAACCTAAAGCAACCTATGCTTTAAAGTCTATATAAGGGGAACTCTTGTTAACTGGGATCTTTGAATCCTTACACTACTTTTTGGTGTATCCTAGTTGTATCTAGAGTCGTCCTCTCCAAAAACCCTTTTAGCGACTATCAAAGATTTCATTTGGATTCGTGAAGCCAGGTCCAGTTATCTTTTATCTTGATAACTTGAGTATCCTGATGTTGTTCGATTGTTTATTAATCACTTGAACAAGATAGATAGAAATCACAAAGTTCTCTTCATCTCAACTTTGTGATTCCGCAAGTTTTATACTTGTGAGGTGAATAATAATCTAGGATGCACTTCGGGTTGCATAAGTCCGGATTTTGAGGATACCTAGACTTCTATCAAATTGCTATCGAATTCCATTGCCTTGATCCTACGTTTCTATCGTAAATTAGTAAATCAATTATATAGGCTTAATCTGTGAGAGGAAGATTTGGTTTAAAGTATCCAATTGAGTTTAAGAAATTCTTAGTTGGTGTGACGTCATCTAAGGGAATCAATTGCGCGGAGTCCTGTTGGGATTCAAGAGGCGTAAGGAGCGCGAATATACCTGAATCAGTGGAAGATTGGGTTCGGGCTCAACTACATTCCAGACCGAAGTTAATTTGTAGTAGGCTAGTGTCTGTAGTGGATTAATACAATTTGGTGTCCAATCTGGACTAGGTCTCAGGGTTTTTCTGCATTTGCAGTTTCCTCGTTAACAAAATATATGGTGTATGTGTTATTTCTTTTTCCGCATTATATTGTTTATCTTTATAATTGAAATATCATAGGTTGTGCGTTGGTCAATCAGAGTAAATACTTCCGACCTAGTTTGTTGGCGACTTGATTGATCCTTGGACATTGGTCTTTGGTACTGTCCAAGAACTCTCTTTGTGATTAGGTTCACGGATTCAATTCTGTAAATGTTCTAATCGCAAGAGAGATTGAGATATAAGTACTCTAGACACTTTCTTTGATTGAGTTTTAACTCTCGGAGTTGTGTTGAGTTTGTCCATACATATTGCATAATAAAAAGTTAGTGGTGTATTTATGCACCCCCAATGTTTTCAATTGGTATCAGAGAAGGCAAACACATTAAGACCTAATAAGTCTGTGTTTGAAAATCTAGTAGAATCTGCATTTACGTGCAAACATGTCTCCAGCCAATTTTGATTACTCCAAGTGTTTGGGATTTACCTCAAAGGATAACTCCTTAGTTGATTCTTCCGATTCCATAGGAAAAGATACCATGTTATCAGTCTCTGATGATATGCTTCCTTTAATTACTAATGAGTTAATATCAGAGTCTGAGTTGGAACTTACCAAAAGCCTAAAAAAGGCTGAAGAGTACATTGACCTCCAAACCTCTAGAATTAGAGATCTTGAAGAAAAATGTACTCTAGATGAGCTTGATAAATCCCTTGAAAGGGAGTGTGAACTCTCTGGTTATATTGACAATTTCTCTAAGGATATGCGCAGATCTGAACAAGAAATTACTATTTGAAATAAAGAGATTAGTATGCTTGAAGATAACATTAGAGAAAGTTAAACTAGAGAAGAACATCTACTAAAGTCTCACAAACTAGAAGCGGACAGTCTTCGTGTGAAAAAAGAGAAGCTAGTTGCAGATCTTCTATTAACTCAAAAACAATGTCACACTTTGAAAGAAGAAAACGCTATTTTAAAAGGTAAGGTTTTCTCATTGCCTGATGTTACAGTTCCTGTGACATTACCGTGCATTGATAAAATTACTTCTGAGAAGATGTCTGGCAAAAAACGTTTATGTAATCGGCCAACATCTAATGTAGCTTTTAGTAAAGACAATACAACAAAGGTTTCTATTCCATAAATCTGTTCACGCTGTGGAAAGAAGAATCATATTGCTTTGAATTGTTATCCTAGAAAGAAACAGATTTTTAATCTTCAAAAATTGCTTAACTTTTAAGGAGGTAAAAAATCTGATTGCAATAGATTCTGTGTTTGCAGAAGACTAGGAAACTTATTGAAGGAATAATTTGGGTGATTCCTCACGAAATTTCCATAAGCACAATTACTTTCATAATAAACTGTCTAACATCACTACAAATATCAGCTCTTGTACTAATAGTGAAAGTACTTCTGGGAGATCTGAGTTCAAAAAATGGAATCCAAGTGATTCTGACTCTCTGAAACGAATCTCAAGTGGTCCTCGTCTTGCTCCTCGAGAAAATCTTTCTTCAAAACAACATTTAGAGAAAGAGGAATTTTCAAACTCCCCTGCACAACAAGTTAGATCAAAACTTCATAAAAAATGTAATAGAAGAAAAGAAAGAAGACACATAAAACGTCACAAGAATGTAAATCTCGATGTATAACCCTCTGATACTAGTGGTGAGATTATATCTCACTTTGTTGATTAATCTCAACAGATATGTCCTTGGAACTAACTTGAGAGTTACAAGGTTATACATATATCAAGGTTTATCTTTGATTTCGAGATTTCTCAAGTCTGATTTTTGTTTGACCGACTCTTGTTGCATCTCTTCATAAAAGGATTAAGTAACTGACAATTTATGTTCACTCATTCTAGTCCTTTCCTCAGCAGTCCTTCTAAGTGCTCTCATCTGTAGTGTATCTGATACACTAAGGTTGTTGAGCTGGGAACCTGTTTCTATGAGAAGAAAAAATATTTTTTTTGTCAACCCAGCAACCTCCTTTAGTCTCGGACCGTAATCAGTAAACCAGGCTGTGAACCTATTCACGTATCGTTGAGTTAGGGTTTCCTTATAAAAGGAGGTAGAGAACTCCTATTGTTCATAAACCCTTGGTTTAAGTTGAGTTCCAGGTTTTCGTCCTTGCAAAATAATGGAAAGCTCAAAAAGACCTCATGAAACCATCGATCTTGATGAAGATGACTCAAAGGAAGGAAATTATTTCCATGAAAGAATGTTGAAAAGGATTGGTTTAATACAAGAACATAACTTATGGATTATTGATTCCTTTAGGGATCTAACTCATGCTCAAAATGACTCTAAGATTGAAATTGTTAACCTTCAGTTACAATTAAATCAGCTCTTCGATGGTCAGTTCAAGATGATCGAAAAGAAAAAAGTCATGATTAGGAACCGGAAAAAGATGATCTCTGAATATACGACACTTAGGAAGCATATATGTATTGTGAATCAGAAGGTCTTCGTACTAAGCCAGGAGCACAACATGTCAACCATTCAGCGGGTAAAAGATGTTGGTGAGTCATTCTTCAATAGAGTTGCAAAAAGGTATGAAGAAATAGATGAAGTCTAATTTTTTAAAAGTTCATGTTATGTGCTTCTCTTTCCCTTCTATTTATTATTTAGGAAACTTCTTTTGAGAATCTGTTCTTGAGAAGGATAACTAGGGTTTGGTATAACAAAAATTGTGATTACACATAGCTATTTCCAACGATTTTCATCTTGCATGTTTTTAGATTTATTTATTTAAATTCTAGAGTTGTTGGAAGATGAACTTGCAGTATGTAATCATTATTGGTTTAATTATTACAAAAGTCTTATGAAATATTTGTGCTTTTACGTTCTCGTGAATCGAGCTAATATTTCATATATGCTCAGAAGTTAAATCTATTATGTTTTTATAAACGGAAAATAGAACAAACTCTTTGAGATTTTTCTCGCAGTATTGATCTACTTGTGATCTCACTTTTGTGTTTGTTGCTTGACACACTCCGTAAGATTCGCTTATGTTGGGTAAAATTGAGTAAAATTGTCTTGTTATTCGTAACTGGCCTTGAGATTAATTTATGTCGATACTTTGGATATAAATCCTTGTGATTTGTTAATGTCCACAAAAATACTTATTTTTCACAAAAGCAAGGTCACTCATGTTGTTCTCTTGGGAATGACATTTAATGGGGGAGAGTTCTTAAATGAACTTGTGCTTAATTGCTATATCTTTGTGGGGAGTGTGGCTGTGGAATTTTAAAGGGGAATCTTGTATCTTTTTAATCCACTAGGATGAGCGCTAAGTATTTATTACTATGTGATATCATCTAAATAAGTTCATATGAGGAGTTGCATTTTAACTATGTTATTATGTAGTATCTCCATCTTCCTTAAAACTTGAGATATCTTTTGGTTGTATTCATTATGATCCCGTGATTTTCGTACCTTTGTTTATTTTATTGACAAAAAGGGGGGGAATTATTTAGTAGTTTCATACTACATACATATGGTTGAAGGATCATTATGTAAGGGGGAGTGAATCATTAAAAAATAGGTTTCACATATTATACAAAAGATGTAAGTATTGATTAAGGGGGATAAACATATCACCATAGTATTACTTCAGAATTGAGATACAATTGAACTTTGGAGAGAAGATAATAATATTATGTTTCTGTATAATGACGAAAGTTGTTATAGCTACGGATCTTCTACAACACCGATGTTGAGTTGAACACGTTCAGAATCATTGCAACTTGAAATAACGAAGAGTTCAAGGAGAGTTGAAGAAACCAAGAAAATCAAGGAATGATGGATCGAGGAGTTTTTCTAAGATATTTTTGTTATCCATATGTATTAATTGTTTTGTCACTAAAATTGACAAAAGAGGAGATTGTTAGAGCATTGCTCGGTCAAACTCACAAGTGTTGATATCTCAAGTTTGTTCTCAAATTTAGTTGTTAAAACTATATCTTGATTTCTAGTCTACAATTAGTTAAGTCTCGGTCTAGGATAGAGATAGTTGAGAAATGAACCAGTCATCATTTATGTTCTACCATTTGAAGGCTAAGATCAACCGAAGCTTTTGGAGAACTTCATCAACAAAATGTAAGTGAAGACCGAACCACCTATTTCTCAAGTTATATTCACCTTTCTATCCTTGAGACGATTGTCGCATAACTAATTAGACTAGCTTGCATAGACAAGAATTTCGAGTCGATAACTAATTATTTAGTTTATGAATTTCTCGAAATATAATGACTAAGCTTAATGAACATTTGTTCATACTTGATCAATTTCGGTGGAGAACAATTTATTTATCGGAACCAAATCATAGTTCAAGTTTATCATTAGAAAATAGTCTGGAATACTGATATGTTTCATTGATGTTATTCGGGAATGTTTCGAATTGATATAGAGAGAAATATAGAACTACTATATTCGGAATACAAGAAAGTGTTATCAGTCTTACAAACTGAGAAAACTGTTATATGTTTGAAGCCGTATACATGTACTCGTACACGTAGCGGAGTAGCTAAATATCGACTTACATATTTATGTGATACGCATATTCGTATGCACATCATGGGAAAATATGTTTGTTTCGTGATCAGGATAGGTATGTATATTCATATACAAACCATTTTAGAACTGTAATAAGGGAACCGGGTTTACATATCCAGACTGGTATGTGAACCAATACATTTCTATGTTCCTGAGCTAGTTTAGTACCCAAACCGGTACGCAAACTGAAAAGTTTCTATGAACTCCGAAACCGGTAAATTCTTAAGGTTTCCAAACCGGTTCGCAAACTGAAACGTTCTGTGAACTACGGAACTCAGTTTTGCACCTAAGTTTGCAAACCGGTATGTAAACTGAAAAAGTTCTGTCAACTCCGGAACTCGGTTTTGCTCATAAGTTTGCAAACCGGTCCGTGTACCATGACTCAACCGATTCACGAACGACTCATGTATTTGTATTTATGCATTTACAAACTATGTCGATTGTGTTCAAATGCGATTAAATTATTTCTACGAGATGATTGGCATTTGATCAATTCTCTAATTAACACTAGACTTATTTGATCACATGATTGTGACTCGAGATCAATGTCTTTGTGTTCATGAAAATGAGTTCAAACCGACAAGTTTCGGCTAACCATGTTGAACATAGTCTTTGTACACCGTTCGGTTACGGTTTACCTAACCAGAGTTTATATCTTGTTTATGTGAATAAGATTCAAAGCTTTCATCTAACGGTGAATATTGTTAGCTTGGTTCCAAAGCTATCTTAGCTTAAACCTAAAGCAACCTATGCTTTGAAGTCTATATAAGGGAACTCTTGGCAACTGGGATCTTTGAATCCTGACACTAATTTTTGGTGTGTCATAGTTGTATCTAGAGTCGTCCTCTCCAAACACCAGCGACTATCAAAAACTTCATTGGGATTCTTGAAGCCAGGTCCAGTTATCTTTTATCTTGTTAACTTGAGTATCCTGATCTTGTTCGATTGTTGATTTATCACTTGAACAAGATAGATAGAAACCACAAAGTTCTCTTCGTCTCAACTTTGTGATTCCGTAAGTTTTATACTTGTGAGGTGAATAAAAATCTAGGTTGTACTTCGGGTTGCATAAGTGCGAATTTTTAGGATAGCTAGACTTCTGTTAAATTGCTATCGATTTCCATCACCTTGATCCTACGTTTGATCTGATCATCCGTTTCGATCGTAAATCAGGAAATCAATTATATAGGCTTAATCTGTGGGAGGCAGATTTGGTTTAAAGTCTTCAATTGAGTTGAAGAAACTCTTAGTTGGTGTGACATCATCTAAGGGAATCAATTACGCGGAGTCCTGTTGGGATTCAAGAGGCGTAAGGAGCGTGACTGTACCTGAATCAGTGGGAGACTGAGTTCGGGTTCAACTACATTCCAGACCGAAGTTAATTGGTAGTAAGCTAGTGTCTGTAGCGGCTTAATACAGTTTGGTTTTCAATCTGTACTAGGTCCCGAGGTTTTTCTGCATTTGCGGTTTCCTCGTTAACAAAATTTCTGGTGTATGTGTTATTTCTTTTTTCGCATTATATTATTTATATTTATAATTGAAATTTCACAGGTTCTGCGTTGATCAATCAGAGTAGATACGCCCGACCTAGTTTGTTGGATATGACTTGATTGATCCTTGGACATTGGTCTTTGGAACCGTCCAAGAACTCTCTTTGTGATTAAGTTCACGGATTCAATTCTGTAAACGTTCTAATCATAAGATAAATTGAGATATAACTCTAGACACTTTCCTTGATTGAGTTTTAACTCTCGGATTTGTGTTGAGTTTGTCCATACAGATTGCCTACGAAAAAGTTGGTTGTGTATTTTGGTACCCCCCAGTGTTTTCATTATCAACTCCTGAACCATTTGCGATATCGATTCTTCTTTATCTTGTGGATTTGGAATTATGTCGGAATTATGAACTCACCTATCCTCCCATATTTTTTTGGAAGCTCCATTTATAACTTTCCAAACGAAATTATCTTTAATAAGGTTCAGGCCTTTTTAATTACTCGTCCAAATAAAGGATAGGTTAGAGGTTCTAGAGACATTTCTAGAGAATGAGAGTTCGAAAAGTATTTAGGTTTTAGAAGTTGGACCCATAATTGATCTTGATCGGATATAAGTCTCTCGCAAGTTTTATGAGGAGGGATACATTGAATTGGTGGGGTTCTTTAATTCCAATATCTCCTTGAGATGTAGGTTGCAAATACTGGCCAAGCTTTTATGAATCCTCCTTGTCTTTTGGTCACATCTTTGTTCCACCAGAAATATCTTTGAATACGATCCAATTGATCTAAAATTTCTTTAGGAAGAGCAAGGACTTGCATTTGATAAGTTGGCAAGGCTTGACGTATGGATTTTATTAAAATAGTCCGACCCACTTGAGAAAAAAGTTTTTCCAGTCTTGTACAGTGGAATAATATTTTCGGAGTAGAGGTTCAAATTTTCTTTCTTATTCTTTTTTGATGGTGGGTTTTTGACAAGGGAGAAAATTGTAATTTTGCTTCTGCCTGAAGTACAAATAAATATGTATAAGCTTCTGACCCGGTATCATAATTATAGATTCGTGCTTCTACATCATATTCCGCAAGAGAATTGAGAATGCGTATCCTGCTAATGGCCATACTGGCCTTCAATATGCCTGCAAGATTTTAGAGCTTCACCCAACTGAACTCTCATTATTTTATGCACGGCCATATGAATTTTCATGCATTGATCAGTCTACACTGATGCTGCAATTATAAATATTCATAATAAGCTACTACGCTATTCTGAATTACCCGAAGCATAATATTTGGAATATTACTTCGAGTCGCAGAACTTCCACGGCTGAATTCCTCGAATATGTTCCGTATGCGACAAACGAAGTGCCAACGCCAACATGGCCGCACTCCATAGCCAGGATAATCTGGCTAGGTTACGGCCACCAATTTCCTAGCTATCCAACTAGCTAGCCATTGGCCACCAGATTCCTAGCTATCCAACTAGCTAGCCAGGACGTGGCCACAAACTTCCTAGATAGCCAACTAGCTAATCAGGCCACGACCTCCTTGTCTTCCTAGCTATCCAACTAGTTAATCAGGCCACGGCCTCCTTGTCTTCCTAGCTAGCCAACTAGCTAATCAGGCCTATTTGTCTTCCTAGCTAGCCAACTAGATAATCAGGCCACGGACTCATTGTCTTCCTAGCTAGCAAACTAGATAGTCAGGCCACGACCTCCCTATCTCCCGGTTTGTCCTGGCCCACGGCTACCTTGCCTAGCCAGCCACCCTTCCTCTTAGTCACGGCCTCCCTGTCTACCGGCCTGGCTAACCATGGCCATGGTTTCCTGCCAGCGGGCTTAGCCTGGCTTCCAACCAGCCACGGCCTCCTAGTCTCTTAGACTAGCCAAGATAGTGGACACGGCCTCCTTATCTTACGTCCTGGCTAACCATGGCCACGTCCACCTTGTCTTCAGGCCCGTCCTATCCATGTCTCGCCTAGACAAGCCATATGGCTACGACCTCCTTGCCTCCTAGTTTGGCCTAGCCTAACATCTAACTAGTCGCGACCTCCTTGCTAGTCGTTCTAGCTTGGCCTATCCTAGCCATATGGCCATGGCTACGTTGCTTCAATCCTAGCACCCATGTCCATGCCGACTCGGCTGGCTATTGACTAGGTCGCTCCCAATTTGCGACTTTGCTAGCTTGGTGCACTATGCTATCTACATGTATTATTATGGCTAGCTAACTAAAATTACATCTTATGCAAACTCATTATTAGTCACACATAACCTTGGAGCCGAGTTGTCTCTTCAAGCTATGCCACTTCGACAGAGTCTGGCTAGCTTAGGTTATTACTCAGTCAAGTATCGTGACAGTCTAGATAAGACTAGAAACAAGTCCATGACTTTACTAATTCCTACGAGAAATCCAAACATGTTACATGGGGGAATTATTCATGGGTATTGGTCTGGTGGTTTACAGCAACGTGCGGCATGGCAACACCCCATGATAAGGAAGTTACAAGTAGTGGCAAGCGGTTGAGAGTGGTTAAAGGAAGTGGCTAAGTAATGAAGTAATAGTTTACGGGTTTCCAGAAACTTCCCTAACATAATGGGCGTAACCATATCATTATCCCACTATCTCCATCTCTTCACAACCTCCACTACTTACGAGGAAATAATGAGTGTTTCTTATAACTATAAATAGACTACTTTGTCTATTCAGAAAACAGAACAAGCTTATCATTCTCAAGCTCTTCTTCTTCCATAGTTCAATAACCTCACACCCAATTCAATCACCACTGATTTCCTAAACTTTCTTTGTTTTCCCTCCCCTAAGATCAACCCATTTTCTCTCTTTGTAACCGAAGAAAAACATGAACGGCCAATATCTTGGTTTAGGCTCATTTTGTACGATTTTGATTTTCGAACCTACAAAAAGTACTTTGACAGTACATTGTTTTACCTAGGAGCGATTTTTGGGTATTAACATTCTTATAAAAAAAAAAGGGAGTGCCAAGTTATCTATCGTTTTTTTATCATCAAAGGGACTTTTAGTATTTTTGATGTTATTTTTCCATGTTTAGGATGAATGCGGGGGCTAGATTCCAGATTTTTGCTGATTTACCATTTGTCCCGTGATATCGCCAAAAGTTGATGAGATATCAAAAAAAAAAATTGCTTATCCGAAATCCACTTTCGTGAATAAGAAAAGGTCATATGTGGAAAAGAGATGAGTTATATTAGGAGTGTTTTTATTAATTTTAAGCCCCGAATTTTTTTTATTTGCAATTGCTTTTTCAAGAAACCTGGATAGAATTTCCATCCAGATGAGGAGAGTTTTTATTATTGAAAGTGTGGATCGCCTTGTCTTAATCCTCTTGAGTTGGTGAATTTAGGTCTGGGGAGCCATTGAGGATGTTGGAAAAAGTGGTTGTTGAGATACATTGGATTATAAGATTTACCCAAGAATCATTGAATCCACAGTTTAGCGCCTTTGTTGAGACACATTGGATTATAAGATTTTAAAAGAGTTCTAATTTTAGGGCTAAATTCTCTTTTTAACTTTGGATATTTTCATCGAATGAAGGAACTGGTGACCTATGATAAAGTTATCTGTGGTTTGTATTCCCGAGAGAATTAATTTGTTAAGAATACAGGCTTTAACCTATTAGTTAGGATCTCATATATAATCTTATAAATAATATCACTTAAACTTATGGACGGAAATCAGCCGGAGTTTGTGGAGTGGCTATTTTTGGTATTAGAGTTACGAAGGAGTAGTAAAACTGTGGATTCAAGATTCCGCATTTAAGGAACTCTTGAACATATAAAATCATATCCAGGTCCACGGTTTCCCAATTGATTTTGAAGAATCATGTCTAGAACCCGTTTGGATCGAGGAACTTCCCAATGATTCATATTAGATGAGATGCAAGGTGCAATTATGTTATGAATCTACATCATTATATTTGGTGATTTGGGTCATGTTTCAAGATGCTAGTACATAACCCAATAAAAATACTTGGCTAAATTGGGGCCTAGGCCAATTATTTGGGGCCTATCAAATTTCTCTCGCAACTCTACCAAATGGCTATGGGGTGCCAAACTTCTCAAAAAGTCTAATTTACCCCAAAATTAATTCCTAAAACTAACCCATATAAATACTAATCTTTACCATTTTCAGTAAAATCCAAAAACATAAAAAAACTAAATCAAAAAAACTTTCTATTTTCATCCTAATCTTTCCAAATTCTCAAAACCCTAATAAAAAAAATTGATCCTCTTCTCCAACTATTTGCGATCCAACCAAGAAAAAGGCAAATCTCCAACAACCTGTTCTAGTATTCGCATTTCTTCATTGATTGATATGTTTAAATCTTCGATTTTTGAATATCAAAATCTCTGATCTACCTAGAATCGGTTTATGTTGACATATAGTATAAACCGATTTTGGGTTTTGTTCTTTAGACATGAAGAGCATGCAGAGTAATAGGTTTATATGATGATTAACATAGACCGATTTTGGGTCCTGAATCAGAATATGAAAAGATATCACCAGAATCGGTTTATAAGTGCATTAGCATAACCCGATTCTGGGTACTAAATTATTTTGAACTCTGGGTTTCCAAAATCATATTTTATTTGCTTGTTGATGTACCAATTGTGAATTGTCTCTTCAGATTCCATTTCACAATCGGTTTTTATATATGTACCACATAAACCGATTCTTAATGTTTGAAATTCCTGTGTGTTTTTGTGTTTATAATCGGATTACATATGTTTTCCTATGTACCGATTGTTAACTAGATTTTTGTAGATATGGACTTCGGCCACCTAGCATTTTACTCTCGAGATCTCACCCGGGAGGATATTCACAGAGTACCACAACGCGTGCCACAAAGAAGCCTCTACAAGTTCGCTAATGATGGTGAGACTCGTCTGGAGGAAGCCCTTGCATTGGTAGACAAACTTGCACTGGAAGAGCTCCTTGAGGTAATCAGGTTTGCAAGGAGAAAGAGGGATTTGATTTCAGCTGGGAGGGATCGTGACAGACATTTGGAAGGTATGTTTGAAGAAATGGATGAAGTTCAAGCCCTTGCTGAAGCAGAAGCTGCTGCTGCTGTAAATGTTCCTGGTGTTGCTGCTCCTGATGCTAGTGCTCCATGATTTATAAGTTTAAGTTTTTAAGTATTAAAATTTTAAGGTTTTAAGACTTGGTTGTTTAAGTTTTAAGTTTTAACAATCTTTTGGGATGGTTAAGGTTTATATTTTGGATGATCCTGGTGTTGAACTTAATGCACTTAAAGTTTTAATTATAATTATGTGTATCATAAAACAAGTTTATGCATGCTCAATAATTCTGTTTTCCAAACACAGGCAAACAATCGGGCTACTCGACATGTCAACATAATCCGATTGTCGAGGGTCCATTAAAAAATCGGCTTATATGTGGGGTCATTATAATCCGATTATTGTTGGTTTATGCGGTTTTTTATGTATCTTTTTCTAGCTAGAATCGGATCACATGTGAATTTATATAAACTGATTATTATCGGTGAAAATTCAATTTTTTTACTTGTCTTTAATCGGTATATATTGGCTAACATAAAAGAACGATTTTTGGTGGCATAAAAACATAATTGGATTATATGGACCTTCGAGAAGACCAATTGTGCCAAATTATTTCACTTTTTTTCGAAAAAAAACTAACTGTTGGGGTCTTTCTCTATATATAGAGACCTCATCCTTGGACCCCATTTGTCCCAAAATTGCTCATTATATTCCCTCTCACTCTATATACTCCTCAACTACTCATTTCATACCTCCACATACAAGAAATGGCATCGTTTGACTCTGCTGAAGATTTGGCAATCACCAAAGCATGGTACGCCGAAAATCGAATTAAAAATCAGTCCTCCGTAAGGGTAGATGCCGAAACCTTTTGGACAAAAGTATATAACAAATATAGGCAAGATTTTTGGAATCCGAATGGAAGAAGTGTTCAACAAATCCATGATAGGCACCAAGTCATCGAAAGTGCGATACTTGCTTATTTATCTATCCAACATCGGATTTTGAACGTTAGCCACTTTAGCTTGTCCATTGAACAATTTCTAAGTGTTTTGTGTTTTATTTTACATAATCCATGTGGTTTGATCTTCCAATTAAACACCACTAACAAAGTAAGTTTGTGTCGTGCTTTTGTAGATCCAAGTCGTGAAAGCGCGCTACTTGGAGGAAAAGGGGGAAGCATTCACATTTGATGCAAGCTATCACTTCATGGTATCCAAAATTTTGGAGTATGCCCCGGAATTTATGGTGGGTGAATTGGACTCCTCCGACAAAGATTGATGGTTTTAGAAGTTTTTGTGTAGGTTTTGTGGGTAGATCTCTATGTAAACCCTCACGAGAGTATAACTCGTCCACTAGGGTCGTCTAGGGGTTCAAAGGCTTGATGCATGTGCAAAGTGTATCCGTGATTCCTACGAAAAAGGAGTAGATATGAAAAAAAACATTTTTTATGAAAGGTATTAATCGGTTTATATATGTCCTACAAAACCCCGATTATAGGAATAGGATTTTATTTATGCATACTTCAACTGATTCTGGAAGTCCTCTGTTAATTTCGAAAACACCAACTCAGAATCGGTTTACAAGTGCATGAACGTAAACCGATTCTGGGTAATGTTTTCGGGAAAAAAAAAAAAAATTAAAGTTGCTTGATGTTTTGAAGATCGATTTAACATTAGTTAATCTCACATCTAAAATATAATTAACACCTAATACGATTAATTAACGCTAATTAATCAGGGGTAAAATAGGTAATAAGAGAATAGTTGGATAAGGGGTTGTGTGGAATTTATTTCTAATGACCTATTTATTCATCTAGTAACAGGCCCCAAATAACTGGACTAGGCCCCAAACTAGCCTGGTAAAAATAATTGTGCCTAGGTAATGGTTGTCATTCAAGCTTGTAATTTAAATGAAAATCATCTGGTAGCTAGATAAGCTGATGAGGTTAAAAAAATATGTTCAACTATGACCTTATCTAATCCAACTAATTAGATAAGGTTTAAAAAAGTATCACAACAATGACAGAGTGGATAGACAACTGGTTCGCTGATACAAGGCTATCAGAGATAGATAGGATAGGGAGAAGAAGAATGTAAGCCAGCATATGCTTGTTCATCTGGAAGCACAGGTGTGACAAATGCTTCAGAGTAGTCCAGGTTAAACCGGAGACAACAATCTATCATGTTAAACATCATATCAATCACTCGTACAACACCCATCCGCAATCCATCCTCAACAGAGCCCCATCACATACTCAGCTGCAAAAACTTCAAATCACCAAACCCAAAACAGCTATAACTCAATGTTACTATAATTTTCATCCAAACTTTTCTTTGGTCATCGTTATTTTCGCAGGTGAAGATCAACAAACTGAAGACTGCAGAGTCTTCTCATGCAGCGTCGCATCACTAGAGGAAGGAAGTACACTGGGAGCTTTGACGGCACTAAAATGGTTACAACAACAACGAGAACGAATATGCAATATCCAGGTGGGAAACAAAAAGATGGAAAAAGAACTGAAAAAGAAATGGCGCAACCATAACTCCGAGTGCAACATCGACCTCATCAACAATTATGTAGATTATCTTTCCTATTTCCGTACTTTCGAATGTAATCCCCCAAGGAAAGATTAGTTGCCAAAGATGCAGGAAATAGTCTCAAACATTGCCTGTTGAGTGGAAAGAGTTATTTCCAGATACATTTGCGTTTGTAAAACACAATGCTCGACAAGCTTTCAGCTTTGTCTGAGTAATCTATGATCTATCTACCTTTCTTTCAAAATAAAAAAAATAAAATAATCCAACTAATTAAGGTACCACGTCAGTGGAAACATGTGGAGTAGTAGTATATGATCAGGTTTAAGCAAAATTTATTTTGTTATCAATCTTTGTTTGCTAAACATTTAGTGCTATTAGTATCTTATTAAAGACATTTACCATTTTGTACACATATTGGAGGACAATATCTGATGCTTTCCGGTAACAATGACTTCAATTTGACCATTCATTTTTTATCTAGTCTTTATCAATCTTGAATCCTTGATGATCTGTATTCAAGGTTATTGCATGATAATTGTCAAATATATACGACTGCTCCAACTTTTCTATCTGTTTAGTATATATTTGGAGTAGTCAATGATCAAAAACACAACCATGTACCACATTTTCAAAAACATGCGGATGCACCATTGATTGATCTTGTCCATCTTTTAGAACTTCAAATGAAATCTTTTTTTCCGGAGAGTTCGGGTCAATTCAACTGTTCATTTGCTCCTTTTTCTTGAAAAAATTCTGCAACTTCCTCGCCGTAATTTGTTTGGGCACTGTTACATCGTCATACAATCCCTTGGTTACGTTGTCCACACCACTTCCTATCACCACCCATTCATTTGTAGCTCAAAATCTAGTTCAAAATCTTGTGCACCATAAACAAAAAACGTCTACTCTTTGTGGATCCTTGTAAATACTCTGAAAGCCATCAACACCTGCTATGAAGATCGGGCAGTGCATTGTGTTTTCGTTATACTTTGCTGCTACAAGGATCGGGCTTTCGTTAGGCATGCGCCTATGCTGATATAATGACCGGGCAATATAGTGTTTACGTTATGCTATGCTGCTATAACGATCGTTGTCAAGTGCTCGGTGGAATACTCCAATCCTTTTAGCAAGGGACCTTGCGCTCTATACATAGTAGGGTATAGATTATGGGGTTACTCTCAATAAATATACTACTAGTATCTAACTGCAAATCGATTCGAGTCAACAATAACAATAAACACCAAAGTTTGCTGGAAATTTATTTCAATTTCTTGGTCCATATTTGTAAGACTAGCTAGCTAGCTAGTTGATACTCCTTGCCTATCAAAAACAAAATTTGTAGAATGGGTGTTCTTGGCTTTGACGAAAATAAACAAATGAACCCCTTAATTTCAACTCAGTCTCATTTTAAAATAATTAGATAATACGTACTTGTCAATATATCCAATGGGTACATATGCACAAAAGGACATATACCGATAAACCAACACCTTAATATCATTATCACCGCGAAGACGTATGAAAAATATAATAACTACTAGTATTCCCTAGTAGTATTTAAGAGGTGATCACCAATTAATATCCAGCAGGAAAGACTTCTTCTGTACAGAGACAGCATCACGTTATATGAATGGTATTGACACCAAGTGGTACGTACATGGATTTTGGTGTGGAAATCCAGTGTATACAAAGCCTTTTCTCGTTATCTATAGCCGTTCAATTAATGAGGCTCTGGTTTCCTGGGTAGACACCCTCTAAAAATATATGTAACCGATGATCCTCTGCTCGTTCAATACGTGAACGCGAGCAAGCTAACGCGTTCCACGCCCTTGTACCGTGAGGCATATCCACCAAAGGGTTGCCTCAGCCAAAGGTGTATTTACGTGGCTAGGGAATCTAGTGGTGTCCCAGCTCGCCTCGCGTGCGCTGCCTATGCATGCATGTTGAGCTAGCAGCCAATCAGGATTTTTAAATAGAATATAAATAGAATATATGTAGGTTTCAAAGCATTTCTCCCCCTCTGGCCCTCTCTATCCCCTCTTGGTTATAGAGACAGGTCTTCTTCTCCTATTCACTATTTTTCCCTCTCTGTATGGTCTATAGGATTTAGTCCATATTTCTTCGTTTGACATGGACACGTTCAATTCAATTGCGTGGGGAGAAGCCTACCATATCATATAGTTAGGCTATCTTTGTATTTCAAAGATGTGGATCCCACTCCTAACTCCATTTGCTAATTAAACCACCGTTTATGAATGAGCCGTGCCCGTCAATAATAGTGTTGACCAAATTACGACGCCCACGTGTGGGGTTTCTAGTAGATGCCCATGCCAGATTGTACAAGTCAAGAAGTAATGGATCAAGTGGATCAAGAAGAAGAATTTAGTCAAGGCTCAAGGCAACTGCCGAAGTAATGGATGAATTAAGCCATATGCTGATAAGCAGAGATATGCAGCCTTTGCCTTGGTTTGGCATGCAAATTTGCAAAACAAAACAAGGAATAAAGAAAATTTCACCAGCTCACGCATATGGATAGGTAGGTAGTTAAGCTTTCTTCATCAGCTGATTGATGCCGCATTTCTCAAGTCATGACGGGCACTGCAAAATATATGAGCCACGTTTGGTAATGATCATATTTACATAATCCTGACGCAACATATTTTTTTTCTTCCTAGCTCCTATATTAACGGAAGGTCTTCATCGCCCTCTTGGTATTCCTCTCTATGAATAATTAAGAATAGTCTTTGTGAAGATTGTGTGTATGAGAAAGACTTTTCTTATTTTGTCTGTCTTTGTTTCTAATTTCTACCAATAATAATGACTTCCCCTAAAAGATAAGAAAACTATAACAAATATAAAAACACAAATTTAAGAAGACAAGTTGAAGAAGAAAGACTAGTTAGAACTAGCTCATCATCATCTTGAAAATCCCATGGGAACTCATGAACGTGATGATCTCAAGGAAATAATTACTACAGCGCCAAAAATGTCAAACCCGGGAGGCGGAGAATTCAGGACACCACCTACTAATGGTGGCGACGACCATAATCATTCCGGTAATAAGCACACGACTAATATGAATCCATCATCATCAGTTGCTGATACCAGCAGCAACAAGATGATGAACTTCTTTTCTTCGGATGAGCATCAGAAACATCGAGAGGTTGGAGGTCGAGAACGTGTCTTAGTTGACCTTTACAACCCTCAGCAGCACCAGGACCATATGAAGATCGAGTTAGCCAAAACCGAACCCACCACCAATATCAGTAGTGTAAGTATTTATCTATGTTTACCATTTCATTCTTCTTTTCGTTCACGGATGACAGACACATCATAAGTGTGTTTTTATTTTGATATAGATTGGATTAATAAATACTAGTGGTCGAATGTTAATCGGATCGAAATTTGAAGAAGATAAACTAGTGGTGCAAGAAGAGAAACCCAAGATTCAAGTAAGTTCTCTTCACAAGTTATTAATGAGTTTAAAAGGAGTATATATATATATATACTTATTTAGTTCAGAGAGTGTTCCAATCCATTGACAATTCAACTAATTGGATGTAGCTGATGAGTGCAATGCGAGTAGAGCTGGAGAGATTGAAGAATGAAAATCAGATGCTGAAGAGCATGTTGGATCATGTCACCCACGATTATACTACCCTTCACTCTCAACTACTTCGCACGATGCAGTCCCAGAACAGCAATCAATTGGATCATCATCATGACCTGCTACAAGTGAGTAACACTTCCAATTCGTACAAAACTGATTATAATTCCTCAAGAGTCATGTTGTTCCAAACCGGCTAAATCATATCAGACATTTAAAGAGTGTTAATTTATAACTAGGTATCAACTGGAGCAGTATTGAATTATCACATGAACACTCTTCTAACGAGTGCACACAAAAAATATTCTGTAGATTGGTTCAAACTGGATTGCGCTGCGGTTATTGTTACTCTTTAGTGATTTTCAATGTATTTTAACTATACAAATTTTGGGCCGAATAAACTAATAACGTGCAAGCATATATTTGTCTAGCAGACCAATTGTGATCAGAGATGCAACACCACGTCAAATTCAGCTTCAAGGAAGACATTGTCTGTCCGGCAGTTCATGGATCCTAATCCATCCTCGGGTGCAATACTGAATTTAGATATGAACGAGCCATCTCACTCTGAAGCTGCTGCTACAGATGATGATCATGAGATGACAACACAACAACCATCCACTTCTGTTACTAATTATATTGAAGCTAAGGAATCTGTATCCAAAGAATACCATCTTTTTTCTGAAGATGTTGCTGCCAACAGCAGAAAGCGACCTACCATGAAAGAAGATGAAACTGAGGACATCAATGACCAAGTCTACAAAAGTAACTTGAAGAACCAAAAATCAGCACAATCGAAGAGCAGCGGCAGCAGTGTGGAAGAAGAAGTCCCTCCTGCTGCAGTTGCTGCTTGTAGGAAAGCGCGAGTCTCTGTACGAGCACGATCTGAAGCACCTTTGGTAATAACTTTTACCTCACCCTACATCCTGTATGTAGTTCTCATCGCTACATTTTACAATCAATTTATTGTCAGTCAAATCATAGTTAACAAACACAACAACCCTGCCAGGAGGTGTAGCCATCACTCTCTTTAATTTAAATTAGCATGTCATGAACCTGCAGAGGATCATATAAATCATATGGAGCATAATAGTTAGCGAAAAAGCAAGTCCCAATGTTTGCCATGGTCTGAGCCAAATGCACCAGTAAGATGGTGTTACTGGTCTACACACTAATGTCAAATTATGTCTGAGCAGATAAGCGACGGATGTCAATGGCGAAAATATGGACAAAAGATGGCCAAGGGTAATCCTTGTCCACGTGCTTACTACCGGTGCACAATGGCTGTAGGATGCCCAGTGCGGAAGCAGGTGCAGAGATGTTCCGAGGACAAGACGGTTCTGATTACAACTTATGAAGGAAACCACAACCACCCTTTACCACCGCAAGCCACAGCAATGGCTCACACAACCACTGCAGCTGCTACCATGCTCCTCTCAGGTTCAACCATGAGCAACAACAGAGAACCAACTCTCTCAGCAAATAGTCTCTTCTCTTCACCATCAGCAGCTCCTATATTCCCTTACAACGCTAACATTGCTACTCTGTCAGCCTCTGCACCATTTCCCACAATCACCCTTGATTTGACCACCACCCCAAACGTCCACCACCAACACAACCACCAAACACCTCCTCCAGCCGATCCTAGACAATTCCAACGACAACCCTTGTTTCCACTACCTTTACAAGCTTACCCTCCACATTCTCAGTCGCTACTGCGGCCTCCCTATTTAATAAATCCTCCTAATCCTCCCAGGGTTGCAAGTGCTATCTCATCAGTGCAATTAGCAACTCAGCAGCAGCAGGGAATGGTTGAAATGGTCACAGCAGCAATTACCTCGGATCCAAATTTCACGACAGCCTTAGCCGTGGCCATATCATCAATTATGGGTGCACCCATGCGCAATACTCATGAGCTAAACAACAGCAACAACAACAATAGTAATAACAGAAATAATTCATCAGCTTCAGAGGTATCCACTGTACAGCCTGCCTTACCAAATCATACACATCCGCATACTAGCTGCCCAAATACTTTCAATCCTATGTAGACTATAAACTTGTACCGTATTAGTTATATGTAAATGTATCATAGTTCAAAGAGCTTTCATTTGTAGGCTGAATGAGGTACAGATTATTTTAATACCTATGTATCATGTAATTAACTAAACTAAGATATACATTTGTGTTTGGTTATCTTCAAATGCTTAAACTATATACGTTCTGTCCATTGCACAAGGAAGAGATGGAGCACTTGGAAACTATACATTTAATTTTCCAAACACAATTACAAGGATTCAAAAATCTTGGGTCTAATAAACGCTGATAATGAAGTTACTCAACAACCATTTAACTAGCTATATGATAGGATATACAACCATTGAATAGGTAAAACTAAGTAGCGGATATCAAAGATTTTATTGCAAGAGAATTAACAGAATCAAAATTTTATAGAATAACAATTAACGAAAACAAAGATATCAGTTTTTCCATCTACACAGGATTGAAAGAATTTGGATCAAACAATTAGAACCAACACTGAATTATATGAATTCATTCTTTTCTCAACTACTTAGAAGTTAAAGGTGCAATTGTATTATCAACCAATAATTGCAGACTAACCCACTCCCACCAAATTTTTACAAATAAAACAGAAAAACTTACTAGCAAAAGAAGAAGAAGAAGAAGAAGATCCCGCATGTGATCAAACATCCACTTTCTCTATCAAGTTCCCGTTGATTTCAAATCCTCCAATGCAGACTTAATCTGTTCTTGAACCAATTCCACCCTCTTCGAATAAACCTCCAATTCCAAAATCTGTTGTTTCCTCCACTTCTCATCAATCACCTCATCCTTACCAGCAGCCCCCAAAGGATTCAAACCCATACCATTAAACCCAAAGAATCCCGCATTAGACTGCCCATTCATCACACAGTTTATCAATTCCTTAAACAAAGAAGTAAGACAACTCTTAACTGTTTCCTCAATCACACTTGAGACAGAATTCGACTCCATGTCCTTATTTCCACATGTTTTCATCAATTCTTCCTCCGCAGGTCTTTTCACACCCCTCTTGCGCAGCAGAGTACTACTCACTCCCCCCATCACCCCCCTCGGAACCTTGTCATCATTTCCATTAACACAAACATTGGGTTTAATCTCCGCATTACCAGTAGATTCGTTATTGTTGTTGTTGTTGTTATTATTATTATTATCATCTTCCATTATAACCAGTGTTTCATCAACAATGTTAGAACAATTATGACTACCACTCCAAATCTTCCTCGAAATCTCAAAAGTAGTTTGATCATGTGGTGTCTTAAAATTGAAATCCTTGCCTGAATTAACTCTAGCAACAACATTTCGATACTTCTTTTTCAATCTTCTCAGTTTCTCAACTAATTGACTCTTATTAAAATCAAGATTTAATCGATTCTTAATATGATCATAAAACGGACCTGTCTCGTGATGATAAGATGAATTCAGGGTTCCCCGCTGAGTATTGAAATCTAAGAAACCTTGTAGTAATCCAATCTCATCTTCATCTGTCCACAGCCTCTGAAATAGCTTCCTCGATTCATCACCTGAGGAAGTCGATATTATTGATTTTGCCGTCCCAGTCCCCATCACCGCCGTGGCAGGTGTCTGTTGTGGTTGTGGCTGTGGTGGAGTCTGGTAAGATGTGCCGTTTAGTGGTGGTGCAGAAGCAATGGGAGTAGCGATTGTAGCCTCGAGATTCGAAATCGTGAGATCCTCTGATTCACCATCTTCTTCAGGCTCCTCATCTTCTTCATCTCCATCTTCTCCGATTTGTTCGGGTTCCTGTTCTTCTTGTTGTCGTTGTTGTTCTTCATACTTAATGATTAGATCTTCCTCCTTAATGGAAGACATTCTTTTTGAGGTTTTTGATCTGAAAAAAGCGAAAGATTTTGTAATAAAATATATAAGTTGGTTTTTTGTTTTTGGATTTGGGTTCGAGCGGAAGTTTTTTGATTTTTTAGGGTTCGGACTCGCATAGGAAGGAGGCTCAATCTATGGTTCTGGTCTTTGTTTATATACATGGCTAAGGCTGAAGTTGGGGGAGATGATTTAGATTTCCGGGGGACAATCTTGATCGTTGATTTATTGGCTAAAGACTAAGTTGTGGTTTTTAATACATGGGTAAGACTAAGTTGTGTACCACACGACTTAAATAACCTAAAAAATATGCTTTCTCTTTGGACCTGGTGTATCGGATCTTCAACAAAGGTCAATCAAACATGTCCTTATTAAGGTGGGTGCAGACTACAGACCAGGCATACCAATCAGATTATACCGGAGCCACTTCCTGTCTACCGTATCACTTTTTCGTCCCTGTTTTTACGAAAATGCTAGCTAACCGCCACTCATGTTCCCACGCTTTTTCACCATGAGATGTCATGGAGATAGTAATTTAATGCCACATAAAAGGGCTCCTTCTAATGTCATTAAGGGGCTGAAACTTGACGCCTCATGGTGGAAAAATGTGAAAGACATAGGTGGGGGAGGTGTAGCACGTTCGTTCTTTTTATACTCTTGCTTGTTAACATTTTATTGGAGTTCGATTTTATGCACAATCTGTAATGAATGTCCAGGTGATCTTTCAATGTCATCATCCAGTTAATTAGTCATAATTATCATTCATTTTAATATTAGTATTAGTTATGTATTGATGGGTGAAATTCTTAACAGGCATCCGCTACTTAATTGATCATATTAAAATGTAAAATTGACTTTTTTTAAAGAGGAGTGTGTAAAAAATTGATTTGGTTTCATTTTGTGCAAATTTTTGGTAAGCTAGCACGCGATATTCGCTTTTATCATTAATTCAATATTAGTAAGTACGTAATGAGATATGAGATTCTTGTTACACGTAAGAACCAATCGTTAGCTACTTAACCAGTAAACTTAAAATAAAATATCAAATGAGTATTTTTTAGACAACCGTGCAAAAAGTTGGATTATCAACTAACCTACTATGAACCCGAATCCAAAATTTTCACCCCCAGTAAATTGTTATCTCAAGTAAGATCGGAAAGCCTTGTAATTTAACCTCCTTTCCTATCAAAGATGGGCCCTTCTTCTGCTCTTCGCCTCTTCCCCATCGTACCGTCTGATTTCTTTCGGCTAGGAAAAAAAGGTAGGAATCCGTGTCAAAGAGAGGATCTTTTCTGAATCCAAGGACTCCCTCTGCTAATTCCCAACGTGCGTGCCCCGGGGTGCACATCTGGTAAATTTATTTGTTAAAAACAGATTGGCTGGTTTTCACATATTTGGTTTTCTCTTTCATTTCCAAGATTATTTTAATTATTTTTTTGTTTCCCCAATACTTTCATTAACCCTTGAACAACAAACGGATTTTTGAAGCTACCTTCATGATAAAGATAAATCAGATAATCAGCCATATGAATGAAAAGTATGATCGACAATCTTTTGATCGATACTGAAAGTGCTGGAGGTACCTGTTGATACATGCAAATAATCAATCCAAAAGAGGTAGCCCCTTAATGTATTAAGGGTCCGCTCTCTTGATGGATAAGGGGACTAGGCTTAGTCCATGTGATAATGGATTAAGCCTAGCCCAAGAAAGGTAGTCTTAAGTTGGTTGGGCTTTGTCTTAGAACAAAGGAGAAGCCTTTCTCTTAAATCCTTAATGAATTGGATAAGAGGAAAAGAGCAATGTTGTAATATATTAGTCTTATGGGTATTTATCCATAAGAATGGGAAAGAAAGATTATTATAAAAAGGGGAAAGAAGGCATACTTAGAGGACACATTTAATCCACCATTACTTTGCATAAACCTCTCTACACCTTGGGAGTACTTTCTGTGATTAGGGCTAGTTCCTCCTTCCCACATTTACCCTATCAACATTGCGACCACAGTGAGAGGTTCTTAGCTTCTTTTCCATCATGATACTCCCAAGTGTGAGCCAGGAAACACCAGTGGGCGGAGCACTTCCGGACTTGGATAACGTTACTATGGAGGGTGTACAAGGAGAAAGCGATGAAGAGATACGGATTGGAGCAGTGGTCGCCACACCCATTGTGCAAGGGGAAGGAGCACCTCAAAAGAAAGCGGAGACATCAAAGGGAAAACTACTGCTGAGGCAAGCGAGCGGAATATATCTGAAATGCAAAAGGAGTTGGACGCGTTTATCAAAAGACAACAGGAACTACGTGGTCTCCTAAAGCGAGCAAGGGAACAGAGAACGACAACTTCTAGAATGGTTAGCGCAAAGAATACTGTTCAAGGGATAACGGAAGATGTGATCGCAAAGTATCTGGAGACTAATTACCGAGTAACAAAGCACGACGCCTATGACTCACTAGAACCACCATACTCCGTGGAGGTTGCTAATTACTTGTATCCTGAATCCAAAACGCGGGTGCCTTTAACAGCTCGGCTGCCTTGGGGGCGCCCTTATCCATTTTTAGGGTGCCTTTAGTAATTTTGGTGGGTGCCTTTAACACTTTTTCTGGAGTGTTTTCAACATTTTTTCGGGGTTCCTCCGGTGTATTTCTGGGGTGCTTCCGGTGCATTTCTGGGGTGCCTTTAGTACTCTATCCTGGGGTGTAAAGCACCACTTTACGAGCCAATATCGTCACAAGAGCTTATTTCTCTAAAAATACCTACAAAGACATAAAACACCATAATAAGTACAAAAATGGGTACTAATAATATATACAATAGAGATGAAAATAGACACATAAATGCGTCTATCAAATTCCCCCAAACTTATTATTTGCTAGTCCCGAGCAAATTTAATCTACAAAATAAAATCCTAACTCACTGTCGCAGGCATCGTCGATTGCACTTAGCATGTGCAACAAGCCTTTGAACCCCTAGGTGGCCTTAGTGGCCGAGTTATAGTCTCGGGAGGGTTTACCAGAGGTGTACCACAAAACCTTTACTCCAGACCCTAGCTATCTACGCAGAACCTTGAAATGGCACTAAAGAACCTCCTTGGTTGGCATACTTATTGATTACGGGAGGAAGTACCCTGATGCGAAATTCCAATTGTTGTACACGAGTTTGCACTAAAATTCGTATATAAGTGACAGAGCTCTACTCAGATAGTTTCACTATGGACATCAATATCCGGAGTCAACAAATCACATGGAAAGATTAAGAGATGGATATTGAAAAACATAGATGGTTTTGATGTTGACTAGGTGAACGGTGTTTTCTCATATCTGTCTGAAGGCCTCCGCCAAGATAAACCTATCCTAATGGACTGAGATACCGGTTTGACTAATATCAACACAACTGGCATATACAAGGGGACCAGTGGTCAAAAACCCTAATTCTAGATCAACTCGTCTGGCATATACAAGGGAACCAGCGGTCGATTTATTGAACACACATTTATTATTTATTTATTTAGAACTAACAACATGATTAGATCTTGTGGATCCAAGCGCATGCTTTCTTATCAGCAGATTACATGGTAATTCCCGTGGATCCTGCATTCAACGCTTGTTTAGGTGACAGAGACAGGGAGAACACACACATATTGCTATCCAAGTGTTAAAATTTATTCCGATTGGTCTATTGGTCTGGTCTTCTTTTTTCTTTTCTTTTTCTTTTTTTTGCTATCTCAATCACTCTATTTCACCCTAGCATTGGTAACAACTTTAATCGTGAGCCCCACCTAATCACTTAGAGAAACATATTTTAAAAAGAAAATAAAAACAGAAGTGAAAAGGACTAAACGAGATATGGCGAAATTATCATGTTATTTCTAACACCTGAGCTCTGTGTTTTTACTAATAGACTCTTATAGATGTTTCCATCTACTCAGATTGGTTCCTCAACTCCTAAAACCAAAATGCTTCCATCCACTTAGATTGGTTAGTGCCATCCTTAATAGGCATAAATTTCTAGGCTCTGGAGTTTATTGCAACTAAAAAGTTTTTCCCATACCCCCAAACTTAAATCTAACATTGTCCTCAATGTTTCTAATGAAAGAGCAGTACCAAAAATAACACAAGGAGAAGTTGGAAAGATAGTACCTGGGTGAAGAGAGAAATCAAAAACTAATATACAACATACAATGACCCCGATGGTCAATCAAGGGTAAGAAGGGTCCTCCAGAGGGACCTCCTCAACATTACCTGTAGGAAATGGCTCTAAAAAGGGTTTCAATCTCTGACCGTTAACCTTCGAAGAACCATCCGGTGTCTCGATCTCAACAGCTCCATGAGGAAAAACAGTACGGACCACAAAAGGACCGGTCCACCGAGAGCGCAACTTCCCGGGAAATAGATGCAAACGAGTGTCATACAGAAGAACTTTTTGTCCTGGAGAAAATGACTTCCGTAAAATATTCTTAGAATGCACAAGTTTCATTTTGTTCTTATACTCCTTAGCACTATCGTATGCATCTCTACGAATCTCGTCCAACTCATCGAGCTGTAGCTTTCTGTGAGCTCCTGCCTTGTCAATTAAAAAGTTTAGCTGCTTAATAGCCCAATAGGCTTTATGCTCTAACTCAACAGGCAGGTGACATGCCTTTCCAAATACTAAACGATAAGGTGACATTCCAATGGGTGTCTTAAACGCAGTACGGTAAGCCCATAAGGCATCAGTAAGCCTCAATGACCAGTCTTTCCTATTGGGATTAACTGTTTTCTCTAGAATACGCTTAATTTCCCTATTGGATACCTCTACCTGACCACTAGTCTGTGGGTGATATGGGGTAGCTACTTTGTGGGTAATACCATACTGTTTCATTAAAAGAGAAAATGGTCTATTACAAAAGTGTGAACCTCCGTCACTAATTATAGCTCGCGGCGTACCAAAACGTGTAAGTATATTCTCTTTCAAAAACTGGACTACGACCCTATGGTCATTGGTTTTACACGCAACCGCCTCAATCCACTTAGAGACATAGTCTACAGCGACAAGGATGTATAAGTTACCAAAAGAATTAGGAAATGGACCCATAAAGTCAATACCCCACACATCAAAGACCTCAACAACTAAGATAGGGTTCAAGGGCATCATGTGTCCTACGGGAAATGGTTCCTAATTTCTGGCAACGTTCACAAGTAACACAGTAACTGTGGGAATCTTTAAACAACGAAGGCCAATAGAATCCACACTGCAATATCTTAGCAGCAGTCTTCTTAGCACTAAAATGACCCCCATAAGCATGATCATGACAAAAGGAAATAATACTTGACTGATCAATTTCATGTATACATCTCCTAATAATCTGGTCTGGACAATACTTAAACAAATAAGGATCATCCCAAAAGAAGTGATTAACCTCAGCTAAAAATCTAGAACGATCTTGTTTACCCCAATGCTGGGGAATTCGACCAGTAACAAGATAGTTCACTATATTCGCATACCAAGGTAATTGGGTAACAGAGAACAGTTGTTCATCAGGAAAACTGTCTCTAACAGGAGGAGAATCATCAGGGGTATCCACAACAAGCCTAGACAAGTGGTCTACTACTACATTTTCTGCACCTTTTTTGTCTCTAATGTCTAAGGAAAATTCCTGCAACAAAAGGATCCATCTAATCAATCTAGGTTTTGTATCCTTCTTGGAAAGAAGATACTTCAAAGCAGCATGATCAGTGAAGATTATAACCTTAGAACCTAAGAGATAGGATCTAAACTTGTCTAAGGCGAACACAATGGCTAACAGTTCCTTCTCCGTGGTAGTATAGTTCAACTGGGCATCATTCAGATTTTTGCTAGCATAGTAAATCACATGGAGTAATTTGTTTTCTCGCTGACCTAGCACAACACCAATAGCAAAATATGAAGCATCACACATGATCTCAAAGGGTAGGTTCCAGTTGGGTGCCTGGACTATGGGGGCGGTAGTGAGTAAAGTCTTAAGATTCTCAAAAGCCTCTAAACAAGCATCATCAAAGACAAACTTAACATCTTTTGCAAGCAAATTGCAAAGAGGTCTAGAAATTAAGATAAAATCCTTAATGAATCGACGATAAAAACCTGCATGCCCTAAGAATGACCTAATATCTCTTACGGTTTTTGGGACCTGTAAAGTCTTAATAAGGTCAACTTTGGCTTTATCTACCTCTATACCCTTAGATGATACGATATGCCCTAAAACAATTCCTGAACGAACCATGAAATTACATTTCTCCTAATTAAGCACTAAATTCTTCTCCTTACACCTAGTCAAAACTAATGACAGATGATGCAAACACTCATCAAAAGACGAACCAAATACTGAAAAATCATCCATAAAGACCTCTAAGAACCGTTCTACCATGTCAGAAAATATGCTCATCATACAACGCTGAAAAGTTGAAGGGGCATTACAAAGCCCGAAAGGCATGCGTCTATACGCGAAGGTACCAAAGGGACAGGTAAAAGTAGTTTTTTCTTGGTCTTCAGGGGCAATAACGATCTGATTATATCCGGAATAGCCATCTAAGAAGCAGTAGTGACTATGTACAGCTAATCTCTCTAGCATTTGGTCAATGAAAGGAAGGGGGAAGTGGTCCTTCCTAGTGACTTTGTTCAATTTCCTATAGTCACTACAAACACGCCAACCCGTGGTCACTCGAGTTGGGATTAACTTATTGTTTTCATTCTGGACTACAGTAATACCGGATTTCTTGGGGACAACCTGAACAGGGCTGACCCACTTGCTGTCTGAAATAGGGTAGATAATGCCTGCATCTAACAACTTAAGAACCTCGGTTCGAACTACCTCTTTCATATTAGGGTTTAGTCGACGTTGCATCTCCCTAGAAGGTTTGGTATCTTCCTCTAAATAAATCATATGCATACAAACGGTAGGACTTATACCCTTAATGTCTGCTATGGTCCATCCTAAAGCTTCCTTGTTGTCTTGAAGAACGGTTACTAACCTACTTTCCTGATCACTATCCAAGTTGGATGCTACAATCACAGGTAAAGCTTCAGCTGGGCCTAAAAACACATACTTCAAGGAATCTGGTAATGGTTTAAGGTCCAACTTAGGAGGCTCTCCTAACGAAGAAACTAGAGTAGACTCAGAAACTGGTAGTGGTCCGAACTTAGGTTTCTAAACATTACTAGTGTCCAACAAAGGGGTTGAATCTAACAAAGCATTCACCTCATTAATCACATTATCATCATCAAAATCAATCCCAAAGTGGGCTAGACATTTCTCTAGTGGATCTTCTAACAAAGTGTTTGGTAATGACTCCTCGACTAATGTTCCTATCATGTTGACCTCTTCTATGCTCGAGTCATCTAGTTCAGAGGGTAGCTTACTAATATGGAAAATGTTCAGCTCAATGGTCATGTTACCAAAAGATAGATTCATAATACCATTTCGACAGTTAAAAACGGGCGACCTAGAATTACCGGTGTCTGGTTCTCTAGGTCAGGGACAGGTTGGGTATCTAGGATAACAAAATCCACTGGATAAATGAACTTGTCGACCTCAATAAGAACATCCTCGATCACACCACGAGGAATTTTTACGGACCTATCAGCTAACTGAAGTGTTATCTGGGTAGGTTTCATCTCACCAAGTCCTAGCTTAAGGTACACATGGTATGGGAGTAAGTTCACACTGGCTCCTAAGTCAAGCAGTGCTTTCTCAACACGGTATTTCCCTATTGTACAGGCAATGGTAGGGGAACCTGGGTCTTTATACTTAGGAGTATTAGTATTCTGAATAATAGAACTCATATGACTAGCTAGGAAGGCTTTCTTATAGACACCGAGCTTACGCTTTCGCGTACACAAGTCCTTAAGGAACTTGGCATAAGGAGGAATCTGCCTAATTGCATCTAATAATGGAAGGTTGATAGTTACCTGCTTAAAAACCTCCAAAATGTCATTAAAAGTGGACTCCTTCTTAGTTGGTACCAGCAATTGTGGGAATGGGGCTCTAAGAACAAAGTTTGGCTTATCAGGGGCCTTATCAGTCTCCTTAGAGGTTCCATCAATCTCTTCAACTTCTGATTCAGAAGGGTGAACTACAGCATGTTCACTATCAGGCATGGCAACCTTATTGTCTATTTCTCTACCACTCCTAAGGGTTTTGATTGAATTCACATGATCAGATGATCTTCCTCCTATTTCATGAACTACTCTAGGATTAGGTTGAGTTTGACTAGGAAAACTCCCACTATCTATCTCACTTAGAATCTTTGCCATTTGACTAACTTGAAGTTCTAACTTAGCAAGAGATTTGGAATTATGTTGAAAATTCTGCTTGGTTACCTCTTGAAAACTAGCCTGGTTCTTTAGTAATACTTCTTGGGTCTTTACGAACATGTCCTGGCTCCTTTTTAATAAGCTAAGAGATTCCTCTAAGCTAGTTATTCTCTTCTCAGAAGGGTTCTTGAACTGGGCTTGACCCGAAGGGTGCTTATTATAACCAAAACCTGGGGGAGGCTGAGAATTACTAGACTGTCCTTGACTCTGTCCTTTATACCAAGAAAAATGAGGATGGTTTCTCCAACCAGGGTTGTAGGTCTCTGAGTAGGGATCAAACTTCTGTCGGTTTTCAAATCTAGCATTGTTATAGACAGCATGGGCTTGCTCTTCACTATCCTGACCTTCCCAAAACGAGTTACTGGGTTCTATTCCACAACTAGAGACTTGAGAGGCTCTAATCCTATTATCAGGTTTAACAAAAGACCTATGTTTAGATTGATTCAATTCCAAAGCTTCTAACCTTTTAGACAAAGCAGTAAACTTAACATCAGACCCAAATCCTGTATCAACCACATTGGTGCTACTTCTATTGATCAAGAGTCTTTTAGGGGGTTCAACACAAGATTCCCACTGTTGGGATTTTTTAGCGACATCTTCTAAGAAGGAAAACGCATCATCAGCATTTTTACTAGTGAACTCACCAGCGCACAAAGACTCGACCGTGGCTTTGGTCGAATAATCCAAACCATCATAAAGAATCCCTACTAGTTTCATTTTGTCAAACCCATGGTGAGGACATTGGGATAAGATATCATTGAATCTCTCTAAAAACCTATAAAGAGATTCTCCCTCTTGTTGTACACTAGCACTAATTTTCTGCCTAACAGCTATAGTTTTATGCTTAGGGTAGAATTTAAAATAGAAGGCATCAATAAGTTCCTTCCATGTTTTTATGGATTCAGATGGTAGGTTGTTAAGCCAGGTCTTGGCTTTATCTCTCAGGGAAAAGGGGAACATCCTAAGTTTCAAGACTTCTTCACTAAGGTCTTTAATATTAATTGTTCCACAAATTTCTTCAAAGTCCCTAATGTGAAAGTAAGGGTTTTCATCATCTTTTCCTAAGAATATAGGGATCATCTGAAGAATACCAGGTTTCAACTCATAACTAGCCGTAGAGGCTGGAAACTTAATGCACGATGGTCGGTTGGTCCTAGTTGGGTACATGTACTCCTTCAAAGTTGTCATTGTTGGCTCAGTAAAAATCCTAAGGGTGAATTCCTCACTAAGACTTAAATTCTCAAAATTGAAGTTTCCGAAAACAGGGCTCTCCAAAGAAAAGTCTTCGAGCTCCCCGTCTTCAAAAGAAAAACCTCTAGGCTCGTCACTGATCAAACGGCCAAAAGTGACTCTTTTCCAAGCACGCTCACTAATGGACTTGAGCGATTTTGGCATACACTAATAAAAAATAAAAATAAAAATAAAAATCCTAAAGAAGGGAGGTTCTAAGCAAACACACAGCAGGCTGACTCCACTAAAGCAAACCAAAAAAATTCTAGCAAACAACAAGCATGATGGCTCCACTTAGATTATTTCTAGACCAGCTCCTAATCTTTCGAAAAGGAATTCGTTACAATTTAAGCAAACCTCTCTGGATCGATCCGAATAAAGTGAGTCGAAGAGAAGTAGGGGAAGCTCAAAGGAGCTTTGATACCCCCACCTTTTTGGCAACGCTTCCTTGGGTTACAAGGCGGCTCTAATCGACTCACAGTAATCTTCCTGAACTTCAAAGTATGCTTAAAAGAGTAACCAATATTTTTCGAACGACTTTCCTATTAAGCTCGTTACCCTATAGGTCTCGTTCTAGTCAATATTTTAGGTTTGGGTTCGCGTAGGTTATGTTTTCCTAAGGCGGGCAAGAAGAGAACGGTGATGAAATCAGAACCCTTATCTTAAATGGCCAGTCCTTTCCCTTTACTAGGAAATTAAAGTTCGTATTCAGTCCTCAACATATATTCACCTTAAGGCAGACAGTAAACCCGCTGACAGGGGATTCGCGGGTGTTTCGAAAAACTTACCTCCCGTACCAGACAGGAGAAGAACCGCTGAAGTCGACTCGGGCCACGACTCCTATGTCATGTACGAACCCGAGGGGCCGAGACGATATCGTAATCGTCGTCCTTCCGTGGAAACAGTTTGTATTTAAAACTACCCTTCCTAAGGGTTTAAAAATAAAATAATAATGTCCAAGTGTTCAAATGTCCCAAAAATAAAAATAAAATACAAAAATAAATCCCTATATACAGTTTCTAAAAATAAAATCTAAAAAATAAAAATCTAAAAACTTAATAAAAGAAAAAAAAAAATTCTTTGTCTTTCTTTTCCTTTTCTTTTAGCTTTTATCTTTGGCTCCTAATCTCTTAGTCACCAAAGTCTTTGGCTTAAATTTTTTTCGGTCCAAACTCCAAACCTATAGCACAAAGAAATATACCCAAAGAAACGTAAAATAGAACAAAGAGAAAATAATAAAAATCTAAAAAAAATAAATCTAAAAACTCTAACTTAAAAACAAGTCCGCGTCGGCGGCGCCAAAAATTGATGTAATTTTGATAGTGGTAAGATAACCTAAAACCCGGATAATTCCTTTACCTGGTATGATAACCTAAAACCCGGAAGTATCGGCTCGTGGCCCTCCATGGTGCAACTTTTATTGAAGAAATTCTATTCTTCTCAGAGGAAAGTTACAGCAATAGATTTGGGAAGATGTACCCAAAGGGTATGAGAAGAGATCGGGAAGTACATTTCTCGTTTCCGATATTTCACATTGGAATTCCATGAGGATATCCCGGAGGAGCGCTTAGTATAGATTTGCATTAGAGGAATGGACGATGTTTCCGGATAAATATGACCAATTTCAAATTTCAAACCTTTGTGGAAGTTGAGGAGGCCGCAGCCCGGATCTCATACTGTGCGGATGCTATGCACTTAGGAGGAGTCGGACACACCTAACAGCAACACTCTATCAACACTGCATCCGCACCTACTTTCAATGACCAAATGCAAACAAATGAAAGAGGAAAGTGTGGAGATAGTTTCGGCTCTTACCGTGGACAATCTGGAAGAACAAATGGAGGAAGGTCCAATCCGCCACCTCCTTTACCATGTAATAAAGAAAAAATAGTAGGGCTTCTGGAACAATGGATAACAAATAAGGAAGAGACTTTACCACCGGTATCTGTAGAACCTACTGCAGCAGATAAGATGCACGAATGATATTGCCACTACCACAGAAGAATACATCATCCAACCGTGGAATGTTATTCCCTTCGCTATATTGTCCAAAAAAAGCGAGCTAGAGGCGAATTGGAGATAGGGGACCAGAGCATCACCAATGATCCGCTTCCTCAACATCAAGTCATGATGATTTCACACAACCCTGCTGATGGAGAAACTTGGAGGCCTTGGGAAGATACAGAAGGAGAGGAAAAATGTGAAGCATTCGAGACAGTGGTCTTCCCGGATACAAATGGATTCGCCAGTAAGTTCGCTCAGACTATTCTGGCTCAGCAGTTCTTTGATTCTCTAGGTTTCAGTGAAAACCAAATCCGTGAAGCATCTAAAGCCATAACTGTAATCGCATCTGGAAGATCATATGATCCACTGCCTAAGAATCTATCGTATTTACGGATGAAGATATATGTTACCCTGGAGAGCACCTTCGCCCTCTATATCTAACATCCCACGTCAACAAACAGCCGCTTAAACAAGCCTTTATAGATGGAGGAGCTTCACTTAACATGATCTCATTACATATATTAGAGCTGTTGGGAGTCTCACGGACGATAATAAATATGTGCGCAACAGCAGTGAGAGGTTTCGGAGGACAAACTCAAACGACAATCGGGATAGTACATCTGATGATGAAAATCGGACCCATCATAGCGCTTACTCTTTTCTATGTCCTTGAGGATGATACCACATTTCATGTGTTACTCAGAAGAGGATGGCTTTTGAACCACAAAGTGGTAGCATCTACGTATCATCAATGTGTTAAAACCAACATCGGAGGAAGACATTATAGGATCCCAGCCACGAGCAACCCATTCGGGCCAGAGGAAGCTTATATGGACGATGCAGTCTTCTATACGCAGCCCGTCTTGGATCAAGAAGAACATTCGGAGCATTTGATACCACTTCCAAAATGGGAAGAATTCCAACCGGATGATCAAGTGAAAGAAAAGTCTAAGTCAGTGTTTATTCCGTCAAGGATGGGACCTGCCGTGGGAAACAAAAGAGAAATAGCCGAGACTAAGGACAATCAGTTCAAGAGTTTCTCGTATCCGGAAGGAGGACACGTTTATCGCTTATAGCAATTAGACGGGGAAGTCTCTCAACATCGACAACATTGTGATATGTCGTTAGTAGACGAAGAAATGGCGGAGACTACCCCGATAATGGAAAATTTAAGGGAAGAGGCGAATGTACGGGTTTCGGAAGAAGAAATGATGAAAAGGCTACCCGAGGATAAAATAAAAATCGATCCGACTCTCGATGGGTTAGAAGAAATAAACCTCAGTTCAGCGGATCATCCCCGCTGCGTGCGTATCAGCAAGCACCTCCAAGGAGAAGAAAAATATCAAATGATTGAATTACTCCATGAATACCAAGATGTGTTCGCGTTCACATATGACGAAATGCCTGGCTTAGCAGCTTGGTCGCACACAACTTGAGTGTGTCTCCCGAATATAAACCAGTTAAGCAAAGAAGTCGCATCTTTCCGGAAAAGATAGAGCTCGCCATCAAAGAAGAGGTGGAGAAACTACTCAAAGCCAAGTTCATCAAACCGATCCAGCATCCCATGTTGTTAGCCAACATCGTGCCAATAGCCAAGAAAAATGGAAAAGTCTGATGTTGTGTTGATTACCAAGATTTGAACCGAGCATGCCCTAAGGATGACTTTCCAGTGCCGAATACAGACGTAATGGTGAATAATACATGCGTAAATGAGATGTTCTCTTTTATGGATTGTTTTAGCGGATATAACCAAGTTAGGATGGCAGCGGAAGATGCTCATAAAACAGCCTTCTAGACACCATATGGGAATTTCCATTACGTCGTGATGGCCTTCAGGTTAAAAAAATGCCAGAGCAAATTATCAACGGGCAATGGTGGCTATCTTTCACGATATGATGCATCATACAATGGAGGTGCACATAGACGACATCGTAGTAAAATCTAGAGCACGAAAAGATCATCTGGACCATCTGAGGTGTGTCTTCGACAGATGCAGGAAGTACCATTTAAAGATGAATCCTCTCAAATGCGCTTTTGGCGTAACTTCCGGAAAGTTCTTAGGATTCGTAGTAATGGACAAAGGCATACAAATTGATCCAAGCAAGGTAGAAGCAATAACTACTATGACTCCACCCGCGAATGTGAAAGAATTGCAAACTTTTATCGGAAGGGTATCATATGTCCGGAGGTTCATCCCGGGATTGACTCAACTATTATCCGCTTTCTTACCACTACTAAAAAAGAACAAGCCGTATGAATGGGGAGCAGATCAGGAGCGGGCCTTTCAGAAACTTAAAGAATGCCTAACCAGTATGCGAGTTTTACGACCACCAATCAAAGGCGAGCCACTGTATTTGTACACAACATTTACCAGCTTGGCGGTCGGAGTACTGCTAGCTAAAGACATCGGCAATGATCAGCTATATACGATTCATTATATTAGTCGAGGATTCAGAGATGCAGAGTTTAGATATTCAAAAGAGGAGCAAGCATGCTTAACACTCATATATTCCACGCAGAAATTACGATCATACTTGCTCGCTCATGAGACCATAGTGGTGGAAACTGCCAATCCGATCGCTTACCTGGCTACAAAACCAGTTTTATATGGAAGAACAGCTCACTAGTTGCTGCAACTGTCCGAGTTCGAATTGAAATATCAGCGGCCCAAAGGGGTTCGTGGGCAGGCATTTGCAGATATGCTAACCGCATTCCCGGGAACGGACATGATGGAGATAAGTGAAGAAATACCGGGCGAAGTGGCGGAAGCTAAAGTAGAAGAGCGATGGGCAATGTTCTTTGACGGATCATCATACGGTTCCCATGGAGGATCCATCATAGTATTTGAAACACCTGAGCACGATTTGTTGTCATTCACGTTCAAGCTAGATTTTGAATGCAGTAATAATGTGGTGGAATATGAAGCGCTTATCTTAGGACCGCGCATGGCAGAAGAACTTAATTTGGGCGCGATAGATATAAAAGGAGATTTAAAACTTGTTACAAACCAAGTATCAGGAGAGTTCCAGGTGAAGGAAGCGCACCTAGCCCCTTACCGGGCTGAAGTTCAGGAATTAATAGATAAAAGAGGGAGTACTTTCATCGAGCACACGGGGAGATCCACTAATCGACATGCCGACGCTCTAGCTACACTTGCAGCAAAGAGGCGATTAAATAAAGCGGATGAAGGAATAGTGGTGGTCAAGAAAAAGATGTTGCTGAGCACGTGGAAGGAAGACAAAGCATTTGAACAAAAGGACGACTGGAGAACAACTTACATTGAAGCCGAAACCAGGAATGCAGATGAACAGTTGCTACCCACTAAAGTATTAAAGAAATTTGTCATTGTATGAGGAGCATTATATTATCGAACAACCGGAGGAGCTCTTTCACGATGCATAGGGAAAATAGAGGCGCAAGAAATACTGAGTCGCGTTCATAGAGAATCTTGCGGGAAGACAGGAGGAATCCCGTTGTACCGCCGTTTGCATAGGATGGGTGTATACTGGCCAAATAGGGCAGTCCAAGCAGCGGTAGTACAAGATAAGTGTGAAGATTGCCAAGCACCGCCACAACAAATAGGAAGTATGTAGCGCGGAGATAGAAGATTGGAGACAACCGGATATAGATTTTATCCAACACAAACGCTTGCCGCAAAGTAGGCAAGACGCGCTCAAGATCCAGCAAAAAGCTGCCCGATTTTTTATTAATGAAGGAATTATATATAGGAGGATTTACAGGAATACGATACTGCGTTGTTTATCACAGGAAGGGGCGGAAGTAGTAATAGCCACGTCCCACAATGCGGAGCATCAGGGCATGTGAAAGCTCTTCTTACAACTTTATGAAGGAGGATTTTACTGGCCCATAATGGAATTTGATACAGCCGAGCATGTACGGAAATGTCAGCAGTGTCAAAGCCATGGACCATTAATCCGGACACCACACACGTTGCTACATAGTGTCGTCACTCCCTTGCCCTTTCATAGTTGGGGACTTGATAACATTGGGCAAATAAGTCCAATTTCGTCAGGACGACACAAGTATATCATCACTTCAACCGAGTATTACACAAAATGGGTAGAAGCCATCCCTCTGCGTGATTAGTCGGGAGCCACCATTCATATGTCGATTCGGCAGATTATCCGATCATACAATGACACCTCTTTCGTCAACAAAAACGTCAAGGAGTTGTTTGACCAGTTTGGGATTAAATTCTACACTTCGACTGTCTATTACCCTCAAGGGAATGGACAGGCCGAAGATACTAATAAAAAATTGCTGAGGATACTAAGTTGACTAGTGCATGATCACCATAGGAGTTGGCACGAACAGTTACCACTCTCGCTATGGGCATATCACATCTCTAAAAGAAGCTCGACCGGAGCCTCCCCGTAGTCCTTGGTATATGAATAGGATGCAATATTGCCAGCAGAGATCACTATTCCTTTAGCACGAGTAGCGATGGCTAGTATTACTACTCCAAATGAAATCAGCCGGCCATCTTGATACCTTAGAGGAACGAAGATCTAGGGACGAGCGATTTGCAGATAAATATAGGCAAAGGACAGCAAGATACTATAACCAGAAGGTAAAGGAACGAATTTTATCATAAAATGATATAGTCCTGAAAATCACCCCGTACGTTCAACAAGATACAAAAGCCGCTAGTTCCGCTCGATTTGATTCTCCTTCACGAGAAGGTACGCCAGCTCGTTCACCCGAAAAAAAGGGGGTCCAATACTTGATCCAGCAAGAGTAAGAAGCGAGGCGTTTCCCAATCTTGGATTTCTGGCTACTCTTCACTTCTTTTACATCGTCAGATTCCTCAGTAACAGCTGACCTCGAATGAGCCTTAATGGCGGACGGCATAAGCTTAGGAGAAGACGAAACATTGACTGAAGGGCTAGGCGCAATAGTCGCGGCGGATTTACCTTTCCTTTTGCCTCCTAAGTCCTCCTATCCATCTGGAGATTCAACTTTGACGTCATCGGGTAGCTGGAACGTTATAAAGTTTTTCTTGGCCGAAATCAAATGGTCGCGAAGGTCCCTATCGCTCTGATTCAAAGATTTGAAAATACAACATTCATTAAACAAGTGTCACCATGAACGGGTAGGCCAGTAAGCGCTACCACGTCTTCCAAGATGGGAGTCGCCTCGCCCCAAGAGAATAAGAACGGATGAGGGTTGATTCCCCAGCGAGCACACAAGCGGACCAAGCTCTCATAGTCCCGCCGGACGTACCTAAACTTCGAAGAGTTTATAGCGGCTTCTATGCCTAGAGACTGAATAATCCTTTTATGGTCGGGGTTGGAGAAGATGTAATCCACCCATGGGTCCCAGGTGGCAGGGGATCGGCGGAAGAACGAAGAATGATCGAAGGGAAAGTGTAGTCTCTCCTGTGAACTGTTAGACGAGGCGTCTCTTCCGAAGCGGCTATTGGAGGCACGCCCGCTTGAGAACGAATAATCCAACTCTCGGATGAAGATGGAGGGAATAGGTGAGTATTTAGCATGCGCGAAACCCAGTTATCATCCGTCGGAAATAGAGTCGAGCCATCTTCCGCTGCAGGCGGCCGCAAGAGATCTTTGAGTCGATGATTGCTCCTTATTTCGTCGAGTGTGTAAGGCTCTGATCCAGGGGGTAAATCATAATCGGGTGATTCATCAGCCATAGTGATAGACACATTTTTGTGTCTAAGTTGTCCTCAATTTTTTGTATTGTTGGTACTCGATTTTATACTTATTATGGTGTTTTGTGTGTTTGTAGGCATTTTTGGGAAATAAACATTTTTGGAAAAATCGGCTCGAAAAATTACTCAAAGCACCCCGGAGGACATTTGCTAAACGGACCCCTACTTTGGATAAGGGGCACCTCAGTTGGACACATGTTATTCGCACCCCATGTCTCGGATAAGGGGCACCCCCCCTTCTTCTTCATTTGAAAATCGTTTTTGGCGGGAAAATCTGGTTTCAAAAGAACCAGAATTAGGGTTCGGATTTTGAAGGTGTTCCAGTGAGACTCAACTGCTGAAATTTTTTGGGAAGTTTTGTTTGAGAATCACAGGCATGGTATGGTCGTCGGAATCGATTCAGTTTGGCTGGATAATGGTGTGGAAGAAAACAGGGAATGTGCAGTTTTCTTTGAAAACCCGAGACTGTATTTTGGATTTGGAAGTTGTCTAGGGAGATTCAATCGCTGCAATCTTTTTGTTGGGCCTGTTGCATCAAAACAGGACTTATAAGTCCATCAGAGTCGAAGAAATTGTGTTATAATCACGGTGACAAGAAAATAGGGCAGCTTATTTAGGGGAGGTGATTTTCACGAGTTGTAGAGTGTTGAGACGTATTCTGTGGGAGTCTGGAGTGTGTTGAGATGCAACAGAATCGTGCAGGAGATAAAAAAAAAGAGGGAAGTTAACAGCTGACAGATGCGTGAAGCTGATGAAAAAAGGAAAGAAAATAACCCCAGAATATATTTTCTTAACTACGAGTTATGGTGAAGATTTGTGGAGTTAATGTGGTCCTGTCGAGTCCTGTCGAGTATATATAGAGTGCTTGGGGGTCAGAGAAATGGGAATGGGGAGTTGGGAAGAATAGAAGTGAGAACCGTGAGTTGCAGAGAATATTTCTTCTGCTGCTGCATGTGTGAAGAACATCAAGAACATATAGCTGTTAAAGCCTGTCGTTCATAAACCGTGGTCTTTTCACGGTTTTGCAACAGTCTTTCAGCGACAGTTCAACAATGCCAGCGACGAATTTAAAGTATCATTTCTTTGTAACAGTCACAATTTGTAATAGTAACAGTGTTGTACCGTTACAAATCCCTATTTTCTTACATATTCATCTTTGTAAGCACATTTGGAGCAATGAAATTGAATTTTGAGCGTGTTTCCATCATGATGAGCTAAACCCAATCCTTGGGGCAATGGAGGAAGTCATTGTTTCGGTAAAAGTGATATATTTCTACTTTTAATTAATTATAACAATTCTATTATGATTTTTGCTTTGAACTAAAAATTGATTATATGATTTTGATTAGTTAGGTGTATTTTCTCTTGATAGAACATGTTTGGTTTAGGGTTTTGATGTTCTATGCTTGGATTAACATCTATTCTTTTGAAAATATACATGTCTTGGAAATACTATTAGAATCAATCTGAATGTTGAGTTGCATAATTATTGTTTTATTAAATCACTAATATCGACCAATGGTGGAATCCTAGTCCCAGTCTCTCCACATTACCTCTTGTTTGAAGTTTGCTATATTTTTAGTTTTAAAATTCATATCTAAAATATTGTTTCACAAGTCTTGAATGAATCATCTTACTACAACATTATTGAAATTACATCACATAGCGAGTAAAGAAAACAAAGAGGAAAGAGAAGAGACGCAGTAAAATAGATGAAGAAAGAAAGGTGAGACTTCCCCTATTTATAGGAGGGTAAAAGGCGGAAGCAGTTACCAAAGGGTCTAGTAACTGCTACATCCCAAGGGTCGTGACTGTAACCGCCTGGGAAGTTCATCAGTTTTAACCGTTAAGGGGTACATCAACATGTGACTGTTGATACATGAAAATAATCAATCCAAAAGACGTAGCCCCTTAATGTATTAAGGGTCCCCTCTCTTGATGGATAAGGGGAATAGGCTTAGTCCATGTGATAATGGATTAAGCCTAGCCCAAGAAAGGTAGTCTTAAGTTGGTTGGGTTTTATCTTAGAACAAAGGAGAATCCCTTCTCCTAAATCCTTAATGACTTGAATAAGAGGAAAATGACAATGTTGTAATATATTAGTCTTATGGGTATTTATCCATAAGAAGGGGAAAGAAAGATTATTATAAAAGGGGAAAGAAGGCATACTTAGAGGACACAATTAATCCACCATTACTTTTCATAAACCTCTCTACACCTTGGGAGTACTTTCTGTGAGTAGGGCTAGTTCCTCCTTCCCACATTTACCCCATCAACAGTACCAAGATACACCACCAACTTTTTCTTAGGCAATCTGTATGGACAAACTCAACACAACTCTGATAGTAAAAACTCAATCAAGGAAAGTGTCTAGAGTTATATCCCCCTCTCTCTTGTTGTTAGAACGTTTACAGAATTGAATCCGTGAACCTAACTATAACGAGATTTCTTGGACGGTATCAAAGATCAATGTTCAAGGATCAATCAAGTTTTTTATAACTAACAAGGTTGGACCTAGCTACTGTGATTGATCAACGCACAACCTATTATATTTCAATGATAAAGATAAACAATATAATGCAGAAAAAGAAATAACACATACACCGGAAGTTTTGTTAACGAGAAAACCGCAAATGTAGAAAATCCCCGGGACCTAGTCCAGATTGAACACCAAACTGTATTAAACCGCTACAGACTCTAGCATATTACCAGTTAACTTCGGTCTGGAATGTAGTTGAGCCCTAAATGTAAATCCATCGATTAAGGTACAGTGGCGCGCTCCTTACGCCTCTTAAATCTCAAAATACTCTGCGCAATTGATTCCCTTAATTAGTTGATGTCACCCACAACTAATAGTTGCTTTAATCTCAATTAAAGACTTTAAACCAAATCTTCCTCCCACAGATTAAGCGTATATAATTGGTTTCCTGATTTACGATCTAAACGTATGATCTGATCTAACGATAGATCCAGGTGATAGAAATCGATAGCAACTTAGACAAAAGTATGGCTATCCTCAAAATCCGTACTTATGAAACCCGAAGTGCAGCCTAGATTATTATTCACCTCATAAGTATAAAACTTGCGGAATCAACAAAGTATGAGACGAAGAGACTTTGTTGATTACTATCTATCTTGATTGATGGAGCAAGCTCTATAAACAATCAATATCAGGATACTCGAGTTATTAAGATAAAAGATAACTGGACTTGGATTTACGAATCCCAATGAAGTCTTTGTAGTCGCTAAACCATAAAAGGGTTTCTAAAGAGGACGACTCTAGATACAACCAAGATATACAAAAAAGTAGTGTCGGGATTCAAAGATCCCAGTTGCCAAGAGTTCCCCTTATATAGACTTCAAAGCCTAAGTTGCTTTAGGTTTAAGCTAAGATAGCTTTGGAACTAAGCAAATAACATCCACAGTTAGATGACTTCTTTGAATCTTAATTACATATACAAGATATACACTATGGTTAGGTAAACCGTAATCGAACCGTGTATAAAGACTATGTTCAACATGGTTAGCCGAAACTAGCCGATTTGAACTTAAAAGCTTAACACTCATTTTCATGTTCACTAAGATATAGATATTGAGTCACAATCATGTAATCAAATGATTCTAGTGTTAATTAGACAAATGATCAATTGCAAATTACTTCGTAGAAATAATTTAATCGCAATTGAATCATGATCGACATAGTTTGTAAATGTACAAAGTACAATTACTTGAATCGTTCGTGAATCAGCTGAGTCACAGTACGCGGACCGGTTTGCAAACTTATATCCAATTACCGAGTTCCGGAATCTACATAACTTTTCATTTCATAAACCGGTTTGCAAACTTTATGCAATTACCAAGTTCCGGACTCTACAGAACTTTTCAGTTCACGTACCAGTTTGCAAACTTTGAACCAACTAAAAGTTCCGGAGTCCACATAACTTTTTAGTTCACGTACCGGTTTGCAAACTTAAGACCTTTGCCGGTTCCGGAGTTCATAGAACATTCATCTTGCGTACCGGTTTGGGTACTAAACTGGTTCAAGAACATAGAACTGTTTTCGCTCGCATACCGGTTTGATTATTTTAACCCGGTTCACTTACAAAAGTGTAACAATTGTTTGTATACGAATATACATACCTATCCGGATCACGAAACAAACAGATTTTCCTATGATGTACATAAGAATATACATATCACATAAATCTAAAAGTCGATATATAGTTACTCCGCTACGTGTACGAATACATGTAATACGACTTCAGACATAAAACAGTTTTCTCAGTTTGTAAGACTGATAATACTGTCTTGTATTCCGAATATAGTAGTTCTATATTTCTCTAAATCAATTCAAACATTCATGAATAACAACAATGACACATATCACTATTTCAGGCTATTTTCGAATGATAAACTTGAATCATGATTTGGTTCTGAACAATAAATTGTTCTCCACCGAATTTGATCAAGTATGAACAAATGTTCATTAAGCTTAGTCATTATATTTCGAGAAATTTGTAAACTAAATAATTAGTTCTCGACTCTAAATTCTTTTCTATGCAAGCTAGTCTAATTAGTTATGCGACAATCGTCTCAAAGATAAAATGGTGAATATAACTTGAGAAATAGGTGGTTCAGTCTTCACTTACCTTTTGTCGATGAAGTTCTCCAAAATATTCGGTTGATCTTCTCCTTCAAACGGTAGAACGCAAATGATGACTGAATCATTTTTCAACTCCACTATCCTAGAGCGAGACTTAACTAATTGTAGACTAGAAATCGAGATATAGTTTTGACAACTAAATTTGACAACAAGCTTGATATAGCAACACTTGTGAGTTCGACCAAACAATGCTCTAATAGATATTTTAGATTACCCTCCATGTTTACATTAAAGCATATAAGAAGAAGTTATTAAATGTTATCAAATTTACAAGAGATTTTTTTTATATAAAAGTTTATTATACAATTTTGACTACAATAGGTGATCTTGGGTATTTTCATGATGTGGATTCTTAGAACTTCAGAATTAATCCCAATTGGATCCCTAGTTATCCCTGCTATGAGTTGAGAATTCAAATATGAAAAATCAGAAGTTGGCAAGTTTTGTAAAATTAGGAAGAAAAAAATTTGTCTTGATTAATTTCATCATGTCTCCTCTAAACAGGAGTTATATATCTCTGGAACATAGATTTAACCTTAACAACATAAAAGGTATATTTTATATTACTTAGGCTTAGTCTAGTGGCATCCAAGATTCAAGATTTTTCCCAAGAACCGTCGTTTTATTTGTTGAATTCCATCGAGCGCTCAGCAGTTTTGTTGAACGTGAGATGGAATCAAGACAGGAACGCCAACCCGATTGGCGTCCCAAAATTTTCTTAAACGCCGGACAAAATTTCATCTAGGAAATACTTTATGGAAATTCAAACATCATGATGATATAGACCGTTGGATTCATAGTTTTATTGGTGATCCAACGGTTGATACATCAGACGCCAAATGGTTTGGCGTCTGACGCCATTCGGTTTGGCATTTTTGTTTTGAATTTTGAATTCCCACTACGCTTGGGTGTTGAATTTTGATGACGTGTCGTGGGTGTGAATATTGAATCATGGACACCCATTAGACTAAGTCTAAAAGAAACAGAAACCATACAGGGATTCACAATAAGTTTTTTTTTTGAAGCATAATTCGTAATAAGTTGATTAAGTCTTAATTAATCTTTTTTTTTGTTTTGGATAACGAATATAAATATGAATAATAAAGGTTTAGTATGTCGTAATTTTAGTATAAAAAAACAAGAAAAAACTAGAAATGTAGAAACCAACAAACATATGATTGACCAATAAGATTGGTCGGAATGTGCATCTCGGCTTAATAGGGTTCACAAATTTGTACTATAAGAACCTTATCTTATTTAACGGAATGCCAAAGTTCGTACACCGTGTTTAGAAATTATTGATTAGTAAAGGGATAGCACGCTATTATGTAAATGAAAACCTAACAAGTGTTTTCAAAATTGTGTCGCATCCCTATAACCAAAATATAAATTAAGCTTGTAGCTTTTTATGAAAAACAACTAGAAATTTAGAAATCAACAATTTTTATAGAAAAAACTCTAACAGGTACTTTCGGTGGTAGTATGGGATATCTGCCAACTATTAGTTATTTTTATTTTGCAATAAGTTGATTCTTATATGTGGGATGTGCATATAACGATTACTTATCCTATTTTTTTTGATCATTATTCTGATAAAAATGAAAAATTCATTACTTAAGAAAGTTTGGGACACGGTCCCTTACAAAGACTCTAAAAAAAACTGAGTTTTTCAACCTGTGACATGATCGAAGTAATAAAAATATAAACTGGAGAAGTTCCGACTTGTTTTGCTAAAACATCAACTAAACCAATAAAGTCTCATAAGAAAACACAAAAAGCAATTTGTAAAATAACCAAATAATGCTTGGAAATACTTTATGATTCTCGTTGTCCTCCACCCTATATTTATATTAAATTCTTTTAGAGATTCAAACACACTTTTGGATTCACCAACAACTAAAATATTTGTAGTTTCTATTCAAGACAAGGCCCATCCAATTGCATCCTTTAAAGTTAAGCATTCTGCTTCTTTCGGTCTTGTTGTGAGGCAAGAGGTGGTTCTCGCATGCAGGAAGTTGCCATGTTCATACATAAGGAATGATCATGTTTCATATCTTCCAGTAAGATAGTCAAAACAAGTATCAATTAGAGGAGTTACTTTTTTTTTCTTGGCATACTATCCAAACTATGAAAGATAACATTCTTCGTTGTGGCATTTTCTCTTTTCTTTCTCTTGTTAAGGTAAGAGAAATGTAATTGGATTTCTTTAGCCATCTTTGAAGGGTCTGGTTTTGGTTTCTTGAATATTATGTTGTGCCTGTAGTTCCATATAAACCAAGAAATTAAAATAACTGTTTCAGTGAAAACAACGTCATCATTTTGAAAGAGACTTGTAATACAATCATGAATGGAAAGGAAAGTAGATCTTGCAACAAATAGCAGAAGCAAAAGGACATTTTATAAACAGATCCAATGCATCCTCCACGTGATTATTATTGCAAAGAAAACACAAGGTGGAGGCCCTATAAGTATACTTAGCGATTCCATAAGGAATAGGGTGGTGTTTGAAGAAGAAAATGAGAATATTGATCTGATTAAGAATAAAATTATATTCTTGACAGGTGAGTGTGAACACAGATTAAAAGGGAAGATGAAAAATAAAGAATATGACCTCCAGATTTTGAGCTTCTTTGGCATCAAGTATAGACAAAACTTATAACTGCAAAGTAGTGGAAGTTTTTTTCACTCTGCATAAGCCTCCAAAAAATTTAATCTGTTGTGATGGTGCTAGCAAAGGGAATCCAGGATTAGCAGGCTATGGATTTGTAGCAAGAGCTGTAGGAAGAGGAAATTTTTTGATAGCTTTAGCCGGTGGTCTTGGTGTTGCCACTAATTACTTTGCAGAAATAATGGCCATAGTCTGTGCAGGTGAATGGGCAATGCATAACCAACATATGGAGGTAATTTTCAAATCTGATTCTAAAGCTGCAGTCCTGGCTTTTCATAAGAATGATCTGCCGTGGTTCATAATTACTAGATTGAATAAAGTGTGTGAAAACATCGAAATTATTGAATTTGCTCACTGCTATAGAGAAATAAACTTTATTGCTGATAAATTGGCAAAGGAAGGTAGTGGAATGGATTTGGGTTGTGTTAGATCCTACACATAATGTAATTCTTTCATTTTAGAATCTCCATTTCAGACCTACTATAGGTTCTGTGAGTAATTTTATTTTATGTCAGTAACCTTCAATGGTTTTTTGTATTGATTTTTGTAGTGATCATTGATTAATAAAATTTATATTGATTGAGCAAAAAAAATATATATTTAGAGATTCTACTATTAAGTGGAAGAGCGTTCGAATAAAGCTTCCAAAAACATAATTGGATCATAGGTTAACATTTTAGATTCCAAATTTATTCCAAATTGGGTTTGAATCGCCCAAGTCTTTGGTCAGTGTTTTATACGAAGACTTCGCAGTGGGGATTCCATCATTTGTATATATCCACTAAAGCTCATCAACATCTTTACTTCGAACACGAAAAGTGAGGATTTTAGCAACAAATAGAACTTTAAAACCTCATAATTCTGGTTCCCATGATTTGTGACCAGGTCAGCTATTCTAGTAGGTGCTTCCTCCTCTATAACAATAGGATGTATAGGAAACTCAGTGTCAGGAATCCACTTTTCAGACCATATATATAAGAGATAAGTCCTATATGAAATTAGCTCTTAAGTTCTCCATGCCTTTTCTTATACTAGCTAGCCCATAACTGCATTTTATTATACTAGCCCATAATCATGAGATATGAGAACTATTAAAGATTACTAAGGTTGGAAAATTTAAAGCCAATTTAAATTACTTGTTCTTCAATACCTAAACCCCAAAGAACAGAGGGGTTAAATAAAACTCTCCAAGAAAGCTTAAATAAAATTATTTATTTTAATGTTATATAAATACAACTATGGGTACTGAAATTGGGATTTTATCAAGTTTTGTCATTATTTTTTATACTTTAGTTGAATTATCAGGGGTTATGAAAGTAATTTAGTTTACAAACTTGAATGTAAATTTAGATTTCCAACTTTACCGGTATTATAGTACTTTTACAAAGACAACACCGTAGATTTAGAGGTAATGTGTTTTGCGAACATACGTTGAGAACCTTATAATTATAATATAATCACGCTTGAGTTTCTGACTTAACTCTATCTTTGTTATTTTAAGACTTACATTAATTATTAGTTAGACATAACATAAATTAAATTAAACGCGAAAATTAAAACCTATTTATAAAGGGCATGTATAGATATCGTTTTGCTTCACCAAAGCCACTAAAGATTATGCGATAGAGTGTCTTATTTAAATTGAAGTATTGAAATGGTAAAAAGGGGTTTTAGCACCATATTGATTGAGGATTGAAACACCATGTAAGTTAAGACAAAAATAATAATAAGAAAATGAAAGAAAAAGAAACCATACACGCATGACAGGTCATGGGAAAAAAAGTGAGATGGCACAAGGGTTCATTTTCGAACTCTATTTCAATTGAAGTTCCGGTCCCTAAGTGCGTGTGTTGGAACTCTACTTCAACCGGTAATAGTAGTCTCTTATTTTGATTACAACGTATTGTCTAGTAGACACCCACGTTACACGAAACCTTTACTATTGGTTTCTTATTTTGTATGAAATACTGATAGGTGCAATATTTGCACTAGTTTGGTACTCAAATGCTTTGTTTCCTTGTTAGTTTTTATATTATAATATTATAATTTGATTTTGTTTGTTTTTGAATTTCTTAGGTTTTTGGAGTTGTCTCAACCAAAAACCAAAGAAGAGGAAGGGAGTTCATCCTGGCATGAAAATGAGAAGTTATAAGATGATAACACAACTTTGAGACTAGACTTCCAAGAGAATTTACGGTTAGGAAAAGTATCCAAAACTTATCCGCAAAACAAGCTGAAATTCCAAGAGGATTTATGGTTAGGTTGGACCTAGCCGTAAATTAAGATGAAGAAATATGAAGACTTGGACATTACCACCTTGTATAGGAAGAAGATACGAAGCGAGCTCCAAAAGAATGATGTCAATCAGACATCAGATAAGGAAGTTATGATCAAAATAGGGAAATGCAAAAAACGTATTCAGGAATAAGAGTGATAATGTTATTGATTGCTTGATTGAGTAACATGTATAGTGATGGATGTTTATTTCCTTAGCCAACTTTCTTCTCTGATATTTTCTAAAACATTTAGATTTAGCTTTTAGTTTAAATTACTTTTGAACAACAAAATCCCCCCAGTTACATAAGATGTCAGATACAAATAAACTCATATCTCCCTGTAGATCGAATATGTTCTTATTGTTTATACTCTTATTTATAATTGTGAAGTGAAAGAACTTGAAATAATTTTTCTTTGCTGACAACTGACCAGATACCATCTATCAACAACAACGTGGATTTTCTCTAAAAGAAATAACAATGATGATTTTTTTTCGTTTTACTAAAAAAACTGAAAATGCGGGGGTATAACAACCACACCCAATATTTCGTTTGGAAATCTGTATGGACTAAACTCCAATATAATTCTGATAGCACCAACTCAAAAGTGAGACTCAATCAAGAAAGATATCAAAGAGATTTATCTCTTTCTCAATATAATCAGTAAATCAACTAGATAGAAATCTGTGAGACTGATTGATATGAGAATAACTCGGATGGTATCAAAGACCAGTGTCCGAGTATCAATCAAATCGTATCCAACTAATAAGGTCGGATTTATCAACTATGATTGAACTACGCACAACCTGTGGTATTTCAATTATATAAACAAATATAATGCGTAAAAGAAATAACACAGACACCAGTAATTTTGTTAACGAGGAAACTGCAAATGCAGAAAAACTCCGGGACCTAGTCTGGATTTGAACACCGCACTATATTAAGCCGCTACAGACTCTAGACTACTACAAGTTAACTTGAGACCGGAATGTACTGTACTTTCAAGTCGTATCTTTCAAGTCGTGCTATATTGAAAACATAACGCTTATCTTTTGAACTTCATTCCTAACACTTATCTTTTGAACTTAGTAATATTGACTTGAACTGTTTCATTCCTAACGTATCTTGCAAGTCGTGCTATATTGAAAAAATAATTGCGAAGCTGTATATACTGTATATATTGTATGATACTCTAGTGATGTGAAATGGTCATATTTGTATGATCATAGTATTAGGGAATTAAACTACGAAGTATAACGCTTATCTTATGAACTTCGTAGATATGACATCGACATAATCTTGTATATACTGTTATGATTATGTGAATTGGTTGTGGTGAAGATTTCATCCAAGGAAACAATGTTTTACATTTGTTTAAATGAAGTACATTCATGAACTTGTTTTATGAATCGAAAGGGAAATCATTAGGCTTATTGGTACGACTATTCATTGCAAATCTTTGGATTACCAATATGTGTGAGATGTAACTTTGTTATGTATCTTGGTATAACTAATCACAATGCCTGACTTATGATTTGGTATGACTAGTTTTTATTAATTAGTGTAACCGATCCTAAGTAATCACCATGAGATGGTATGATCGATATTTGTAATTGGTGTGACCGATCCTAGTAATTGGTGTGACCGATCATAGAGTGTTATGTAATCGATCCTGGTAATTGGTGTAACCGGTCCTGGTAATTGGTGTAACCGAACCTGGTAACTGGTGTGAAATCTCTCACGACCGCTCGTTTAAACACTTCTGTGGGATCAAGAAGCTCTACGAGTGTCGTTGGTGGGAAACTAGATAATTACAGTGTTATTAGTTTTCGATTGATTTGATTGACAAACGGTTGTTGAAACTTTTATTGTACCTAGTTTGTTTATTTTTGAGAATCTTCTCTTCTGATATTAGATTCACTCAAACTAGATCGAAGTATCAACGGGATCTTTAGAACTGTTTGTAGATTTAAAGACATCTTGTGATAATCTATTGTTAACAGACTCCGTTCTATGTGTGATTGATCACAAGAGATTCAAGTGGTGTTGTGCAGGTGTCTATTGCAGATTAAAGAAGATTTGAAGACAAAGAAGATTTGTTATTTGGTTCTCATATCTTCGGGTGTGCACAAACCTTGATCGGCTGGGATCCAACTAGAATCGGATTTATTCGATTGGTTAGTTGCATGAGATTGGCATCACTTTATAGTTTCTTGTTGGAATCTATATCGATTGATTGCGAATCTAAACTTGAATACTTTGGTATAGTTATTGGATAGATTGATCTAACCAGGCAAAGAAGTTTATTAGATTAAACGGAAGAGTATTTACGTATGACTTGAGATATCTTTATCTTTAAAGAATCGAAAGAGTTGTTACCGAACAAATTTTTTGTTCCTTTACTGTTTGGAATACGATCCAAAGGAATTGTTCCAGTGCGTGCACTCATCGAAGTCGGAAATGCATGGATACTGATGAAACTAAGTGAATTGGGGGTAGTTTCTTGGTCTCAACTATACGAAGTTGGTGTAGATTTTGTATAGCGTCTTAATTATGAGAGTATTCAATTCTGGACTAGGTCCCGGGGTTTTTCTGCATTTGCAGTTTCCTCGTTAACAAAATATTGATGTGTCTTTTACTTTTCTAATTCCACAATTATTATTGTTTTATTATAATTAAAATTAAAATACACAAACGTTAACTCCGCATATACTTGTTAGTGATCCTATAGAGTTTGGTTAAGTACGAACCTATTATCAAATATCATACTTCGTTGTTGTATTCTCGATCTTGTATCCATAGTCAATCATACAAGTTATCTTGTTGTCGTATTGTCCCGATCTTGTATCCATAGACGATCACACGAAGTGTGAACCGATTTGTTGTATTGTCTCGACTCTGTCCATAGACAATCACTTTCGGTAGAGGACTTATAGGTGGATAAATAAAAGATTGTGGTGTATTTGGGTACCCTCATCTTTTCAATTGGTATCAGAGCAGGCAAACACGAAAAGATCTAACAATCTGTGTTTGGTGCCATCCTACCTATAAGAAATGAACTCGAGTTCACATAAATTGATTTCAGTTAACGTACTGCCAAGATTTGATGGAACAAACTATCTATGGTGGAAATCTTCTATGAGATATTTTCTTCAATCATGAGACTTTAATACTTGGTTATTAGTCGTCGATGGTTATAATCACCCAAAAACAGAAGGTTCAGAAACTGAGTTTAAACCCTTAGTGGATTATTTAGGCGAAGAAAACGCTTTTGCAAAGAAGAATTCAGATGGTTTGAATGTTATTATACATGCTGTTAGCCGTGATCTACAACATCATGTATCCACATGCCAAACTTCACAGGAAGCTTGGAATAACCTTCAGATTATATTCGAAGGAAACTCATCAGAAAAGGAAGTTAGACTTCAAACTCTCACTTCTGATTGGGAAAACCTTCGAATGGATGATAATGATACTTTTGATGAGTTTCGTATTAAACTCTCTGAGATAGTTAATGCTTCTTTCTCTCTTGGAAAGACTATTTCTGAAAAGGATATAGTGTGCAAAATTCTCAAGTTATTACCATCTAGATACGAATCTAAGAAGCATGTAATCATAGAAGCAAATGATCTTTTAACTCTTTCATAAAGCACACTTGTTGGAAAGTTAAAGATATCTGATCATGAATCACAATCTATTCAAGCTAAAGGAATTGCTTTTAAAGCTGAAATTTTTCCAAAAGCTCCTATGGAGAAAAATAGATTGCCGGATGATTCTGATGAAGATATTGAACAGTCATTATCATTAATAGTAGACATTTTCGAGATCTCTTAAAGAAGAGAAATAAGAGATTTATAAAATATGTTCATTGATCTTCTCGACCCCATGGTTGAGTTCCTGTCAAGAACAAAAAGGATCAAGAAGAAGATGATGAATATCAGCCTCAGTGCTTCAAGTGTAAAGGTTTTGGTCATATGGCTAAAGACTGTCCTAATCATAGGAAATACAACGGAAGCAAGTCATTAGCTGTAACTCTAGACGAAACCTCTGATTCATATGATTCTAAAGAAGAAGAAACAGCTAATAGTGCACTAGTTGTTAATTTGATTTCCTCTTCCTCCATTAAAGATTTAACCATTTTAAAAATGGATATGTCTTCCGATGTTGAAAAAAACATCTAATGGTAAAGGGAAAAATAAGACAAAGTGTGAAACTGTCTCAAGAACAAGGATAGCTAATAAGTAGATATGGAACTCCAACCAATCTCAAGAAACTTCGTTAATTCGAGGTAACAAGAGAAGATTTTTAAATCATACGATACTAGATCAATAACACCATCTTTGTTCTAAATCCCATGATGAGAGAAAATCTCATACTAATACCACCTAATCGGTATTAGAATTGCATCCTCACTCAGTGTGCCGATTGTGTGTGTGAGGAAGCAAAAATCTAGGCACATTATGTGTAGAAAATATATTTTGAAAGTTTTTTGTATTTATAGGAATCTTTTATTTTCGGTGGTAGTATGAAAAATATAAAAGGATCTTTCTCATTCTCTGGTCATTCCTTGTCCGAACCATGAGTCAAGATCCGATGTCTTCTCTTGCAAAGGTGCTTGATCTGAAAGATTTCTTTAAAAATAAATCTGCATCATCTCCTGATGCTAACAAGCCTAAGAGGAAGATCAAAAAGAGAGATTGTCTTAGAAAGAAGGAAAGAGAGAATATGCTGAAGAAAGATCAGTGTATTGAGATATTAACAAAATTTTGTGTTCAATCAATGACAAAATTACATGTTCTTGCAGAGTCCTTCACAAAAACTTCTCAACTGCAAGAAATTATGGTTAAGCAACAAGGTTATCTTATTGAAGAAATTCACAAGCTCAAGTCTGAAAGTAATAACCTGCCTTCCTCTAGTGATATGAAGGATTAAGTTTCTCTTGGAATAAAGAATAACATTAGATTCTTAACAGAAAAATAGGCATCAATGTTTGATTTTCTTCAATTATTGTATAAGGTCTATTTTGAATAAAAACTATCATTATTTATGAATAAAATTATTTCTTTATAATTTTTCTTGTGATAGTTACCGATTACATAACCTGTGAATGAATTTTATATATTTTTGCTATGTGTATTCGGTTTATGGGAATATTTGATCTCATATGATGTAACCCTTATGGTTTGTATGGCTTTTTGATTTAGCGGGATTAAGTTCTATCCCATGTTGGTAGGCTTTATCAAAGGATCATAAGGTGTTTAGATTGAAACTCATATGTGAAAATTCACAATATGTTGAATCAATTTATGTTTACATGAGTTGTGTTTAGCATAACATATGTGTTTCGGGTTTTCAACTTTTGCTATTGGCACGCATTAGTTAAAACCGATTCAACCTTTCTCTGGTAAAGGTTGCTTTTGTTATTGTTCTTTTGTTTTTGCGACAGGATGACAACACACTGGGGGAGAGTTCTAACTTGAACTTGCGCTTAATGATATATCTTTCTGGGGAGAAGAGGTTGTGGAAGCTGAGGTAATGAATTTGTTAGTTAATCGTTTTCCTATTTAAGAAAAGCCGATTTATATTGCATGTATTTTGCTTTTGCTTAACAAAATTTCGGTACAATTGATATGTTCCATTATTGGGTATGGATGTATGTGTGTATGATTCAATTTTTTCCAGTTAAGAAAAACTGTGTCAATTAATTTGGCTTATTGTTTGGTATCTTCTTTATTGTTGGGTATCAAGTGTTTTTGCTTAACGAAATTCGGTGCATAATGTCTATGTTTGTTTCAATTGCTTCCGGTTAAGAAAATAATTGTGCAAGTCAATTTATTTTGGTTTGTATGTATTTTTTATGGCTTAATGAAATATGGGATCATTTGTTTAGTCCAAATCGATTCCGGATAAGAGAAATTAAGTTAATTCTGATCTTAGTTAGATTTATCGGTTATTCAAGTCTAACCGAATGCCTTGACAAGAAAAACTAGTTAACTAACCTAGTGTTTGTCTTATCTAAAGGAAAAGGTCTAAGTTATTATCTGAATAATTAGAGCCTGAGGAGAAAAATAAAGTTAATTCTGATCTTTATTTTGGTCTTATCGAATAAACCGATTGCGTATGCGCAAAACATATTTTTTATGACAATCGCGGTTTACCAAGGGAATTAAGTTTCTTAGTCGATTTGTTAAACTATTAGGCAAAATTGCTTCAGGAAATTGTTTCCTTGATAACATATTAAAACTAAATTACTTGTAGTTTCGGTTTTAATATTGGTTATCTAAAGCGGTATATGAAACCTTCGTGCTTAACTCTTATAGGTTGTTTACAAGTCTTTTAGATTTGTAAGATACTTTCGGTTTGTCCTTTATTTGCTCAAACCTTTGTAATTTGTGACATAAAGGGAGAGAAATATATGGAGTAAACAAGTGATTTGCAATCACTAATGAAAGGACAATTGTTCTTAAACGTTATAGCTAACGGAAGAGTAAAGCATTGACTAAGGGGGAGAAACATATCATATTGATGTGTAGTAATTCTGTACTACAAAAAGGGGAATAACAAAGATGTTCGGATTGAATATCTACCTAGATTGCCTTTAGGGGGGAGTAAAAGCTTTGTTATTCAAATGTCAACAACGACATTTATTGACTGAATATATGCAGCTTATTGTGCTGTTGAAACTTGGAATCAAGCATATGAAAATGAATTCTTGTAATTTGTTTATCCATATGTAATAAGAGTTTTGTCACTAAAATTGACAAAGGGGGGAGATTGTTAGAGCATAGCTTGGTTGAACCCACCAAGCGTTGGTATGTCAAGGTTGGTTGTCATATTTTAGTGACTCAAAACTCATCTAAAATCACTTGATTGTATACTAGAGTCAACTTCGTTTAGGTTAGACTAGAAATTCTAGGAATGTTAAGACATATAAGTATTACTCCGAAGACCTGAAGAAAGTGAACAGGAAGCGAACTACAACGATAACATCATCCTTCCTCTTGAGGTTAGTAATATTGACTTGAACTGTTTCATTCCTAATGTACCTTTCAAGTCGTGCTATATTGAAAACATAATAGCGAAGCTATATATACTGTACATATTGTATGATACTCTAGTGATGTGACATGGTCATATTTGTATGATCATAGTATTAGGGAATTAGACTACGAAGTATAACGCTTATCTTTTGAACTTCGTAAATATGACATCGACATAATCTTGTATATACTGTTATGATTATGTGAATGGGTTATGGTGAAGATTTCATCCTAGGAAACATTGTTTTCCATTTGTTTAAAGGAAGTACATTCATGAACTTGTTTTATGAATTGAAAGGGAAATCATTAGGCTTATTGGTACGGCTATTCATTGCAAATCTTTGGATTACAAATATGTGTGAGATGTAACTTTGTTATGTATCTTGGTATAACTAATCACAATGCTTGACTTATGATTTGGTATGACTAGTTTTTATTAATTAGTGTAACCGATCCTAAGTAATCACCATGAGATGGTATGATCAATATTTGTAATTGGTGTGACCGATCACAGAATGTTGTGTAATTGATCCTTGTAGTTGGTATAACCGGTCCTGGTAATTGGTGTAACCGATCCTGGTAATTGTGTAACCGATTCTGGTAACTGGTGTAACCGATCACAAGCAATACCATGAGTATACGGTAACCGGTCCTGGTAATTGATGTAACCGATCCTGGTAACTGATGTAACCGGTCCTGGTAACTTGTGTGACCGATCACAAGTATTTCCATATTAAGGTATAACCGATCCTAGTGATTGGTAGAACCGATTGAACCCATGTATGTGACTTGATGTTTGATCAATCACATAGTATTCTTGGAATACTGGTGAACCAATTCTAAACTTGTTTGGAAGTGTGGTATAAATGATTCCAAGAATGTAAATAAATGTAAATATGAATAAGGATTTACAGTGAAAAGATGTCAACATACTTTGAACACGTACAGTAACTCTTATCATTTATTGTTCAAAGATATTCCTTAGTACTCAAGGAGATCCTGTGCCGAAATAAATTGAGAATCTTTTAATTAAGGTTTTTGGTTTTATATGCTTTAATTACCAGCAATTAAATGCATATCTCTAGAGAATAAAAATTAGTAATGTGCATTTACTAATTTGAGATTTTCTATTGAGATATTTCGGAAATTTTGGACAAGCATTTACTGGAATTAGGAAAACCGAATTTTGCTATTCATTGCATATCTTGAGAATATTTTCGATTTTGGAAATTCCTTGGTGTCCAAACATCCTTGGTTTATAAATACCTAAGTTTGCATTTCTAGCAAACTATCCTAAGAGCCAGGCAACTTCATCTTTTTGTTGTTTCTGGTGGATCCATCTAATCGGAGAGGAAAGTATCCTGATTAGGTGAAATCTCCCACGACCGCTCGTTTAAAGACTTCTGTGGGATCAAGAAGCTCTATGAGTACCTTTGGTGGGAAACTAGATAATTGAAGTGTTTTTAGTTTTCGATTTATTTGATTGACTAACAGTTGTTGAAACTTTGATTGCACCTAGTTTTTTTATTCTTGAGAATATTCTCTTCTGATATAAGATTCACTCAAACTAGATCGAAGTATCGATGGGATTGTTAACAGACTCCGTTCTGTGTGTGATTGATCACAAGAGATCCAAGTGGTGTTGTGCAGGTGTTTATTGAAGATTAAAGAAGATTTGAAGACAAAGAAGATTTCTTATTTGGTTCTCATATCTTTGGGTGTGCACAAACCTTGATCGGCTGGGATCCAACTAGAATCGGATTTATTCGATTGATTAGTTGCATGAGATCGGCATCACTTTATAGTTTCTTGTTGGAATCCATATCGATTGATTGCGAATCTAAACTTGACTACTTCGGTAGTTATTGGATAGATTGATCTAACCAGGTAAATGAGTTTATTAGATTAAACGGAAGAGCCTTTGCGTATGACTTGAGATATTTTTATCTTGAAAGAATCGAAAGAGTTGTTACCAAACAGATTTGTTGTTCCTTTACTGTTTGGAATACGATCCAAAGGAATTTTTCCAATGTGTGCACTCATCGAAGTCGGAAGAGAAGGGATACTGAGGAAACTAAGTGAACTAGGGGTAGTTGATTGGTATCAACTATACGAAGTTGGTGTAGATTTTGTATAGCGGCTTAATTCTGAGAGTATTCAATTCTGGACTAGGTCCCGGGATCTTTCTGCATTTGCAGTTTCCTCGTTAACAAAATCTTGTTATGTCTTTTACTTTTCTATTTCCGCAATTATAATTTTTTTTATTATAATTAAAAGTAAAATACACAAACATTAACTCCGTATATACTTGATAGTGATCCTATAGAGTTTGGTTAAGTCCGAACCTATTATCAAGTATTATACTTCGTTGTTGTATTGTCTCGATCTTGTATCCATAGTCAATCACACAAGTTATCTTGTTGTTGTATTGTCTCGATCTTGTATCCGTAGACGATCACACGAAGTGTGAACCGATTTGTTGTGTTGTCTTTACTCTGTCCATAGACAATCACTTTCGGTAGAGGACTTATAGGTGGATAAATAAAAGATTGTGGTGTATTTGGGTACTCTCGTCTTTTCAGTCTTCAAGTCTTGATTTCTAGTCTACTTATAGCTAAGTCTCGGGTTAGGATAGAAAGTGTAGTTGATCTTTAAACTTCGTTCATCGATTTAAGACGAAGAACTACTAAAGGGAGCTTGTGGAACTTCATCAACAAAAGGTATGTGGAGACTTGAACTCATCTATCACTCAAAAGTCTATCTACTCTATCTCGTATTTGAGACAAAAGTCGTATAGCTATATAGACTTCGATTATACACATTTGATATTTCGAGCTGAGTTTAACTCGCTTACATATTTATCGAAATATGTGTTGGTAAGCTTTCGCTTTAACCAAGTTCATCTTATATTCTTGACGAAAGTCAAAAGATGATCATGTGAAAATCGCATGGTAACATCTTACATGATTTGTGTGAGACAATCATTTGATGTAGACTCAGAATGTTTCGTATTGATCATTCGATCACTTGAAAATTGCTTTGAAGCTAATAGTTTGTGTGAGACAACTATTCCCATCTTCCAAGAATGTTACAATGATTGAATTGGGAGTTTAGAACAAATAACCATGATTGGATATAGCACAGTATGCGTACTTATGTGCTAACTGTCGCAAGTTATTCCAAGTACGGGAATCATAATATGCATACCCGTATGCATACTGGTTGGTTTAATGAAAGTTCGGGAACTTAGTATGCATACCGGTATGCGTACTGGCGTGAGTTCAAAGTTTCGGGATTTAACTGAGTTTGGAAGGTATGCGTACCCGTTCGCATACTGGCGAACCCAAACTTAGTCCGGCCACTTAGGTATGCGTACCAATTCGCATACTTGAGTAGGTTATGTTCTAAAATCGGGTTGTTCATGAACTAATACATTTATATAATAAGGAATGCAATCTTTTGCAAACCGTGGCTATAATGTTCATGAATTGATTCGAGTGAATCAAAATCAATTTTTTCTCAATTGTGTATTGTATACTTTTATGAGAATATAAACAATTGAACAACTCTAGAACTAGTTTCATTTGAGTCATTTGAACTAGTTGTGGTTAAGATGAACAAGGTTGATATGAAAGTATTCATATGGATAACTTCGGTTAACTATGGTTGAGCCAACAAGGTGTACACGTTTAGGTACGGTTAACCATATCTAAATAAAGTCACTTTTCATTTGTGTGTAATAATCTAAGTTCGATCTAACGGTTGAAAGATATTAGCTTGAGTCTAATCAGGTTTTCATCTAACGGTGAATACTAAATACTTTGTTACCAAGGTAACATTGATTGAAAACCCTGATTTGAAGACTATATAAAGGAGAACTCTAGCAACTGGGAAACTTAATCCCCATACCTCTTGTGTGATACGAGTTGTGACTAGAGTCGATTCTCCTTTAACCTAGGTTTTTCTAAAACCATTTTAGGTTAACGACTTAAAGACTTCATTGGGATTGTGAAGCCAGACTCAACTATTTTCTCTGTAGTTGCGTGTTCTGATCTTGCTCTATTATATGGTATTGAGTACTATCTTCTCTAAGATTTGCTCGAGATTTATTCTCCGATAGGAAGGATAAAAAGTAGTCACAAACATCTTAGTCTCATTATTTGTGATTCCACAATATCTTGTTTTGCTACCATACAATTAAGATTATTGTGAGGTGATTGATATTACTAGGATGTTCTTCGGGAATATAAGTACGATATATCAATTGGTTCTTGTTCACCTTGATTTATCAAAAGACGGAACAAAACTCATAGGTATTTCTGTGGGAGACAAATTTATCTATTCAATAGACTTTTCTGTGTGAGACAGAATTGTTTATCAAGTCTTCGACTTTGGGTCGTAGCAACTCTTAGTTGTGGGTGAGATCAGCTAAGGAAATCAAGTACGCAGAGTCCTGCTAGGATCCAGAGGCGTAAGGAACGCGACTGTACCTTGATCAGTGTGAGATTGGTTAGGGCTCAACTACATTCCAGTCTGAAATTAACTTGTAGTAGGCTAGTGTCTGTAGCGGCTTAATACAGTGTGGTGTTCAAATATGGACTAGGTTCCGGAGTTTTTCTGTATTTGTGGTTTCCTCATTAACAAAATTTCTGGTGTCTGTGTTATTTCTTTTCCACATTATATTTTCTATATAATTGAAATATCACAGGTTGTGCGTAGTTCAATCAATTAGATAATACAACCTTTGGTTGTTGATATAAATTGATTGACACTTGAACATTGGTCTTTGGTACCGTTCAAGTTGTTTCACATAATAATCAGGCTCACGGATTTCTATCTGTTTAATTTGCTGGTTACATTGTGAAACAAAGATACAACTCATAGATATATTTCCATTGATTGAGTCTGACTGTCTAGTTGATTCTCTTAGAATTATATTTGAGTTTGTCCATACAGATTGCCTAAACGAAATATTGAGTGTGGTTGTTGTACCCCCTCTTTTTCAGATGGTATTAGCTTGATATACACAAATGAAATATACCTATATTAAGATATGGATGAATCATACCTAAACGTGTATAACCGTTGGCTCAATAACAGTCAACCGAAGTTAGCCATATAAACACTTGTAGTTTAGCCACATTCATCTAACACTTCTAGATCAAATATGATGATCAATCAATCATGATAAATAATCAAATGAATCTAAATGTGCTTTAAGAGAGTTGTTCAAATGTTCACTATCTCATAGAAATATCCATGAACAATTTGAAACATATTCGGTTTGGTTTGTAGTTTTACAAAGTACTTATACAAGAACCAATTCATGATCATAATGCAACGGTTTGCAAAACAAGTTCGCATACCTTATTTCATTAAAGTTCCATGGACTTTAGTTCACAAACTGAGTTCGCAAATGAACCTGAGCTTTTGAATATGAAAAGTCATACTTACCGATTTTAAAACCTATCCACTGTGTTCGCAAACAGAGTACGCGAACCACAGTTCCGGACTTGACCTTGTCTTGTCGTTCACAAACAGAGTACTCGAACCACAGTTCCGGACTTTTCACAAGTAAACCCATTTGCAAACATGGTTCGCAAACAAGAGTTCCGGACCTGAACTAGAACTTCACAGGTCGCATACAAAGTATACAACCTGTGTTATATCCATACATTGGTAGTAGTTCTGAACTCTCATTTAATCATTGAAACACCCTTAGAAGACAACAATGGTAATCTTACACATACCACTAGCTTCAAGTAATTTTCAAGTGATTAGTCGATAATTACGAAACTTACCAAGTTAACATCAAATGATTGTCCCATACAAATCATGTAAGATGTTCAAGGTAATTTTCACATGATCATCCTTACTTAATATTTAGTTTCCAACAAATAAATTATCTACAACTAAAATCGTCAAGTAGATGATGAAGTTTGAGCTAAAGCTAAAAGCTTTCAACACATATTTCGACAAATATATAAACGAGATAAACACGGCTCGAAATTTCAAATTTTTATAATGTAAAAGTCTATATAGCTATACGCTTAGTCTCTTTTGAAGATAGAATAAAATAGACTTCTGAGTGATAGATAAGTTTTAGTCTCTACATACCTTTTTTTGATGAAGTTCCTCCAAGCTCTTCAGTAGATCTTCTTCTTCAATTGGTGAACGCCATGAAGTCTAAAGCTCAACTATACACTTCTATCATAATCCGAGACATAGCTATAAGTATACTAGAAATCAAGTATATAGTTTTGATAAACTAAACTTGACAAACAAGCTTGAGATAGCAACGCTTGCGAGTTTGACCGAGCAGTGCTCTAACAATCTCCCCCTTTGTCAATTTTAGTGACAAAAATATCAATACATATGGATTACAAAATAAATAAACTTTGTAGCTTCTGATCCATCATGCTTAGTTTCCTTGGCTCTTCAACTTCCTTGAATTCTTCGTTACTTCAAGTTCTCCATCGATTTTGAATTTGTTCAACTCAACATCATTGTTGTTGAAGATCCGTAACAATAACAATATGAAAACAAAAGTTCTCAATCATTGTTATTCGGTGTCATGTATTATTATATAGAATCAAATTCCAATTGTATCACAACTTTGAAATAATATTACGGTGATATGTATCACTCCTGAAAAAGCGGGGGTACAATAACCACACCCAATATTTTGTTCGGCAATCTGGATAGACAAACTCCAATATACTTTCAAGAGAATCAACTAGATAGTCAGACTCAATCTATAGAAAAGTATATCAAAGAGTTTTATATCTCTATCCCTTAATTCAATCCGTAATCAACAAATAGGAATTTTCGAGCCCGATTGAATATAAGAGAAATAACTTGAACGGTACAAAAGACTAATGTTCAAGTGTCGGTCAATTTATATCAACAACCAAAGGTTGGATTATCTAATTGATTGATCTTAACGCACAACCTGTGATATTTCTATTATATAAAAATATATAATGCGGAAAATAAATAACACAGACACCAGAGTTTTGTTAATGAGGAAACCGCAAATGAAGAAAAACCCTGGGACCTAGTCCAGATTGAACACACGCTGGACTGTAGTTTAACCCCAATAAATCTCAAACAAATCCAAGGTACAGTTGCGCTCCTTACGTCTCTGATCCCAGCAGGATACTACGCACTTGATTCCCTTAGGTGATCTCACCCACAACTAAGAGTTGCTACGACCCAAAGTCGGAGACTTTAATAAACAAATCTGTCTCACACAGAAAAGTCTACAGGAATAGATAAATCTATCTCCCACAGAAATACCTACGAGTTTTGTTCCGTCTTTTGATAAATCAAGGTGAACAGGAACCAATTGATATACCGGACTTATATTCCCGAAGAACAGCCTAGAAATATCAATCACCTCACAATAATCTTAATCGACTAGCGAAACAAGATATTGTGGAATCACAAACGATGAGACGAAGATGTTTGTGACTACTTTTCTATCTTGCCTATCGGAGAAATTAATCTCAAGCAAATCTTATGATTGCACTCAATCACGATAGAAACAGCAAGATCAGATCACGCAACTACAAAGAAAATAGTTTGGTCTGGCTTCACAATCCCAATGAAGTCTTCAAGTCGTTAACCTATAGGGTCTCGGTAGAAAACTAAGGTTAAAGGAGAATCGAATCTAGCTTATACAACTAGTATCACACAGGAGGTGTGGGGATTAGGTTTCCCAATTTCTAGAGTTCTCCTTTATATAGTCTCCAAATCAGGGTTTGCAATCTAAGTTACCTTGGTAACAAAGCATTCAATATTCACCGTTAGATGAAAACCTGATTAGATTCAAGCTAATATTTTTCAACCGTTAGATCGAACTAAGCTTGTTATACACAAATGAAATGCATGTTCATTTAGGTTTGAGTAACCGTACCAAAACGTGTACACCTAGTTGGTTCAACAGTAGTTAACCAAATGGTTAGCCATATGAGCACTTTCATATCAAACTTATCCATCTTCACCATAACTAGTTCAAATGACTCAAAAGAACTAGTTAGAGAGTGTTTCAATTGCTTATATCTCGTAGAAGTTTACAAGACACAATCGAAGCAAAAACGATTTAGATTCACTCAAATCGATTCATCAACATTATAGCCAAGTTTGCAAATATGCATTCCTTAGTTTATATATGTCTTACTTCACGAATAAACCGTTTTTAGAAAATAACCCACTCAAGTATGCATACCGGTACGCATACTTAAGTATCCGGTTTGAGTTTGTTTTCAGTTCACAAACTCCGGCAGAAATTCACGGGATGTGAACTTATGGAAGTACGCGTACGGGTACGCGGACTTAGCTTCCGGACATCCTGAACCAGTAAAGTACGCATACTTTAGTTCAAAGATTTTGGACTTACACAAGTATGAGTTCACATACAATGTTTATATCCATTCAAGGTTATATATTCTAAACTCTCATTTCAATTATTGAAACATTCTTAGAGGATGTTAAATAGAGGTTATTCACACACTATTTTTCATCAAAGCGATTTTCAAGATATTGAAATAATCAACATGACTTTCGTCAATGTGTATAATCGAAGTCTATAAAGCAATACGACTTTTGTCTCAAGATAGGAGATAGAGTAGATAGAATTTTGAGTGATAGATAAGTTCAAGTCTCCACATACCTTTTAGTTGATGAAGTTCCACCAGTTCCTTGAGTAGTTCTTCGACTTTTCATGATGAACGCCATGGAGTCTAGAGCTCAACTACACTTTCTATCCTAGTCCGAGACTTAGCTATAAGTAGACTAGAAATCAAGACTTATAGTTTTGGAAATTAAACTTGAGAAACAAGCTTGAGATAGCAACGTTTATGAGTTCGACCGAGCAGTGCTCTGACAATTTCCCCCTTTGTCAATTTTAGTGACAAAACTATCAATACATATGGAATACAAAATAAATAAACTTTGCAGCTTCTCTTCCACATGCATGATCTCCTTGGTTCTTCAACATTAATCGAAATCTTCGTCACTTCCAAGTACTCCAATGATTCCAAAGATATTCAATGCATCATTATCGTTGTTGAAGATCCGTAGCCATAACAATGAGAAAACAAAAGCTCTCGATCATTGTTATACAGTGTCATAGTATTATTACACAGCATCAAAGTTCAATTGTATCACAACTTTGACAAAAATACTATGGCGATATGTATCACTCCCCCTTAGTCAATACTTCATCTCACATGAAAACCACTCTCCCTTATATAATGATCCGAAAACCATATGTATTTGTAGTGTGAACTACACATTAATTCTCCCCCTTTTTTTCAATAAAATTGGCAAAGGTACGAAAACTAGTGGGATCCTAATGAAATTTCCATAGAGACACTTCATGACCAAAAGAAAGAACATATCAACTTTTTAGATGCAATCATATAGCCGAAACTAAATGCATTCATCAAGGAGTTTATAAAGATACAAGATAACCCCTATAATATTCCACAGTCGCACTCCCCACAAAGATTTGGCAATTAAGCACAAGTTCAATGAATAACTATCCCCCATAAAATGTCATTCCCGCAATAAAAACAAGAGTGACTTTATTTTCCAAGAAAAGAAGGATTTCTTTGGATATTACACTAAGAAAACTTGACAGAAAATCTTACTGAAACAAATGTAGAATTAAAGCAACACTTATTGGAATTCCAAACTCAATTACCCAAGAGATCGAGATAAGCATGGGGGTAATAGTTTTAGAAATGATTAATGAACCAAAACTACACTAATAGACTACCGTAAGTGTTGAAATGTAGCAGTATCTAATGGTTTTGGTAAGAATATCAGCCAATTGTTGTTATGAAGGCACAAATTCCATGTTTATGATACCATTTTCATATAGATATCGAATAAAATGGTACCTTATATCAATGTGCTTAGTTCTTGAGTGCTCAACGGGATTCTCTGTGATTCGAATCGTGCTAGAGTTGTCACAAAAGATCTTTATTATTCCAGTATCAATTCCATAATCAGCAAGCATTTATTTCATCAAGAGAAGTTGAGTACAACATGAGCCAGCAACAATATATTCTGCCTCACATGTAGACATGGATTGTGAATTTTGTTTCTTGTTATGCCATGCCACAAGATTCAGACCTACATAGTAGAAACCCCTTGACGTACTTTTGATGTCTTCCACACATCCTGCCCAATCAGCATCTGAATAGGCAGAAAGATCAGTGTTAGTATCAAAGGTGTAAGATAGACCATACCCGACCGTGTGATTAACATATCGTATGATCCTTTTTACAGCTGCAAGATGAGATTCCTTTAGATTATCCTGAAATCTAGCACAACAACCAATACTAAATGTAATATCAGGTCTAGTAGCTGTAAGATATAAAAGGCTACCAATAATAGATCGATACAATTTTTGATCCACATTTACTCATTTCTCATCTTTGTGTAATTTACCAGTGGTGGGCATAGGTGTTAGTTTTGGAGTTGACTTATCCAGACTGAACCTTGAGACAAGGTCCTTAGCATATTTTTCTTAAGATAAGTAAATTCTATCCTTATGTTGTTGAATTTGTAATCCTAAGAAGAACTTTAATTCACCAACATTGCTCATTTCAAATTCTTTGCCAAGAGATACTTGGAAATCTTTTGTAAGTTTCTCAGAAGTTGAACCATAGATGATATCATCTACATAGACTTGAGCAATGACAACATCTTTCCCACTCCATTTGGTAAATAAGGTTTTATCAGCTCCTCCTCTCGAAAAACCTTTACTAAGAAGAGAAGTAGTTAGTTTTTCGAACCAGGCACGATGTGTTTGTTTTAACCCATATAATGCCTTTTGAAGTTTAAGGACATGATCTGGGAAATCAGGATTTTCAAAACCCTTTAGGTTGAGTGACATAGACCTCTTCCTTAAAATTTCCGTTTAGGAACGCGGATTTTATGTCCATTTGAAATAGCCTAACCTAAAGAAAACAAGCATGCGCTAATAATAACCGAATGGACTCAAGGCGTGCCACAGGAGTAAAGGTTTCGTCAAAGTCGATACCTTCAATCTGTGAATATCCTTGAGCGACAAGTATAGCTTTATTTCTGATAATTGTGCCAAATTCATCAGACTTATTCTTGAATATCCATTTGGTACCAACAATATTGATATTGGAGGGACAAGGTACAAGTTCCCATACGTCTTGTCTTTGAAATTGATTTAACTCTTCATGCATTGCATTCACCCAAAAGGGATCGCTTAGAGCTTCGTAATTATTTCTCGGTTTTACTTGTGAAAGATAACAACCAAAATTGCAAATATTTTGAAGTTGTCCTCTTTTCTTAGCAGTAGAATCTCTACCTCCAATAATACTGTTGGGATCATGATTCCTTTGAACCCAGAGGTGTCGAGGAGGGACACGTTCTTTTTCAACAGGAGTAGCCTGATCAGTGCTCTTCTCCTCGTCACTAGAAATATAAGGATCAGTAAAAGTTGGGATGACTTCAACTAATTCTGGAATTTCTTTGACTTTCTCAATTGTCTCAGTTGGAGGCAATTAAGTAGGAGGATTATCATGATGAAAATTACTAATATCATCAATAATAACATTAGCAGATTCCATCATAACTTGGGTTCTGAGATTAAACACTCGAAAACCACGACTATCAGAGGCATAGCCAAGGAAGATACCTTCATCACTTTTAGTATCAAATTTCCCTCTCTGTTCTCGATCTTTTAGAATGTAGCACTTACTTCCGAACACTCTTAGATAGTGTAAGTTGGGTTTTCTATCGTACCACAACTCATAAGGAGTGTTTAGGATTTTAGACCGTAGGTAGACACGATTGATCAAATAACATGCTGTGAAGATAACTTCTCCCCAAAACCTTAACGGTAAGTTTTTGTTATGGAGCATAACCCTGGCCATTTCCTGAATGTTCCTATTCTTTCTTTCCGCAACTCCATTAGCTTGAGGAGTAATGGGTGGTGAATATTGTTGAATAATCCCCAGTTCGTCACAAAATTCAAACACCTTAGTTCCTTGAATTCAGTTCCACGGTCGCTTCTAATTTTCTTTAGTTTGCGACCTTTTTCGTTCTGGATTCTATTAACAATAATCTTGAATTCATCAAGGGTTTCATTCTTATGAGATAGAAATGCAACCTAAGTGAATATGGTGTAATCATCTACCATAACTAAAGCGTACTTCTTACCCGCAACCGTAGGTTGTTGATTAGGTCCGAAGAGGTCCATATGAATTAAATCAAGTGGAGCTTTAGTGAGAATATCTCGAGATGATTTATGGTGAACTTTCGTTTGTTTACCCTTTTGACAAGCACCATATACACCATCAATCTTTGCATTGATTTTGGGAACACCTCTAACAAGTTATTTATTAATGATCTTAGTTAGAAGACGATAATTGATGTAACCAAAACGCTCATGCCAAAGATGTGTAGATTCCACCTTAGTCAAATTGCAACAGTTACTGAACTGAATATCAAGAAGATAACAGTTGTTTTTACCACGAGTTTCCTGAAAAATTACTTTCCCAGCTTTGTCTACAATGTCACATCCATTCGCATTGAAGACAAATCTATGGCCTTTGTCACAAATTTGACTAATAGAAAGAAGGTTTGCAGTCATACCTTTTACGTATACTACATCATGGATTTCATGTACGCCGGGAAGTTTGATCGTCCCCTTCTTGCTTATGTAGCAGCAACTCCCATCTCCAAATATTACGGGGCCTCCTTCATAGTCGTTTGAAGTAACAAACCACGAGAGATCACCAGTCATATGTCGGCTACATCCACTGTCAAGAAACCATTGAAAGGGTGATGTTGATTTTAAAGAAAAAGCACCCATACTAACATTACTATCCTGTTTAGGATTTCTTGTTAGTTTTGTACATCCTTTTAGAGAAGCAACCAGTTGTTCAGCTTTCTTATGAAGATTACTTGCAACTTTTAGTCTTTTCCGGAAGGACATACATGTATGTTGAAAGTGATTGTAAGAGTCACAGAACATACATGGACCAACATATTTAAACTCGTTTGAGTAGTTCTGAGTTCTATCAGGTTTCACAAAGCCGAGACCTCGTTTATCATCTGACTTACGACCATTCTTCAGAGAAAAATAAACAGAGTTATTCAAATCCTTTGAAGGAATTTTGACAGATTTAAAATCCTTATACATTGCAATTTCTGCAACAGGATCAGAGTTGATCTGGATTTGTTCATCAAACCTTTTTTGGAGAATAACAAGTTTTTCAGAACCTTTTCTGTGATCAGAATTCATTCCTGGTGAAGCGTTAAGAGAGACTTTACTGTCCATAAATTCAGATCGCTTACAAACACAGACTTATTAGGTCTTTAATCGTGTTTAACTGCTCTGATACCAATTGAAAAAGTGGGGGTACAACAACCTCACCCAATATTTCGCTTAGCAATCTGTATGGACTAACTCAAATATACTTTTAAGAGAATCAACTAGACAGTCAGACTCAATCTTAATAAAAAGTATATCAAAGAGTTATATGTCAATTTCTCGATTCAATACTTACTCAAGCAAATAGAAATCTACGAGTCTCATTGAATACAAGAGAAATTAACTTGAACGGTACCAAAAACCAATGTTCAAGGATCAATCAATTTAAATAAACAACCAAAGGTTGGATTTATCAATTGATCGATTCAACACACAACCTGTGATATTTCAATCATATAACAAAATATAATGCGTAAAAGAAATAACACAAATACCAGAAGTTTTGTTAACGAGGAAACCGCAAATGCAGAAAAACCCCAGGACTTAGTCCAGATTGAACACACACTGTATTAAGTCGCTACAGACACTAGCCTACTACAAACTAACTTAGGTCTGGACTGTAGTTTAACCCCAGTAAATCTCACACTGATCTAAGGTACAGTTGCGCTCCTTACGTCTCTGATCCCAGCAGGATACTACGCACTTGATTCCCTTAGCTGATCTAACCTACAACTAAGAGTTGCTACGACACAAAGTCGAAGACTTTAATAAACAAATCTGTCTCACACAAAAAAGTCTACAGGAATAGATAAATCTGTCTCCCACAGAAATACCTATGAGTTTTGTTTTGTCTTTTGATAAATTAAGGTTAACAGGAACCAATTGATATACCGGACTTATATTACAAAATAACAGCCTAGAAATATCAATCACCTCACAATAATCTTAATCGACTAGCGGAACAAGATATTGTGGAATCACAAACGAGGAGACGAAGATGTTTGTGACTACTTTTCTATCTTGCCTATCGGAGAAATTAATCTCAAGCCAATATTACGATTGCACTCAATCACGATAGAAACAGCAAGATCAGATCACATAACTACAAAAAAAATAGTTGGGTCTGGATTCACAATACCAATGAAGTCTTCAAGTCGTTAACCAATAGGGTCTCGGTAGAAACCTAAAGTTAAAGGAGAATCGACTCTAGCTTATACAACTAGTATCACACATTAGGTGTAAGGATTAGGTTTCCCAGTTGCTAGAGTTCTCCTTTATATAGTCTCCAAATCAGGGTTTGAAATCTAAGTTACCTTGGTAACAAAGCATTCAATATTCACCGTTAGATGAAAACCTGATTAGATTCAAGCTAATAACTTTCAACCGTTAGATCGAACTTAGCTTGTTATACACAAATAAAATGCACGTTCATTTAGGTTTGAGTAACCGTACTTAAACGTGTACACCTAGTTGGTTCAACATTAGTTAACCAAATGCTTAGCCATATGAGCACTTTCATATCAATCTTATCCATCTTCACCATAACTAGTTCAAATGACTCAAAAGAACTAGTTAGAGAGTGTTTCAATTGCTTAGATCTCATAGAAGTTTACAAGACACAATCGAAGCAAAAACGATTTTGATTCACTCAAATCGATTCATGAACATTATAGCCAAGTTTGCAAATATGCATTCCTTAGTTTATATATGTCTTACTTCACGAATAAACCGTTTTTAGAAAATAACCCACTCAAGTATGCATACCGGTACGCATACTTAAGTATCCGGTTTGAGTTTGTTTTCAGTTCACAAACTCCAGCAGAAATTCATGGGATGTGAACTTATGGAAGTACGCGTACGGGTACGCGGACTTAGCTTCCGGACATCCTGAATCAGTAAAGTACGTATACTTTAGTTCAAAGATTTTGGACTTACACAAGTATGAGTTCACATAAAATGTTTATATCCATTCAAGGTTATATATTCTAAACTCTCATTTCAATCATTGAAACATTCCTAGAGGATGTTAAATAGCGGTTATTCACACACTATTTTTTATCAAAGCTATTTTCAAGATATTGAAATAATCAACATGACTTTCGTCACTTGTAAAGATGGACTTGGCCACATATTTTTAGAAATAAATAAGCGAGATAAACTCGGCTCGAAATAGCAAATGTGTATAATCAAAGTCTATATTGCAATACAACTTTTGTCTCAAGATATGAGATAGAGTAGATAGACTTTTGAGTGATAGATAAGTTCAAGTCTCTACATACCTTTTAGTCAATGAAGTTCCACCAGTTCCTTGAGTAGTTCTTCGTCTTTGCATGATGAACGCCGTGGAGTCTAGAGCTCAACTACACTTTCTATCCTAGTCCGAGACTTAGCTACAAGTAGACTAGAAATCAAGACTTATAGTTTTGGCAACTGATGTGATTTTGAAGTTGTAGTAAAAATGATTCGAACTCTAAGAATTGTGAAGATTCGAGTTTTTAAATTTAATAAAAATATATAATAATATTACAAATGGTGCAAGAAGTACTGGAACTAAGGATTCGGCCAATCTTCATAACATGAGGTTCAATTATTTATTCTCAACAATTTTAGCTCAAGAAATGTAAACATGGACTCTTATTTTTTCCAAGGTAGATTCTAAAAACATTAGTTATAAATCGTAAGCATGGGACATCAAACATCTAAGCAAGCATGACCCATCTAATAAAATAATAACTAATTAATCAAAATCATATTTCAATTAATATTAGTGCAAAAGTAATAAAAAAGAATAAAATAAATTTACCCATGTATGAAGTTTGGCCTCCTCCGTCGTCCCAGTGTTGGGGTTTAACTCATCATGTCGAAAACACACTCAAAATATGTATTCATGGCTCAAAAAGTGTTTACAAGAAGAGAAAATAATGAAACAGGAAATCTACAACAGCACAGGTGCGTTACAGACCGACTGTTTCAACTCTCAACTGTTATGATGAAGATAATCGTTACAAATCTGAAGATAAATGTTGCAGAAGAGAATGAAGAAACTGTTACAATGAAGATAAATGTTGCAAACCAGTTGAAGAAACCGTTACGACGGATGAAGAAACCGTCGCTGTTTCCCTGTTCTTCACGAGCAGCAGCAGCAACAACAACAGAGTTCTGAAAACTCTTGATTCACGCCTCCTGAGCTCTCTCTCGACCCCAAACTATCGACACCGCTTCCTTGTACCTATAGAAATCTATTTATACTCCTAAGCCTCATTTAATCACGCCATATCTCCCAAATAATCTTCATTTATCACTATTATTCTTTACGGCCAAAATTTCCATTTTTTGATCTTCCACGCATTCTCAGATGTCAACCTTCCTTATTTATCTTCTTCTAGCATCTATGTAGTGAAACACACTAGAAACTCATGCATTACACGCCTCAAACTCGTGTCAAATTCACTTGAACCCGTGAAAACTTATGTCCACTGTTTTGGATTGAAACACGTTATTAAGCCAATTTATATCGGAAACAACACCCATACTAGCTTCTTATATCCTCTAGGAACAATCCCAACAAATTCCATCCCTTTAGTCTACCCAAAATTACTCCAAAAATCCGACTGAAAATCTGCCAGTGAAAGGGAATATTTTCCCGCCAAAAATATTTTTTGAATTTGGGAAGAAAGTCACCCCTTATCCATGGTCGCCCTTTATCCATTGCTGGAGTCCGAACTTGGGGTGCCTTTAGTAATTTTTCTGTGGTGTTTTCAACACTTTTTTCGGGGTTCCTCCGGTGCATTTCTGGGGTGCCTTTAGTACTTTATCCTGGGGTGTAAAACACCACTTTTCGAGCCAATTTTGCCGCAAGAGCTTATTCCCTAGAAAAGACTTAAAACAACTTTATTAGAAATAAAATGAGTCCTAGATAATGTAGTTATGGGTGAAAATGCGTCACACTTACGTGCTTATCAGCAACTAAACTTGACAAACAAGATTGAGATAGCAACGCTTGCGAGTTTGACCGAGCAGTGCTATAACAGTTACTTGATCTACACTCTCATTTCAATCATTGAAACTTTCTTAGAGGATGTTATAATAGTTGTTATCCACAAACTATTTTCATCAAAGCGATTTTCAAGTTATTGAAATAATCAACATGACTTTCGTCACGAGTAAAGATGAACTTGTCCAAAGTGAAAGCTTACCAACACATATTTCGAGAAATAGATAAGCGAGATAAACTCAACTCGAAATAGAAAATGTGTATAATTGAAGTCTATGTAGCAATACAACTTTTGTCTCAAAATAGGAGATAAAATAGATATACTTTTGAGTGATAGATAAGTTCAAGTCTCCACATATATGTTTGTTGATGAAGTTCCATAAGTTCCCTTGAGTAGTTCTTCGTCTCCATTCGATGAACGTCGTGGAGTCTATAGCTCAACTACACTTACTATCCTAGTCCGAGACTTAGCTATAAGTAGACTAGAAATCAAGACTTATAGTTTTGGCAACTAAACTTGACAAACAAGCTTGAGATAGCAACGCTTGCGAGTTCGACCGAGCAATGCTCTAACAATCTCCCCCTTTGTCAATTTTAGTGACAAAACTATCAATACATATGGAATACAAAATAAATAAACTTTGTAGCTTCTCTTCCAAATGCTTGATCTCCTTGGTTCTTCAACATTAATCGAAATCTCTGTCACTTCCAAGTACTCCAATGATTCCAAAGGTATTCAATTCAGCATCATCGTTGTTGAAGATCCGTAGCCATAACAATGAGAATACAATAACTCTCAATCATTGTTATACAGTTTCATAGTATTATTACACATCATCAAAGTTCAATTGTATCACAACTTCGACAACAATACTATGGTGATATGTATCACCCCCCCTTAGTCAATACTCCATCTCACATGAAAACCACTCCCCCTTACATAATGATCCGAAAACCATATGTATTTGTAGTGTAGACTACACATTAATTCTCCCCCTTTTTGTCAATAAAATTGGCAAAGGTACGAAAATTAATGGGATCCTAATGAAATTTCCATAGAGACACTTCATGACCAAAAGAAAAGCACATATCAAGTTTTTTAGATGCAATCATTTAGCCGAAACTAAATGCATTCATCAAGGAGTTTGTAAAGATACAAGATAACCCCTATAATATTCCATAGCCGCACTCCCCACAAAGATTTGGCAATTAAGCACAAGTTCAATTAAGAACTCTCCCCCATAAAATGTCATTCCCGAAAGAACAACAAGAGCGACCTTACTTTCACAAGAAAAGAAGGATTTCTTTGGATATTAACTAATCACATGAAACATGAATTTGTATCCAAAAATCTCAATTAAATTAACCACAAGAGAACCCATGATTAATTTAATCGGAAATGCTCACATAAGAGAACTTATGGAGCCGCACAGTATTTATATAAAGATATGGACCAGGGAAGATCAATACTGCGGAATACACAAAGATTCATTCTATTTTTCATCACTATTTGCATAATGACATATAATAGACTTAATCTTTGTAAACAAAAGTTCATCCTATCTTCCATCAATATCTGCATAATGACATAATAGGCTTAACTTTTGTTTGTCAAAAGTTCATTCAATCTTTTATCAATACTTGCATAATGATATATGAAAGACTTAACTTTTGACCACGTATGGGACAATCATAGTTCACGGACGCAAACACACATATTCCATAAAAAGTTTCAATATATAAACCCATAAAGATTAATACTGCAAAATCATCTTCCAAATAAACTTTAGAATTTAAATAAATAAATCGAAAAACATTGTAAGATGAAAATCGTTGAAATAGCTATGTGTACTCACAATAATTGCTATTCCAAACCCTAGTTATCCTTCTTAAAAACACAAGAATTAAATTCTCATAAGAAGTTTCCTAGACATTAAGAAATAGACAAGCTAAGAAACAAAGAAAGACTCCTAAAACACCAAGACCGAACATGAACTGAACTCAAATAGTCTTTTCAGAATCCTCACGAGCCTTGAAATCTTTAAGCTTGTGATTGACACCATCCACTGCTTCTTCAGAGAAGATATCCTCATTGAGAAGTTCTTTAAAATGTGTCTTCATGAGAACAAGGTCATAATTAACCTTTTTCAACTCAGTTCTTAACACATCAAGACTCTTCATAGTATCAACGAGTTGCAGTTTTGCTTCCTTAAAGTATTTAAGAAAATCATGAACCACTTCAGCAAAAACCATATCCTCATTCTCCATATCCTGATGTGTATAGGAATAGTAACATGAGGCATTAGGACAATCATCTTCTACTAGGGTTCTTTTCTTCCTCCCTTTGGACTCAAAACCAATACCTTTATCAAGAAAACCTCTTGCAAAATCACCAGAGCGGGAAGATGAAGACATTCTTGACAAAACACAATAAGAAAACCAGAGTATGCGTACGTGACTCAAAAGGTTTGGTATTTAAACGGTTTCTTAGGGAAGGTAACTTTTAGGGTTTCCAAAATTGATTCGTGACAGTAAATGGGTACCCGTACGAACACAACTTGACCTAAAAAACAAAAACACACACAAAAGGTCGTACTTTTATGTCACGAACGAATTTTTTCTACGTGAATATTTTCACAAAATTTTGGCTCAATAAATTTCATATCTCCATAGAGAAACAATTTAGAGCACAAGAGTAGAAAGCAACTTAATTGCAACAAAAACTTCTTTGAAAATATGGCAAAGAGAAAACAAAATGAAGAACATCTTATGACACAGTCAATACTTAAGCAAAGTTATCTGTGGACACTAGTTTATCCATGGACGATAAGAAAATAGCTCAACTAAACAGGAAGCAATTTTTCCAAAAGTATACCTGAATATTAACACATCTTACTCAACAGGATTTTTATGAGTAAGCTTTCAACCCTTGTGATTAATTAGCACAAGAATGAGCCCTAAGCTAATTAAATGAGCGATTTTCACGGTTGAGTCTCTTTTTCCTTTCAAATCTAGGAAAGAATCCCTTTTGATGTGAAAAATTATCATAAAACTTACTGTTATCAAAATACGAGACATAGTTTGAGTTCTTACCATAAGAATTTTTACTAGAGGGAATAGACAGCCTATTGATGATCTCTTTATATCCTTCAATTATCCCGTTTAGGTTGTTTTTCATGTCATCATTTTAAATCCATTCTCCTGATACTTTATCCACATCAAAAACAACATTATCTCCCTTTTTGAAAAAATAGAATTCATGAGCTCTTCTTGGACGATGTTTGTTAAGAAGTCTGTTATGCTTTTGATCATTTGAGGAACACATCGAAGTGACTTTCCTGGTAGAATACACATGGTGAGTACTGAAACCAGTTGGTTTAGACATACGAATGAGGATTAAATCTAAGGTGTGTTGAAGTCGAAAAATGGAATTTTTATTCAACCTAGAGTTTCTCTTTTGCTTACCATGTCCTTTTGAATCACAAAAGAGACACACTTTATGATCACAAGAGTGATTAGAGAGAACAGACTTAACATCATCGTTTGGAAATTTCTTCCTTCCAAGTGATGTGGAAATTCCTTGATTAGAGGAGGCTATGAGCACATCTTTTCCAATAGGAAGGGATTCTGATTTTACTTCTGGAACTTGAACTCTTTCAGTTGTGACAGAAGCAGATGGTATAGTCGAATTTTTGGAACATCCTTGAAGAGAAAGTTTACTCAAGAGATGTTCAATTTCCAAAGCATCCTTTTTGAGGTTCGCCTCGAGTAAGATATATGATGAACGAACTAAAGCGTTTTCCTTGCAAGGAGCTTTTTCTTTAGAGTCACAATCTCTCATTATACCGAGAAGAACATTGACATTGTTTTTCAACCGATTAATTCTATCATCCTGGATTCTAACAAGATTTAGAATCAGTTTACTCTCTTCAGATGCTTCCCTTTCATCAACGGAGTCAGACTCATTTGAAGGGTAATCGGGGTAACACATGTCAGTGTCAGTCTGTTTCATTAGAACACTAGGTTCGTCTATATTTAAGATTGACAAATCTTTCTCTTTAATAGACATTATAGAAACATAACTTTTGTTTCTGGTGATGCGTTTATCAGAGATACTACTGCTGTCCATATAGTCAGATCGCTACAAAGACAGACTTATGAGGTCTTAAACGTGTTTGCCTGCTCTGATACCAATTGAAAAAACGGGGGTATAATAACCTAACCCAATATTTTACTTAGCAATTTGTATGGACTAACTCCAATGTACTTTCAAGAGAATCAATTAGACAGTCGGACTCAATCTTAATAAAAAGTATATCAAAGAGTTATATCTCAATTTCTCGATTCAATCTGCAATCAAACAAATAAGAATTTGCGAACCTGATTGAATACAAGAGAAATAACTTTAACGGTACCAAAGACCAATGTTCAAGGATCAATCAATTTCAATCAACAACCAAAGGTTGGATTTACCAATTGATTGATTCAACGCACAACCTGTGATATTTCAATTATATAATAAAATATAATGTGGAAAATAAATAACACATACACCAGAATGTTTTGTTAACGAGGAAACCGCAAATGCATAAAACCCCCGGGACCTAGTCCAGATTTGAACACCATACTGTATTAAGCCGCTACAGACACTATCCTACTACAAAGCTAACTTTGATCTGGACTGTAGTTGAACCCTAATTAATATCACACAGATTCAAGGTACAGTTGCGTTCCTTAAGTCAATGATCCCAGCAGGATAGTACGCACTTGATTCTCTTAGCTGATCTTACCCAAAACTAAGAGTTGCTACGACCCAAAGTCGAAGACTTGATAAACAAATCTGTCTCACACAGAAAAGTCTATTGAATAGATAAATATGTCTCCCACGAAAATACCTACGAGTTTTTGTTCCGTTTTTTGATAAATCAAGGTGAATAGGAACCAATTGATTACCCGGACTTATATTATCGAAGAAAAGCCTAGTATTATCAATCACCTCACAATAATCTTAATCGATTAACAAAACAAGATATTGTGGAATCACAAACGATGGGACGAAGGTGTTTGTGACTACTTTTCTATCTTTCCTATCGGAGATATAAATCTCAAGCCAATCTTACGATTGTACTCAATAATGATAGAAAACAACAAGATCCGATCACGCAACTACAGAGAAAATAGTTGGGTCTGGCTTCACAATCCCAATGAAGTCTTTAAGTCGTTAACCTACAGGGTTTCGTGAAAAACCTAAGGTTAAAAGAGAATCGACTCTAGCTTATACAACTAGTATCACACGGGAGGTGTGGAGATTAGGTTTCCCAGGTTCTAGAGTTCTCCTCTATATATATAGTCTCCAAATCAGGGTTTGCAATCTAAGTTACCTTGGTAACAAATCATTCAATATTTACCGTTAGATGAAAACATGATTAGATTAAAGCTAATATCTTTCAACTGTTATATCGAACTTAGCTTGTTATACACAAATGAAATGCACCTTCATTCAGGATTGGGAAACCGTACCTAAACGTGTACACCTAGTCGGTTCAACAATAGTTAACCAATGGTTAGCCATATGAGCGCTTTCATATCAACCTTATTCATCTTCACCATAACTAGTTCAAGTGACTCAAATGAACTAGTTAGAGAGTTGTTCAATTGCTTAGACCTTATAGAAGTATACAAGACATAATCGAAGCAAAATCGATTTTTATTCACTCGAACCAATTCATGAACATTATAGCCACGGTTTGCAAAGATTGCATTCCTTATTATATAAATGTTTTAGTTCATGAACAAACCGATTTTAGAAAGTAACCTTCTTAAGTATGCAAATGGGTACGCATACTTAAGTGGTCGAACTGAGTTTGTATACGTCAATACGCGTACGGGTGCGCATACCAATTCACACTTCCATACTCCAGCAGAAATTCACGGACGTGAAACTTCCGCCAGTATGCGTACGGGTACGCATACTTGCCCGAGATTCCCACAACCACCAGTACGCGTACGGGTACGCATACTTTAGGTTCCCGGTTTTTGACTTTTACACAAATGTGAGAACACACTATGTTTATATCCAAACATGGTTACTTGATCTAAACTCTCATTTCAATTATTGAAACTTTCTTAGAGGATGTTATAATAGTTGTTATCCACAAACTATTTTCATCAAAGTGATTTTCAAGTTATTGAAATAATCAACATGACTTTCGTCACGAGTAAAGATGAACTTGGCCAAATCGAAAGCTTACTAACACATATTTCGATAAATAGATAAGCGAGATAAACTCGGCTCGAAATAGCAAATGTGTATAATTGAAGTCTATATAACAATACGATTTTTGTCTCAAAATAAGAGATAGAATTGATAAACTTTTGAGTGATAGATAAGTTCAAGTCTGCACATACCTCTTTGTTGATGAAGTTCCACAAGTTCCCTTGAGTAATTCCTTGTCTTCATTCGATGAACGCCGTGGATTCTAGAGCTCAACTACACTTACTATCCTAGTCCGAGACTTAGCTATAAGTAGACTAGAAATCAAGACTTATAGTTTTGGCAACTAAACTTGACAAACAATCTTGAGATAGCAACGCTTACGAGTTCGACCTAGCAATGCTCTAACACTTACCAAGAAATTCTGTCATAAAATCGCAAGTGCGAGAAGGAGAAGACATTCTTGATAAAAGAAAAATAACCTAGAGTGAGATAACTCAACTCAATAGGTTAGCTATATAAACAGTTTCACAGGGAATATAATTTTAGGGTTTTAGAGTTGGTTCGTGACATGTAACAAACGGGTACTCGTACGAACATCAAACTTAACCCACAAGATTTTAAATGGTTATAGATGGCTTTAGAGAGCACCAAAAATAGATATTGTAATGACCTATTTTCATGGTGTAAGGGATTCACACAAAAAATTTGGAGTGAAATAATTGTCACACATCTTAGTTCAATAAATCTACATTCTCCAGAGAAGAGGAAAGATTTAGAGCACAAAAGTAACACAAAAAATATTTGCACCAATCTAATTAAGCAAAGCCTTTAAACGCCTACTAAACATTCCAAATTTGACTGTATCAATAGTCAAGCTATCAGAAACATACCTGTAAGTTAGCATATCTTACCCAACAAGATTTTTATGAGTAAGATTCCAAACCTTGTGAATAATTAGCACAAGAATGAGCATTATGCTCATCAAATGGATGATGCTTGTTTTTAAACCATTTTTTAACTCTTATTCTTAGAAGATTCCCTTTTTGATGTGAAAAAATATCATAGAACTTATTATCATCAAAGTATGAGACTAAGTTAGAATCCTTACCTGAAGAAGTTTATCTGGTGGAGTTTGACAGTCTGTCAATAAGATCTTTATATCCTGCAATTATTAGATTCGGATTATCTTCCGTAGCTCCATTATGATTAGCCTCTTCTGGTACCTTTTTCACGCCTTGAAAATCATCCTGAATTCCAGTTTGGGAAGGATTCTTTTGAGGCTTCCTTGACCGATTCGTGTTAAAGCTACTATTACAGGTTCGGAATTAGAAGAGCAAATTGAACTGATCTTTCTGGAAGGTTTCACAAGGTGAGTCCTAAAACAAATTGGTTAAGACATACAAATATCAGTTACACCTTTGAGTATTAAATCTAAGGTGTGTTGGAGTCGACCAATATAATTATCATCCAACCTTAATTTTCACTTCCGTCGAACATATACCTTTGGGTCACAATAGAAACACACTTTCTGATCACCAGAGTGATTAGAGTGAGTAGGTTTAACATAGTCGTTAGAAGTTTTCTTCCTTCCGTGAGATACAGTAATTCGTTGATTAGAGGAAGTTGTAAGCACATCTTTAGCAATAGGAAGGGATTGCATTTTAGCTTCTGAAACTGGTTTTTGTTAGAGAAAGATGATTAGAAGTAGTCACGTTTTCTAACATTTCAGTTTTTTCAGAGGCCATAGGTATAGTGGACTCTTCATAACAAACCTTACATTGAATAAAGGGTTAAATCAATTGAAGTTTAATTTCTAAAGCATTCTCCTAAAGTTTGGCCTCGAGTAAATTTATTGAAAAACTCACTTCGGCATTTTCTTCATGAAGAATCTTTAATTCAAAGTCACGATTATTAACCATACCAATAAGCATATTGACTTTGTGCTTCAGCCTAATAAATTTTGTGGACTGAATTCTAGCTTGTCTTAGAATTACTGCACTATCTTTGGCTGCTTCCCTTTCTACTTCGGAGTCAGACTCATCGGTAAGATAAAAAGGATAAGACTTATCAATATTTGTCTGTTTCATGGGAACAAGATGTTCATCTTTACGCGAGACAGACAAGTCTTTCTCTTTAATAGATTCTATAAAACCAGTATTTTTATTCCTGGTGATGCATTTGTCAGAGATAGCACTTCTGCCCATAGAGTTAAATTGCTACAAACGCAGACTTATGAGGTCTTAGCGTGTTTGCCTGCTCTGATACCAATTGAAAATGCGGGGGTATAACAACCACACCCAATATGTCGTTCGGCAATCTGTATGGACTAAACTCAAATATAATTCCGAGAGCACCAACTTAAAAGTGAGACTCAATCAAGAAAGATATCAAAGAGCTTTATCTCTTTCTCAATATGATCAGTAAATTAACTAGATAGAAATCTGTGAGACTGATTGATATGAAAATAACTCGGATGGTACCAAAGACCAATGTACGAGTGTCAATCAAGTCCTATCCAACAAACAAGGTCGGATTAATCAACTATAATTGAACTATGCACAACTTGTGATATTTCAATTATATAAACAAATATAATGCGAAAATAACACAGACACCAGAAATTTTGTTAACGAGGAAACCGCAAATGCAGAAAAACCCCGGTACCTAGTCAAGATTTGAACACCGCACTGTATTAAGCCGCTAAAGACTCTAGCCTACTACAAGTTAACTTCGGACTGGAATCTAGTTGAGCCCTAACCGAGTCTCACACCGATTAAGGTACAGTCGCATTCCTTACGCCTCTTGAATCCAAGCAGGACTCTGCGCACTTGATTCCCTTAGGTGATCTCACCCACAACTAAGAGTTGCTACGAACTAAAGTCGAAGACTTATAAAAAAATCTGTCTCCCATAGATAAGTCTATTCTGGTTGTTAGTTTCCGTCTTTAGATAAATCAAGGTGAACAGGAAACTCAAATAATAATCCTGTCTTATACTCCCGAAGAGCAGCCTAGAAATATTAGTCACCTTATAATAACCTAACTGATTAACAAAAGAAGTTATTGTGAAATCCCAAGAGTCTGAGACGAAGAATTGTTGTGATTATTTTTTATATCTTACCTATCGAAGATAAATCTCAAGAAAATCTTAGAGAAGATTAAACTCAATATGATAGAAAAAGTAAGATCAGAATACACACCTACAGAGAAAACAGTTGTATCTGGCTTCACGAATCCCAAATGAAGTCTTTAAGTCGTTAACCTAATAATGGTTTTGGAAAACCCAAGGTTAATGGAGAATCCACTCTAGTTTGTAACTAGGACACATGTCAGTGCCGGGATTAGGTTTCCCATATGCTAGAGTTCTTCCTTATATAGTCTTTCAAATCAGGGTTGCTTATAATCAAAGCAAAGATAACTTAGTAACAAAGCAATTGATATTCACCGTTAGATGAACTCCTGATATAAGATTCAAGCTAAGTCTTCTTAGAAACTAGGCAATCAATCTCCACTGTTAGATGATATTAGCTTGATACACACAAATGAAATATACCTATATTTAGATATGGATGAACCGTACCTAAACGTGTATAACCGTTGGCTCAATAACAGCTAACCGAAGTTATCCATTTGAACACTTATAGTTTAGACGCATTCATCTAACACTTCTAGATCAAATATGATGATCAATCAATCATGATAGATAATCAAATGACTCTAAATGTTCTTTAAGAGAGTTGTTCAAATGTTCAATATCTCATAGAAATATCCATGAACAATTTGAAACATATTCAGTTTGGTTTGTAGTTGTACAAAGTACTTATACAAGAACCAATTCATGAACATAATGCCACGGTTTGCAAAACAAGTTTGCATACCTTATCTCATTAAAGTTCCAGGGACTTTAGTTCGCAAACAAACCTGAGATCATGAGTATGAAAAGTCATACTTATCGATATTAGAACCTAACCACTGTGTTCGCAAACAGAGTACGCGAACCACAGTTCCGTACTTTTCACAAGTAAACCCGTTCGCAAACAAGAGTTCCGGACCTGAACTAGAAATTCACAGTTCGCATACAAAGTATACAACTTGTGTTATATCTAGACATTGGTAGTAGTTCTAAACTCTCATTTAATCACTGAAACATCCTTAGAAGACAACAATGGTAATCTTACACATACCACTAGCTTCAAGTAATTTTCAAGTGATTAATCGATCAATATGAAACTTCCCAAATTAACATCAAATGATTGTGCCACACAAATCATGTAAGAATGTTATAGGTAATTTTCACATGATCATCTTGACTTAATATTTAGTTTCCAACAAATAAATTGTGTACAACTAAACTCGTCAAGTAGATGATGAAGTTTAAGCTAAAGCTAAAAGCTTCTAACACGTATTTTGATAAATATATAAACGAGATAAACTCGGCTCAAAATTTCAAATGTGTATAATGTAAAAGTCTATATAGCTATATAACTTAGTCTCTTTAGAAGATAGAATAGAATAGACTTCTGAGTGATAGATAAGTTTTAGTCTCCACATACCTTTTGTTAATGAAGTTTCTCTAAGCTCTTCAGTAGATCTTCTTCTTCAATTGGTGAACGCCGTGAAGTCTAAAGCTCAACAACACACTTCTATCATAATCCGAGACATAACTATAAGTAGACTATAAATCAAGTATATAGTTTTGATCAACTAAACTTGACAAACAAGCTTGAGATAACAACGCTTGCAAGTTCGACCGAGCAGTGCTCTAACAAAAACGTATAAGCCAATTATAATTAGTTTTTTATTGATCTTCGAAGGATGATATGTCATTGCTATGTTTTTTATAATATCAAATATCAATGAAACAAGAAATTTCTTCATTCTTGAAGGGTACAGTCCAACCTCGATAAACGAATGTTCGATAAATGAATTACCTCGCCAAATGAATAATTTTTTCCGGTCCCGACCTGGACCAAGGTGATAAATGAATAACCCCGCTTAATTCATTAATGAATTAAAAAAATTGAATCCTTAAAGGCCCTATGGAAATATAAACGAATAATCACTAAAAAATATATAAAACTTATATATAAGAATAAACTAAAATACATAATCAGTAAATTTTACATAAAAATATATGTAGAAACAAACTGAAAAAATTCATCTATGGTTCATTGTCTTTTTCTTCCACCCAAACAAAATGCACCGCATCCTTAATTTTGTGCAATGCTTGCGCGATTTCTGGAATATTTTGCTCGTGTTGTAGCAAGTAATTTTTTAAAGTGACCATCGCTTGAAAGATATCTTTAGATGACACATTTGATGCGACACTACTATCATCTGGTTCAGGATCATTCTCATCATTCATTACTAATTCAATAATTTCTTTGTCTGTTGGAGATTTCCATTTTCTGGTTCGGGAACATCAATATCTTCAGACCGAATCTTACAATGACGAAAAAAAATTGCAATTATTTTTGCGTCACATCAAATATCCAAGCCATAATAGTCAAATTAATAACATCCAAAATGTTAATCTTTTCAAGATATGGTGTGTCAAATTCAAGCCTTTGCAAGATGCTAGAATAAAAACGACGCCGATAATGAACTTTGAATGCCCGAATAATCCCAGCATCACCTGGTTGAATTTTAGATGTTGTGTTAGGGAGCAAGAATTTTGACCAATACCCTCTAGGTACAGTTGTACATCTTCTCTTATACAATTTAACTTCTTAATTAAGAAAATGTTGTCTAAATGAATAAATACTCATTTATCGATAAATAAATAAATAACCCTGATAAACGAATATTTTTTATTGATCCCGAGGACATTCATTTATCGAGGTTAGACTGTATTGAGCAATTAATGATATCCCGCACGACAGTGCAAGGCATTGATATAAGCTAACAGGTCTTTTCCCATTAAATTATTAAAATTCGTATCTCTAGGAAAAAGATACATCTTGTAGTAAACTTAATTATTAACAGGTCCTCCAAATTTATAAAATCAAATCATCTGTATACTAATATCTTCTGGACTTTATTTCATTAATTTTGTTCATCTATTTTGTTCTTCTTCTACATCTATTTCATGTTTGTATCAACTCTGCAATTCAGAGTATCAGATTGTTTGTTTACATATGAAACAAATATCCTTGGGTTTTAAAAGAGGGTTTTTTCCTTCCATTTTTTATGCTCGTTCTTTCCCTTTTTTATGCTCGTTCTCTTTGGATATTGTTTAGTTAAACTGAAAGGTATCTCTGAATATGCTTGTTCTTTTTGATATTGAAGATGGGGCTAGTGGCTTGCTAATGATATTGGATTTGGGTCGTGCTCTTCTTTGAATCTCTTTACAACATCATGATTAATTTCATCAAAATAAATTTATTTCAGAATTTTCAAATAACTATTTCTCATTGATCATAAAAATAAAATTGAGAGCTTTTTAGTCCATGATTTGACATTATGGGTTTCAATTTCTCATGATGAACATCCTAAATTACAACAAGAAGAATAAATTCTAAAACCATCGGAGAGATTAAATGATCACCATGATTTTATAGATTTTTTTTTTTGACAGGAACCATGATTTTATTGATTAAAAAACACATAGGTTTGGAGTTTTAAGTGACCACTGGACCTACATAATAATGTAATTGTACAAAATTCTAAATATACAATGTAATAGAGGATCAATTTATAATTAAATTTCTTTGACATTTGTAATAAAACAGAAAATGATCAATGTATAATGCCGCCCGTTGGATGCAAAATCCAACGATGATGAAGTTGCTAGCTTATAATGGTTTATTGCGCTTTCGCGCGGGAGAGCACGACCCTTTGATTTTTACTGATGGTAATAATCTCTAAAATTTGAAACTGCTCCACCTGAAATTTGAATGTGAAAAAGGTACGCATTTATCCGTTAACATATAGAATCAGTCTTTGAAGTGACAAAATTGATCTTGATGTAGATTTTCTTGTATTTCATCGATGTAGTTGTGAATTAGTTTTGATACATAAATACGTTATTCTTATTTATGCATTGTGGATTTCTCATATTAACATCAAAGATACCACTTATGTAGTTGTGAATTAGTTTTGATACATAAATACTTTATGCCTATTTATGCATTGTGGATTTCTCATATTAACATCAAAGATACCACTTGCATCCTTTTTCAAAAAAAAAAAATCTAAAATTCTGAATATGTCCCTAAGTATTGGTACGAATAAGAAGTTAACTTAGAGTTTAGGGGATAGACTTTAGCATGGTTTTAGAATAATGTTCTTTCTCTTCTTTGAATCCCTTTTCATTCTCTAGGTAGAAATGGAAACATCAATTCTAGAGATTCAACTAGACGCCTCTTATAGTATCGTTTTCCAAGAACTGGGTAGAAATTTCAAGTTATTAGCGAAGAATCTCGATTTTGAGGTTCTTCCTTTTTGTTTAAGGATAGAAGAAACCAAATTGGTTGATTATTTATCTATTTTTATTTGTTCTAATTATTTTATTTTGTTACATTTTTCTAGACAATCAATATATTTCAATTCATTCAAATCAAAAAAGTGATTGCATGTTAGCTTAAAAAAATAAAAATAAATAAATAATCAAAATACAATAAAATAAAAGATCTAATACAATTTAAGATATCAAGTACAAGTAAATCGTGAAGGCACAGAGCAATAAACGGTAAAGATACCCAAATTTTTTATATGCACAAAGGATGAATGATTGAGTAAAACCGGAATCAATTCCGACCATTTAATATGATTAGTTCCATGAACTCAAAAAATCCCATTGATGTGTAATTAATTTCAACCTATTGCTTTACATTTAATCTTTCTTTCTGCCTAACAAAGAGTATGCGCGATCTTATTATACCAACAAATAGCCCCTTTTGTTTCCAAACAAGAATTATGGATGTTACTCTAAAGATCAAGACTACTCAAGACTTGGTAACTCCGGAAACACAAAAAACCAGATAATTAACCTGGCCAAATTGGGGTATACCCAGATTTAAATGGACCTAGTGCCCTTAATAAGGGGAGGCCAAATATGGGTGAGTTTACTTTAATACCCTTGAACTAATTAACTTAAAATTAAACCCTAAATTTAAAAACTAAAAAACTCTTAATCTTCCCTAATCTCTCTTCTCTAATCTCTCTGCTCTTCCCCTTCATCTTCTTCGATTTCTTCCATCAACCGAAAATCTTCAACTTTGATTTTCCAAGAAAATGGTTGATTCTACCGGCGAAAAGAAGACTGTAAGTGATGTCTAAACTCAAACCCATCATTGTGTTGTGTGATTTGATTGTTATATTAGGTTAGAAATCGAAAATTATGATTTCTGTGTCTTTAGTCGGCAAGGTCGTAACATGCCTATCTTGCCGACTTTTCATAATAACCATGGCGACTATAAATTTTTTCAATAGCCGGCTGGGTATTTTTTGAAGACCTTGCCGACTAATACATGATTTCACATTTTTCTCAACAGCCGACAGGGTATTTTTTTGTAGACCTTGCCGACTAATATTAGTCGTCTCCTGTGTGTCAAAAAAATAAAGTCGGCATTATCTTCATTTGAATACCCTGCCGGCCAAAGTTAGTCGGCGTCGTCTTCATTCATCTACCTTGCCGGCCAAATATAGTCGGCATCTTCTTCATTCGTCGACCTTGCCGACTTTTCATAGTTTCAGAACAAATTTTTTTCATCACAAATCTTGAGTTCAATCAAAAACAAAATTTCATAACTTAAATTTAAAATTTCAGAATTTTTAATCTACTCAATTAATTAACCTAATCAGAATTTTTAGTGTTAATTAAACAAGGGTATATTAGCCATTTAGAAAATACATGGTTAAGGGGTGGCTTGTTTTACTTCAAAATGACCCAGGTTTTGTCTCATTAGATATATCCCAATTAATTTGGGTATACCCCAATTTGGCCGGGATAATTAATGTGGACCATTTTCAACATTACTCAATGATTAAGACTAACTTGCACCACCCGACAAAGTACATTGACCAGGTAGGCTGACCTGACCGATGATACAAATGACTTAAGAAGTAAACAAATCGAAGATAAAAAAATTGTATTAGATCACCATGTAGGCCCTACACCAAAGAATGGGCATTTTAAAAAGTTACTCCCTCCGTTTCTAAAAAATAGGCTTGTTTGGTTTGTACAAGGATTAAGAGAACTAATCATTATAGCCATTTTTTCATAATTTTTCCTACTTTATCCATGACCCCATTGATTTGATATTAGAGAGAAGATGGAGAGAGAAGTGGTCCCCTCTTCATATTAAGAGAGAAAAAAGAAAAAGAAAAGTGGTCCCTAAATGGGTAAATTAGTAAACTAATAACATTTGACTTTCCAAATAAGGAAACAAGCCTATTTTTTTGAAACATCCAAATAAGGAAACAAGCCTATTTTTTGAAACGGATGGAGTAATTTTTAGGCATGTAAGTTGTTCAAAGATAAAATATTAGTCTTAAATGTTTAACTTGATCAATGTCAGCATCTAGGAATAGTTAAGTACCATCTGCTAATTACAAATGACTAACGAGTTTACCACCATGAGTTGCTTGAAATCCAAGAACTAATCCTTGATTTTTTGCTTTTTGAATCATAAAAGATAAAGTTTCTTCTACCAAAAATAAGAGGGAATAGAAGATCCCCTCGTCTATTCCTTTTTTCAATCTAAAGTAACTGCAACCGGAAGATTCACAAGTATGTAAAACCTCACAAATTCAACACGACATATAACTCAACTTTTCCATTTCTCACCAAAACTTATAAAAGCCAACATTTCATCCAAATAATCCAAGTTAACATGATCATACCTTCTCAAAATCCACCTTACAAATCAAAATGGGTTGACGACTGCTTAGTCTTAAATCTATAAGCTCATTTGCAACTAGTACACCATCCAGAATCTATATTTTTTTAATGAAAGTTGCTTGATGTGATAAAATAATATAAGGTAGTGTGGTTTTAAAAACGATTCCTCAAAAGTTATAAAAGAAAATAGCCAAAGAAAGAGTTAAAAAATAATAAAAAAAAAATACTTCTTAGCCTTACAAGTCATCAAAATAAAGTTTCGGCCAATTTGTCAGTACTCTTATGAAGCTAGGTAATTCATAATCTTTAAATACAAGACACCAAGTGAAAAGGATGTACTTGATCTTATGTTGTAAAGTAATCTGTGTATTATCCTTATTGGTGAAACCCCTACAATTTCTTTCCAACCATATACTCCAAATAATAGCTACTAAGATCTGTCGTATAACGGCTAGGAGATTTAATCAATCACAGAAAATAACCTTCTCTTCCTCAAAGGATAAAGCCTCAAACCAAACTATTTTATTACATTACCAGGTCTTTTACAATCATTGATAATAGATACTTGCACTAACTCTCATGCTAATGATCATATAACGATTCATAACTCTTGGAAATTACTAAACCTAATATCACGTATTCTTCCTAATTGACATAAACGTCCTCACACAAGCTATAAAAGGACACAAAGAATAAATCATAAGAGACTGAAGAAAATTATTTAAGTCCAACGACTCCTAAGCCCATGGGTACCTGACAAAACCCACCCCTTTTAAAAATCCTTGTCCTCAAGGATAAAGTGAAGAAATTAAGCTCGGATATGGCTGGAGTCCTCCCATGTTGCATCTTCTGGTGGTGCACTCTCCTACTGAATTAACACTTGAGGTATGGAAGCTCCATTCCGAAGAGTGAGTCGATAAGAAAGCGCATCTACTGGTTCCACAAGGATAGAACCATGCTGGTCAATAAGTGGCTGAGTAGGAGAGGGGGTGTACTGTTGACCAATTTTCTTCTCAAGCTGCGAGACATGAAAAACTGGATGGATTCTTGAGCCAACATGTAACTATAACTTGTAATCCACTGCACCAATCTTATGCATAATCTCAAAGGGGCCAAATACTTAGAGAAAACTTGAAATTTTAACGATTAGCCACGGAAGTTTGTCTTCAAGAAAACCATATCACCTACTGTAAAGGTTCTGTCAGTTCTAGATTTATCAACAAAAACTTTCATTCTTGTTTGTGCTTTCAGTAAATCTTCCTTGAGCAACTGCAACATGTGGTCTCTGTCATGTAAGTAGTCTTGAATACATTTTACAGAAGTAGTGAACTGTACAAGAAAAGCTAAGTGGGGTAGTTCATAGCCATATATGGCCTGAAATGGTGTCATCTTTGGGCTTGTATGGTAGTTAGTGTTGAACCATAATTCAGCCAAGGCTAATCAATTTGACCAGAGTCTAGGAGTAGTATCTGTCATACACATGAAATATTGCTCCAAGCAAGCATTAGTCCTTTCTGTTTGACCATCAGTCTGTGGTGCTAAGAGGTACTGAGATGCAATAAAGTTCCTAGTGACTTGAACAGTTCCTGCCAAAATTGGATGATAAATATCTTGTCTCTGGTAGACACAATACAGGATGGCAGCCCATGGAGCTTAAAGATGTGATGCAAAAATTCTTTGGCCATTGTAAGAGAAGTAAATATAAATCATAGAGTTATAAAGTGACTGTATTTTGTAAGCTTATCCACAACAACTAGAATAACTTACTTCATATTGGACAATGGTAGATCCTCAACAAAATCCATTGAGATGTATTTCCAAGCAGTGTCTGGTATTGGAAGAGGTTGGAGAAGGCCAACAGGCGAAATATTTTTACCTTTATTGCATTGAAAAACTTCACAAATATCAACAAACTACATGATATGCTCCTTTATCTTAGGCCAATGGAAACATGATTTAGCTCTCTTTTGTAGGTTCCCAACACACCAGAATGACCCCTTATATCTTTACTAGACCCGATGTATAGTCTAGTTTTATACATGAAAATGCCAGCATTATAAGTGTACAACTTGTGAGAAGGATTGATTAACAGCTGAGATATAAGTTGTTATTCCACATAATCATCAAGGTAGCTTTGAAGGATATCTTAATCCCATTGAGGTTGTGATAAGGAGAGTGACAGAAATTCAACAGAGGAGTGAGGGATCCTAAATAATGCATTTGCGGCTTTGTTGTTAATACCATTCTTGCACCTGATAACATAATCTAATGCTAACAACTTTATAAGCCACTTTTGCTGTAACACAGAAGTAACTCTTTTCTCCATAAAGAACTTCAATCTTTGATGGTCAGTGAAATGATGAGGGTACCACGTACACCATAATCATTTCGATATCAACCTATTACCTATTGATCTAATATAGACAGAGACTGTCAAGAAGATAGCAACCACAAGGTATACACTTGGTATATAGTATAAGTGCGAAACCGAACTTAAACTATAGGGATCAACCCAAGTGCTTGGGATTAACGTACAATGTATTTACTTTTAATCATAACTAAAACAACAAGATTTTGTTAACGAGGAAACCGAAAATGTAGAAAATCCCCGAGACCTAGTCCAGTTTTGAATACTCTCAGAATTAGTTAGGTTAACCAGTTAAAGATGCTTTTTCCTTAGGTTCGGTTTGCACCTATTCTTCCCTGTCTAAATTGAATTCATAATCGGCTTTTGAACCGATCTCAGATTTAAATTATGGTTTAAATCATCACTTACCCGATTCTACCGATTTTGGCTCTAACTGCTTCTCACTTCTCAACAACACTCCATTAACCTGCTCCTTTAGATTAACAAATGGTTATGAAGGAAGTTTCGGAGATACCTGATCCTTAATTAAATTCATATCGATTTCCATCTGCCCCATCTAAGTATACAAATCCTTAATAGCAGAATCGGTCTTATGTTGATATTGTATGTTTTGTTGCAAATTGTGTCCTGTTTTTGAGACATTGTCTTTTGTTTTTGCATCATAACCTGTATTATCTTCTCTAAACTATAATTTTGGTTATGTTGTTGAGGTTGTGACTGAGGTTAGAACTATGGTTTTCTAAAACCACCCTATCCCCTATATGGATTAGGAGACACGTCTTGCTTACTTGCATAACTGAAATTTGGATGATCTTTCCAACCTGCATTATAAGTAGAAGAATAAGGATCATACCCTTGCTTTTGATTTTGGAAAAAATCATTTACCTCTTCAGACTCTTCTTCATAATTAGGAACAATAACATTTGTTGCATCATCTTCTCTATATTGCTCAACTGTTGTTCTGTTTATGAATACCCTCCTATCTCACTAATTCTTCTGATATTCAAGTCGTTTCTGGTATAAAACTGCTGCGCATTTGAATCCATACTCTCAATCAGACTGGTTGCTTGTAAGAACGTATTGTCGCTAAGTGCAACACCTGAGGCTGCATCAATTAAACACCTCTATTCTGAAAGTAACCCTTCATATTAGTATTGAATGGTGAGTGATGGAGTGATGTTCTGGTGTGTGCAGCTTGCCAACAACCTTTTGTACATTTCCCAGTATTCACAAAGAGTTTCTCCTATAATCTGCCTAATACCACTGATATCCTTACGGATTGCTGCAGCTTTGGAAGCAGGAAAATGCTTCTCTAAGAATAGTTTCTTCATGTCGGACCAAGTTTTATTACTTCCATAAGAAAGATAATACAACCACAAATATGTTTGATCTAACAATGAGAAGGGAAAATCTTGCAACATATCCGTTTCCTTTTCTCCGGTACCATGTCGTAGATTTGTCATCACATTCTGAAATACTGTAAGATTCCGGTTCGGATCTTCGCCTGGAAGTCCCTTGACTTCGGTAAATGGTGAACTAGATTCGACTTTAGTTCTACCGTGTCAGTCAGGGTGATACACAATGGTTGCGAATCTAAGCATGGATATGTCAATTTTCGCAACTTATTTTCCGGAGATGGAGGAGGTGGAGGATTTCCGTTCACCATTTCCTCTAACGGTGGATCTTGTAGGATTGTTCCGCTTCGAATAGTAATACCATACTGTTTATAACCAGCGCGATAACCATGAGCCACAGATTAAGCACCTGAAATAAAAAAAATCTAGAAATTAATATCAAAAACTAACGATAAAACCTAAAAACAAAAATAAAAACGAAAATGTTACAGGGCCTACGACCCATGGATGTGCGGTCCATCTAGTTACCTAGAGTTTCCTCTTTATATGTATATAATGTGACCTATGTATTACTACTACTCTCTCTAATAAGATGGATCTCCTTCTTGTCTCTACATCTCCCTCTTCAACTCTGATTCTCCTAAAACACGTTATCATGCACGAAGCTATACCGCAGAGCTAGATTGGATTGGTTGATTTTTTTTCTACATGGGTGATTAATATCAAAGCACTTACACAATCGCTGGAATCAAATCAGCTAAGTTGAATCTACTTTCTCCTTTTTTTTCCCTACTTTTGATTTCGGTATATCCAATATAATCGTGACCCTGTACATATATTCTAGCTAACTAGCATAATCGCGAAAATTGATTTGACTGTAACAAACTTAGCTATTAAATACTTTGGTGTTTGTGATGGAATTGATTTGATTTGATTTGTTGTACAAGTTATGTCTTTCCAAATCTATTTTATTGAGTGATTGGATTTTGTTGCGATGAAATTGTTGATATCAGTTGACGGTTAGAATTCTTTGGAGGAAAAAAAAGAGGGAAGGAAAAGTTGATCCCGATCTGATGCACGGGAGAAGAAGAGGAGTAAAAAACTGGTATGGTCCACCCAATCAAACTGGTCCGGTCCACCAACCAAACCTGTTCGGTCCACTCAACCAAACCGGTCCGTCCTGCACCAACTCGGTCTGGTCCGGCCATCCCCAACTCGCTCTGGTCCGGCCCGCCCCAACTATGTTGCAATTCAGTTCCGTTCAGTTCTTGTTTTGGACAGTGCGCGACCAAGGTTGTTCTGGTTTCGCATATATAAAGCAGGAACCAAAGTTTGAGGTATGTAACTAATGTGGGTTTTTACATTGAATATTTGTTGGGCTTATTTATTTGGTTGTTTTTGGAACATGTGTAGTTCTGTCTTTTTATCCTAAGATAAGTCCATACCATATAAACGGTCAACTTAAACTATGATTGTTTATCTCGACCATTAAGAATTTTGGTCTTGTTATTATTTGTTTTCTTGAATATGATATTGGCTATAGTTGAATTATGTCTTTTGTTCAATTGGTTGTACCAACTCGATTTCAATGTATCCATTTGGGGTTTAGAAGTACTTGAACACCATTATTGCATACTTGTTATTTTCTCCCCAAATTCGAATTCCGTGGGATGTAATCCACTTGCTCGGTGATTAAAGAGTCGGTAGTTTCAAAAGATACGTTGCAAATAAAATCACCAATTTTTGTGGAAGAACTCACAAAAGGTGATATGAGTCAGAAAATTTCCATTTCTCTACTTCATCTATGATACTAACGAACCAGTATATGTTGAAGTATAACAACAAGAGAACTATCTTTAGTAATCTATTCAGCCTAAAGTAAGTGGTTGACGTGTGTAGTGAGATTCTCTTGGCCTGTTGAGATACAGAAATTTCTCAAATTAAGCAAAATGTAGCCAAGTTGAAAATGGAAAAACCCGCGAATGAGGGTCACATGTACTGATTCATGCGATAAAGATGTACTTTTGTCTTCGGTAATAATAACACCAACGCACAAATATCAACCGAACATGGGATCAGATAAAATGTAATTCTATCTCCCATCATAAATGAAAGAGTTGTAAATGTACCTCGTCATAGGTGTTGGTATATACAATATAATGTGTGTAAGTAGCAACGAATTTCTATAGAAAGTCATACTTTAGACATAAACTTTAATGACAAAAAGTACTTTTCCTGGCCAATTGATTATTTAATTGAACTAGATCCAATGTCTACGCTTATGGAATGAAAAGTACATCATTCCCACGAGACATAAATTTTCTAATGCACTTGAGATATATTTGGATGAAAAATATATCATCCCCCCTGAAACATAACATATATTCACTCTAAAATACTTGAGTTGAATCCCACTTTTGTTACGCAATAAGGCCACACCACTTATTAAATCTCTCAAGACTCAATGTCTAACCGATAGTGGTTTTTCTCCCACTATTTTAAGGAATATACACTAGTTTTTGAATTAATTCATTATAATGTGACTACGATGATTGGATCATCGAGCAAAGCAATGCTCAAATTTTGTTTCCAAGATGGAACAAAGAATAAAAGTCACAAAAGCTCTATATGTACCGAGAGCTAATCACCTTGTTAAATTCCAAAGAGACCCATGCAAGTGGATATCATATGGAAACTCACAATGATGAGAATGTAATTGATTGCATATTTTATAGTCTCTAATATATTTGGAAGGACATATATCTTAGAGAAACTAATGAGTCAATCTAGTGAAATGTAAATCACTATAGTATTTGGATTATTGAATCCATATTGACTCCGACGATGAAATGTTGGGAATTGACTCATACAGGCTTTGACATAACCATAAAGGCACTTTGGTTGTGACATGATGTTTCGTTTTGAAAGGAATCATACGTACATCACTGTGTTTGAGTGGACGAGACAATGGGAAAAATATTGACAGAATGCGAAGTGAAGACATATCTCTCAATAAGTGTTTTCTAAAGTACTAGATGCACAACCCCTCTTCCCATTATGCTTTTAGGTAAGAAAGCATATCACTCATTTTTACAAAGTCTTCAGTAAAACAGGATCGAGACCATCCTAAGATGCAAATGGTAAAAATTCCATATGACAAAGAAAACAAGGTAAAATTTATAAAAATATTCATGCAGAATGCGGACCATTAAAGTGAATTATGGCTCTGGTGAATGTTTTGACATTTTGGACTAGTAATAGTTCCTAAGAAATTTGCGTTTGGAAAACTACTAGCACATATTTTAAATGTAAGGGCTCACCACCCCTTGAAAATGCTAGCTAGTGCACATAAAAAGGACTTGATGGTTATTGCATATTTAATAGGATGAATGCAGAGCATCCTATACCTCATACATTTCTAGACATGTTCAGTTTAATGAATATGTTTTTCCATATCACTCTTTGGTTTCATCTACTTCTTCTGTCAATTCAGAAAACTCAACTGAAGAGTTATCTCTTCTACAATACAATATTCCATTCCTGTCAATGGTCATAGCATGGTTACTAAAGGTAAAAATGGAATACTGAAACCAAAGTCATACTATGCAACAAAACATCCTATGTCTGCTGCATTGTTATGTGATACTTCTATTCCTACTAATGTGAGACAAGAAAAGCAAAGTCCAGTTTGGAATCCTACTCTCCACAATGAATACTATGCTTTGAAAGATGCTGGTACTTAGTCACTTGTTGCACCTTCTCCAGATCAAAATGTGGTTGGTTGTAAGTGGGTATTCAAAATCAAGCAAAATCCAGATGGTACAATAGACAAGAACAAAGCAAGACTTGTAGACAAGGGTTTTCACCAACAGGAGGGAATTGACTTTATTGATACATTTAGTATTGTGGCAAAACCAACAACTATTAGGATTGTTCTTTCAAAGGATGTTCAATACAACTGGAAAATACATCAATTAGATGTAAGTAATGCCTTTCTTCATAGAGCATTAAAAGAGAAAGTGTTTATGAGTCAGCCTCCTGGTTTTGTGGATCCTGATAAACTACATCATGTCTGTCTATTACACAAGTCCATCTATGGCTTAAAACAGGCACCCAAAGCCTGGTATGAGACACTAAAAAATGCTCTCACTGATTTGCAGTTTGTTTCTTCAGTATTAGATACTTATTTATTTGTGCATAAGCAGGGTGATCAGATTTCTGTGGCTTTAGTATATGTTGATGACATTCTTCTAACTGGTTCCAACACAGCCTTTCTTCAAACTGTTATCTCTAATCTTCAACAGAAATTCCCAATTAAGGACTTAGGAGATGTTCACTATCTTTTGGGTCTTGAGGTGCAGAGAACTGATGATGTCTTGTTTCTTAGTCAGACTAAATATTCCATTGATCTACTCAGAAGAACTAATATGGAAGGATCAAAACCCTACAGCACACCCATTGCAGCAAATGTCAAACTCTCTAAATTTGATGGAACTTTACTTGAGAATCCCACTGAGTATAGGTCTATTGTTGGGGCTTTGCAATATCTTACTTGGACAAGGCCAGAGATATCATATGCAGTTAATTTAGTGTGTCAACATATGCAGCATCCAACTACTGTTCATCTTGCAGCTGCTAAGAGGATCTAAAGATACATAAAAGGCACTATTAGTCATGGTATTGAATTCAGCAAAGGTTCTTCATTTCTTCTTGGCTTCTCAGATGCTGTCTGGGATGGTAATATTGATGATAGAAGGTATACTGGAGGCTATTGCATATTTTTGGGTAATAATCCTATCTCTTAGTCTTCCAAGAAACAAACAACAGTTGCTAGAAGCTCCACAGAAGCTGAATACAGAACACTTTCTCACAGTGCTTCTGAAGTTGTGTGGATCTGTTACTTGCTGAATGATTTAAATTTTTCTCTCCCTGCAATTCCAAGACTTGGTTGTGATAACATCAGCTCAATCTCATTGGCTTCTAATCTAGTACTCCATTCTAAGATGAAACATGTTCATCTCACTTCATCAAGGAACTTGTGCAGAATAAAGCTCTTGATGTATTTTATGTTTCTACTCTGGATCAGCTGGCCGATATATTTACTAAAGGGTTGCATGGTCCAAGATTCTCTCTGCTCAGGTCCAAGCTCAAAGTAGTTTCTCCTACCTTGTGCTTGAGGGGGGATAATGACAGTGTCTAACTGAGTTATGAAGCAGTGTAGGATAAGAGCTTTATTGTGGTGCAGGATAACAGTTTTTCATACGTGTGTTTAACACACTTCTTGTTGTCCGTACTCTTTTCTTCTCAGTTAATTCTGTCCACTGGTTTCTATGCCAGCATGTAATGTAATGTTCTGTGATTAGTGTATTGTATATAAACACTAATACAGTCAGTCTTCTGTGTAATGAGAATTATCTTTCATTATGCAAGAACTCCATTAACCTAATTTAAGGTTATTACTAACTGCCTGGTTTTTATTTTGCTTTTTTTGGTGCATCTTGCTTGTGGATTATGCTGAATTAGTTGACATTGGTTACTTAAGTCTGTGCAATATATTTAAACCTGGGATACACGTTTTGGTCCTCCTTTGTCTAGGTCTGAAAGCAGGGAATGTCACCTATGAATAAGCTTTTTTTTTTTTTTTTTTTTTACTCGGTCAAATATATTAAAAAGAAAAAGGAGGAAAAAACTGTACAAGGGAGGGAGCTAACTAGAAGGAAGCCTCAAGGTCACCTATGAATAAGCACTGACCGCTAACTGTAAAGTCGAAATGACCGGTGATAAACAATGCAGTACTGAAAATAGCATCACAAGTGGGACTCACAGGTTTGTAGAATTAATTTCTTACAGAACTTTCCCTGAAATTCACATTGTATGTATCTGTTTATCCCTAAATCACCATTTGTGGAAGGATCTTTTTTTAGCAGGACATCAGTTCTTTGTTACCTTTTTTGTTTCTGTTTTTATCTGCCCTTTCTTTTACTTTTAATCCTTGGTGGCAAGTTTAACGTTCAAAAGTATTATTCTCTATGTAGCCTAATGCTTTAATCCAGGAATAAATTGAGGTTCTAATGACCGATTAGATAAACTGAAGTTATGTAAATGAGGTAATACAAACGGTAGTTATTGGACGGTATGGCGTTGCTATTGGATTTTTGGGCACACATCATATACCTACCAAGTAGAATGGTGCGACAATTAAAAATTGCTCAAGACAACTTCTCAGAATGAACTGGAAGCTGGAGACAGTTTTGGGGTTTTTGCTTACTAGAATAGTCTCTTTGATATAGCTTTGCTTGCTTAATGTAGTTGTTACTGGTTACAGCTTGGACTGGAATATGAAGAATTCCTGAGCTATTTTCTTAATGTGCAAGTTGGCTAGATGATAATACTGCCAGGGGCTTGGTTGAGCAGGCCTTGAGCAGATTTTGAAGATAGTGAATCAGGTGAATCTCCAGACATACTTTATGGACATTGGATTTCCGATGCAAGTATTTAAAGGGTTATTGGACATTATATTTGCAGTTTATTGGACATCTATATTTGAACATGTTCTCGAAAATGCGGTTACCTTCCTTGATGTCCTGAATGCTTGTAGACATGGTGGTGGTCTTGTCGAAGAAGGGTTAAAGAAATTCAAGCTTATGAGTTATGAGACGAGCGTATAAAATAGAGCTTAGTATTTAGCATTCAATTGTGTGGCTTCTGTCAATTACAATTCTCTCTTACTGTTGTTAGTAATATGATTTCTGTCATATATGTTTTATTGCAGCAACCGCAAGCAACATTGTGCAACACAAGAAAGTGTAGTGTCCGGTGAAATACCACCACAAGCGCCTATATACCAACCATGGGGATTATGTCCGATTCCACATCCAAAGTACGCAGGACTGCCGATGGTAAGACATTAAACAAATAACAATTTCTTGTTTTCAATTAGATTGGTAATTAAACCAGAAACTTAGACTATATAATTTGTTTGCAGAAAAAAATAATAAAAAAATCTAACTGAACCTATTGTTGTGGTTATTGTAGGATCCGATGCAGTGACTCAAGGGTTGTCGCTTTATTTGTTGTCTGGGGTGCTTAATCCATAGATATTTGGAGGACAATTTGGCCAACAAGTTAGCAATACCTTCTTTCTTTTTTATTTATTTTTTAAATAGATAAAGGCCTTCAAAAAGGCTAATGATCCCCCTCTACTGTTGGTAGTAGCCAAACAGGAGGCACAAACCAGTACATAGAGGTATTGTTTGTTTTTGCCATTGAGCAAGCTCATGAGCCACATAATTACAACTACGCGGTTGAAAGTTAAAGATACATGCCACTAATTGAGAAGAAAAAAACTGAATGTCTTTAAGGATAGCATCTGTACGAGAATCACCATCAAACAAACCAGCAGAAAATTGATCAATGAGAGACTTCGCATCACTTTACACAATGATATGAGTTAACTTCTGTTCCAAGGCTTTCTTCAGGACTCCCCAGATGGCTCGAGCTTCAGCTTCTTCAGCAGACTTGACTTGAAAAACCAGGGAAGCACAAAAGGAGGCTTTCATCGAAAAATCCCTCATCACATATCCTGCACCATTAGCTCCAGTAAGGTCATCATAGGCACCATCAGTGTTGCACTTAATCCAACCAAACGATGGGGCATCCATTTGTCACACAAATTGACAGGAGTAAAGGGAGAAACAATAATGCATGGTTTCCTAGTTAGAAGCATGGCTCTAGCTCTTTGTAAAACTGCAATATGGGTTTCTTTCAAATTCTGAAATATGAAATTATTTCTACTAGTCCAAATAGACCACAAGATAGTTGACAAATATGCACTGATCTTCATCGGGGAGCCTAGACACTGGATCAATAAGCCAAAACAGTAACCAACCAATGAAGGACTTATTTTGAAAAAACTGAGTATTGATACAGAAATCAGAGATAAACCAGACTCCACTAGCAAAAGGACAGAGAACCAAAGAATGCAAAATAGATTCTTGAGGATCACTGCACCTGGCACAATCAACACTATGCATAGGCATTCTAGTATGCAAGATAGTTCTAGCAGGGAGAGCATTTCTAGCAGCTTTCCATGTAAAGACTTGGATTCTGTAAGGAACCCTAATTTTCCAAATTCTCATCCAAAGATTTTTACACGGGGAGGGCCTAAGTCCTCTGAACCCCATGTTGGCAGATTTAGAAGAAAATTTGCCATTCTTTGAAAGATCCCAAGCCCTCCTATCAGGAGTGTATAACTGGCTTAAGGGAATAGTGATAATCTTCTTAACAGAAGCATCATCAAAGTGAGTATTTAATCTAGACAAATTCCAAGTTATGGTAGAAAGATCAATGAAATAAGGACAGTGGCGGATCCAGGATTTTATGTTGGTAGAGGCACTTTGTAGAATTTTTTTGGTTTTATTAATAACCTATAAGTTAATACATATTTCATACTTGTCCCCTACAAATTTTGGTACTTTCGAATCGTTGTATGATAACTTCATTGTCTATAACATCAAAGACATCTTTCTTAATGTAACAAAACGAAATATTATTCATCGGTTGCAAAATCGAGTCCTCAAAATTTTCATGCTAGAAAATACTCCTTCAAAATGGCTTCGAGTTTTTCCCTGCGAAGAAACCTATTTAATAGGTATTAATCAAAAAAAATTATGGATTTATATAAAGAAAAGTCTTCCACTTACGGTATGAAAAGTATTTGGGATAGGAGACCGTGGTAGTTCTTCATCTTGATATTGTTTCCTGAATTTCTTTGTGTCGCCAATGTCTCACTAATTCTCGTCGAATTACCTAGTGTTGATGTTGTCTCACCTTCAATGTTTATCTGTTCATATATGCATTCAAACTTATCTTAAGAAATATACATTCAAACTCTTCTTGAGAATTTTCTTAAAAAAAGGAACAATATTACACAACTTAATTTGTAGTTAGGTTAAGCTTTTTTTTTTTTTTTTATAGTAGAGGCCTAATGAATTGGTTTAAGCTGATGACCGATAACTAAAGAAAGTTTTAATTTTTGCCTATTTTGTAGCAAAAGATATTATAGGCATTAATTACTAATTATTCTGTTACCTATATAAGGAAAAAAATAAATTTAATTTGAAGTTTTTAATGGTAGAAAACGTAAAGAGATTCACTAATAACAAACATGTTATTTTCTTGTCTTTTCTTTAGGAAATTTAGTGTGAAATAATAGTAGGATGGATAGTTTTTTGGAAATTCAGCATGGGCATGTGCCTAAGTGTGCCTGCATGTGGATACGCCCCTGAGGTGGGACTAAAGGGTTGGGTGTGGCAGATCCCAAGGAAGGGATCCATTTATCACACCAAGGGTCAATAAAATGACCATCCCCAACAATCCAAGAGATAAAAGGCTTAATGAGTTCCTTAATGGCATGCAAATACTTCCAAGTCCAAGAGCACTTACCAGTGCACTTAGCATTCAAGAAATCAGTTCTAGGAAAATATTTAGCCTTAAGAACAGTAGCTAACATACAGTTAGGATTCTCTAGAATTCTCCAAGCATTCCTAGCCAGCATAGCTAGGTTGTTTAGTTCACCCTTTCTAAATCCCAGACCACCTTCTACCTTTAGGGAACAAAGAATGTCCCACCCAAGAAAGTGCAGTTTTCTATCTTTAGGATCTAAAGTCTCTCCCCACTGGAATTTACAAAGGTGGGAATCCATCTGTTTACAAAGATGTTTAGGTATGAGGAAAGCTCCCATTTGAAAAAGAGGGATAGCTTGACCAATGTGTTTGATCAAAGTAGTTCTGGCAGCTTGAGACAGGAGCTTATGAAGTCAGATAGAAATTCTGGCATCAACAGCTTGGAGAATACTCATATGGGTTTGAATTTTAGAGGCTTGGAACACAGTAGGAGTGCCCAAATATTTTTCTCCAAGATCCCTGTTTTTTATCTCTAAAATGTTAGCCAGTTGAGCTTTCCTGTGTTCAGGAATTTTCCTACTGAAAAAAATGCTAGACTTTTCAAAATTTATTTCATGGCCAGAGGCTAAGCAATATTTTTGAATATAGTCTTTAATAACATGAAAGTTTTGAATAGTAGCTTTAGAAAACAAAAGGGAATCATCGGCAAACAACAAATGTGTCATTTAGGGGAATCTTTACACACTTTGATACCTTCCAAAATACCTTTCTTTGAAAGGCTATCAACGTAAGAGGAAAGAGACTCAGAACAAATGATATAAAGATAGGGGGATAGAGGATCACCTTGTCTTAAACCTCTTTCTGGTTGAAAGAAACCAGCAGGGATACCATTGAGGAGAACAAAATAGGAAACTGTAGAAACACACTCATTTATGAGTTTAATCCAGTGGTTAGATAGACCCATTCTAGTCAGAAAATTTTCAAGAAAAGACCATTCTAATTTATCATAAGCTTTGGACATATCAAGTTTGATGGCAGCAATGCCTTCAACTTTGTCATTATAATTAACATCAAATATAGCTTCATTAGCTAGCAGAATATTATCAGAAATACTTCTTTTGGGAATGAAGGCACTTTGATTTTGGGAAATAATGTTATTCATAAAAGGTTTTAGTCTATTAGCAAGAGTTTTTGAAAGAACTTTATAAATGAAATTGCAAAGACCTATATGTCTATATTGAGAAACAAGTTCAGCAAGAGGAACTTTAGGAATAAGAGCAATATTGGTATAGTTAAAAACTTTTGTAATATGCCCTGTTCTAAAATAGGTTTGGGTCATGTCAATGACAGCTTCCCCCACAATAACCCAGTGTTTCTGATAGAACAGACCTGTAAAACCATCAGGACTAGGGGCTTCCCCCCACCCCCACATACACACATTTGAAACACATCATTCTTAATTTCCTCAGGGGTAAGGGGTAAGTTTAAAAAAGAGTTATCCTCAGTAGAAAACTTAATAGGGAGATCAACAAGGATTTCATCCTGAAATTGCTGAGGTTGAGAAGAATACAAGTTTTTAAAGTAATTAATAAAGGAAGTTCCAATACTATCTTTATCAGTTAGAATAGCATTAGAGAAATCCCTTATCCAACTAATGGCATTTCTTTTTCTCATGAAGAGGGTTACTCTATGGAAATAAGGTGAATTTTTGTCACCTTCCATAAGCCAGACCTCTCTGGATTTATCTTTCCAATAAAGTTCCTCTAAGTTGTAAAGATACTCCAGTCTAGTTTTAAGTCTGGAGATAGTGCTAGAGTCAGTAGGATTTGATACCTGAATATCAATCAAATATTTTCTGATGGTAGATATATTAGTTTTAATATTATCAAAAGAGGATTTGTTCCAATCCCTAAGACCTCTCTTAGTACTTAAGAGCTTAGCTTTAAGTTTATAAGCAGGAGAGCCCACAACATTAACAGACCAAGAGTTAGCAATGATATCTCTACAAGTGGGATCTTCAATCCACATAGCCATAAAATGGAAAGGTATAGGCATACAAACATCCTCATAATTGAAACCTATATGCATAGGACAGTGATCAGAAGAATCTCTAGGTAAATTATTAACACAAAGTTTAGGACATAAATCCTCAACAGACTGGTTTATAAGGCATCTATCTAGTATTTCAAGAATAAGGTCAGTGCCCTGTTGCATATTAGACCATGTAAATCTAGGGCCATAAAAACCAGGATCATGCAGATTAAACATAGTACAAAAGTTCCTCAGATTTAAAAAATCAGAATCATCAACCTCTTGGCCACCATTCTTATCCTCAGTACCTAATAAAGCATTAAATTCACTAATAAAGAAAACTGGCTCATCTAAGGGGGCATGAATCAGTTGACATTGTTGTTCCCAAAAGGAATGCCTAAAACTACTATTAGGTTCACCATACATAAAGTGAATGTGTCAAGTTTTAGAATGAATGATATCTGTAGTAGTGACATAGATGCCTCTCATGCTTGAGGATATAATGTTGAGTTGAATTTCCTTCTTCCAAGCCAAGACTAAACCAACACTCCTTCCAATACTAGAAACATTAAAGGTGCAAGGAAATCCCATGTTTTTTTAGCTTTTTAGCCGCCAGGTCTTTGTTCATTTTTGTTTCCGATAAGAAAATGATATCAGGATTAACATTCCAACATAACAAACTAAGTTCTTTATTTGCTCTTTTCTTGCCCAAACCTCTAATATTCCAAACTAGCAAATTGACATTGTTGACAGGGAAATGATTTATAGGGGTAGCAGGATTAACAAGAGCATTTAAAGGAGAATAAAGAATGGAGTTTACCTGAGTGGTGGAATCAGACCCACCATCAAGAGAAGCACTGGTAGCATCACCACTTTGAGAATTGTCTTGGGAGGAACTGAGATTAGAAGTAGCAGCATTGAGATGAGAATTATTGCGGACACCATTGTTGTTTGGGGAAGTATCAGCAGGTACATTATAACTTCCATAGGAATCAAGTAAAGGCTGGGTGTTGAGAAAGCGATTGGAGAGATTGATAGCTGGTAAGTCCCCCAGTTTAGTGATTGGGGGGAAAAGTTGAGCGTAATCCGGTTTCAGTAGCTTCATGCTCCTTTGGGATAACTACTATGCTGGCTAAAGTTAAAGAACTGGCTCTGGTAAAAAAATTCAGATCATCTCTGGGGTTAATCTTCCTTTTGAGATTAGCTATAGCATCATCTTCAGCAGAAATGAGAGTACCTTTATTGGTAATTGGTATTTGACTCGGAGAAGCAGCGGTCTTAAACCTTCTTGAAGAGTTAGAAATACGAACCAGACCATTCATCACCAATTCAGTTCCAGGGATAGAGGCTTTAACAGTAACATTCTGAGTTGTAACCTGTTTGAAGATAATAGGTAACCCATTGTTCTGCTGAGTTGATTTTTGCTGAATCGGACCTACATCGAAGATCTTCAAGGATGTGGATCTGTTGGAGAAAGGACCCATTTGAAACGTGTTTGATAAACCCTTTTGAGCATAATTCTCAATGCTTTGGACATTATCCTTAGCTTTTCCTGTGTCGCATATGTGAGCAATGGTAGAATCAATTTGAGTATCTGGCACAATCTCTGTTTGTTGCATAATGGTATCAGTTTCTACATTTGAAGTAGGAGCAGATAAGTTATTTGCTTGTGGTGGAGGCATCATAAGCCTAGAGACAGCAGGAAGATTATATCTACTGTTAGAAGAAAAGGCTTCCTTGCAAGCTTTCTGTTTCAATTTCCAAGATGGACAGTTAATATCTTTATGATCTAGAACACCGCATGAAGTACAGTAGTATCTTGGAACCTTAATGTGTCTGCACTCAATAAGAAAAGGTTGAGTTCTCCCACTAGTGAATAGAGGGATGCCTACTGGTAAAGCTTTCTGGACCGAGATTTTAACACAAACTTTAACATTCTTCTTCAAAGGATGATTTCCATAAGGTGCTTGAGCTTCAATGAGTTCTCCCATTTTGAAAGTAATCTTCTGAAGATCTTCAAATTCAGTACATTCTTTAGGAATGTTGCATAGAATAAACCACATGAGTTCTTCAGTGAATGAAAGTTGATGATTTGCTGGCCAACCAGTTGGTGGAACAACTTGAATCACCATTAGATATCCACATACAAACCAAGGCCTTTGTGAGTTAATTGTGTTAAAATCATCTTCAGATAAGAACCGAATGAGAACTTTGTTACGTAATCCACTGAAAGTAGTAACGGTAGGAGATTGAGCCAGAGATCAATTGTTACAGATATAGTAGTGAATAGAAGAAGTATGAACTAGAGTTTCACAGCATAAATAGCCTACCATACACCATTTCCAGTTATTATCAGATTCAGCTAGAAAAACAGTTTTATCAATGAAGACTGGTACAGAGAGTGTGGATGGTAAGGTTAGTTTCTCAGCCATTTGAGCAGAAAGGTTTTCAATATCTTGGTTTATTGTTTGAGGGTTTTCAGGTGAATTTGAGAAGTCCATTTGATATATAGATTGGATATGTATGAAGAAAAATTGATTGGGGTAAGAAACACAGGTAATGAATATAATATGAAGATGGATAGATAAGAATATATTCTCAGTACTGTCCTGGTAAACTTCAGAGACAATGTATATGAAGAGATGACAATGGATAGTTATTTTTTTTTATGATTTTGAACCTTAAAAAGGGAATGAGAAATTTGTTGAATAAGGTTTGACAATTTTTCAGGTAGAAATTGGTGTAAAGTAGTTGTTTTTATGCTGTTGTTTCTTCTTTGGAAGAAGAGCTTATCATACGAGTTGTCCCTGTCCTTCCCAATTTTTATTTGTAGTGACATGGATGGGGAGTTTAAATCCACATGGGTTGGGTGGTAGGTTAACAAGGCATAAGCGAACCCACTGATCCCTTGTAGCTTTTTCTGAGGTACGTATAGATAATACGTAAGCATGATGGAGAAGAGAGTTGGTAAATCATAAATGGGTTTGTATTTTTTTAGATAGACATAGGATTGGTGGTATAAACTTCCAAAAGTAATAATGGTACTGATATGGCAAATTGAGTGGTGAGGGTTGAAATAACAAAAAGGGAGGGAAAATTTGTTTTGTAGTTTATGGTTCTGGCTGACAGTATGCCTCCTGATTATATGGTTAGGTTCAATGGCTATATTTGTTTTGGAAGGAATCCATCTGGCAGACATACCCCAAACCGTCATGGTGCCTCTCAACTGATGTTGCATTCTCCTAATATGCATATAACACAAGATTTTAATTAGACCCCAAAATCTATTCTCAAAATTAGATGACCTACCCATGCCTCTCTTAATGAAAGTTCTAAAGGAAATGATGATAACAAAGGTTTTTAGGTGTTGAAAATAGGTTTTTATAGGGTAATTATGATCATGAAATTGAAAGTAATACGCATGGTTTTGAATGGGCGTTGGAAAAAAAGCGACATGACGCTTAACCAAGCGCCGTAAATGGGAATTAATGGGCACAGAAGAGTCTTTAAAAGGATGTTCAGCCAAGGTATTATCATATTCTAAGTAATTTTCTTTGGGTTTATGATCAAAAAAGGAAAGGATCAAAAGAGAGAAGGTAGAATTAAGAAATGGCTGATCAGAATGCTCAGAATCTTCCAGACGCCGTTGACGATAGACTTTCGGTTGTACCACCATCCTCAGTCGAATATGAACAGGCCAAAGATCTTGCTCTTTCCTTGGGCACTGAAGAGCTTCAGAAATTGCTATCTGATATTCAAGCCGAGATTGACAGGCATGCACATGAATTGATCCGTCAAAGAGAAGAACAAGAGAGAGCTCTTCAAAGAGCGGAGGAAGAAACTGAGTCTCTGTATGCTGCATGGAAGCCAAAATATATTGCAAGGAGGGAGAGAAAAGATGAGGAATGGGCTGAGAAGCATTCCAAAAGAAAGAGATATGGAAGTGCGACAGAAAGTGACTCCGATGCGTCAGATGAAGGTTTTGAGTATGCCTTGGAGGAGGTTGATACTAGTGATATTGATTCAGATGCTGTGGAGGAGAAGAGGATTATGGAGAGGTATCGTGAAAGGAAGTTAAGGAGAAGGTTTGATTATGAACGTGCAAATCTGAAAGTATTCGCAAGAACCATGCAGGAGGGTGAGAAAGATGATCAAGATGAGAGGATGTTGGAGAATGAACTTGATGAAGAGAAGGATGGGGAGGATTCTGACAGTGAGAATTCTTTATCTTCAGATGATACTTCTCCTGCAACATATGACAGTGATGATAGTGAGAGGTACAGAGAGGAGGGATGGAGCACAGATGAAGAAGACTTTTATTAGTTTCTTCACAGGCATCGGAAAAAGCTAGATTTTTAGGTTTCGCATAGAGCTTGAAAATGATCAATATGTTTTAAACAAAACAGCTTTTCCGGTGCTTGATCTTGTTTATGTTCTTCTGGATGGTGTTGCAGATGATGGTAAGTCTTTTTTTGTGCTGTTTAAAACTTCTGTCGGTTTGCTCCCTTTTTTGGTAATGATGTTGATAAGTATAGGTAATGATGTTCAGGAAGTTGTTTTGGTTGGTAGTAATGTTTGATCTGGTTGTATTTTTTGGTGATGGATACAGTGATTGAGATGGTTTAGAATCTGGAAAGAAGTACTCAAGTTTTTTGGTTCAGTACTAGTGAAGTATTGATAGAAGTACCTAATATTGAACCTTAGATGGCAGTACATAATATTGAACCTTGTGATGATTTGGGTTTTTTTGGTACATAATATTATAACAGTGAAATTTATAATGTACTTTTTATATTATAACAATGAACTTTTTACTTGGCAATGTATGCCTTTCATTGTGTTAAAAGAAACTAATAGGTATTTTCTTGTGTTATTAATGTTTATTCTGTTCTGAGTCGTAAATTAAGAAGAAAAATTATGCTTAGTTGTTGAGTGATGGGACGAAAATAGAGATTTCAGTGATCAACGTGTGTATCAATTTTTAAAGTTATTTTAGATTTATAAATTGATACTCTGATAATGTTTTAATCGATTTGCAGTATAGAATACCACAGTTTATGGTGTTCTGTCACCGTGGAGTCGTGTTGAATATACAGTTGATATAGGGCTAAATAACCGGTGATCGTTGACGGGCAACACTCTCGATAAAAGAAAAAAATGGGATGGATCGGTCAAAATGGGGGTGATGGGCTCAGTACGGCTCATGCCAAATTATTTGGAGATTTCACGTATAACACGTGAACCTGGTTCGGTCCAAAAAAATACAACAAAAAAATCCTATGATTTTTTTACTAGATCTTTATCCTCATGTTTGTATTAAAGTCCATGAAGGCATACTAGGTGGCATGCAAACCAGTCGCGTCACTATGGGAGAATAACCGCGCTATAGTCTTTCTAACAAGCGATATTGACAATATATCAAGCGATAAAGACTCTATCGCTTGATATAATTAATATCACCAACGATAGATATCACATCTCTAATGGACGATTATATCCCGCCTATAAATACCAAACCTCTCATCCTTTATTCACTTCACACCTACTTTTCTTTCTCTAATTTTACTTCCTTTCGAATATGGGCCAGAAACCGAGAAATGGAAGAAACAGAAAAAATTCAAAGTATCTACCAGCACCCTAGCTAGTGAATTGAATTATTAGCAGGATAAAGAAGATAAGTTTCAACATGTTAGACAGCTAGCTAGTGAAGGTATACTCCATGTGCACATACCTAACCATTGATGCGTGTCGTAAATGCAACAAATTAATCAATATATTTCCCACTAATTAACTAGTAATATAGTGGTAGTAAGGATCGTTCCCACAGAGAGCTGTGTAATTGATAAGTTATTTGTATCAGCGAAATAAAATAAACAACAAAGGAGGATTGGTTATATGATAAATAAAAAAACAATAAGAAATAAAAGATATGATCAAGGAATCCTTCGCCGTTACCAAACGTTAACAGGATTAAAATACTTATCTATCTTCTGTTAGAACCATTCATCACTAACCGTAGGATAACAGGTACGCTTAGCTATCCCCAAAACTCCTTGTATCACCGGATAACATGTACGCTTAGTCACCGGATTCTATCCAACTGAGCCGCCTTGAGGTACGCTTATGGTGTAACTTGAGAGAATTTAGGTTTGATCCCAGAAGTTAAACTCAGTACGCTCGGTTCACTTTCTGGTGTTGTTTCCACACAAGATTTTTTTACAGAATCCCTCTGCAAGGTCTCAACTCTCTACTAGCAATAGACTAATCTAGATGCGCACCCAAACCAATCTAAGAATCAATCATAAACCCTAAATATAGTGAAAACAAATGATGATGATTAAAACTTCAGATAGATTTGTATTACTAATAAAGCTTCACGCTTAGAACATTGAATTCATCCTTAATCAACAAAGGATTTAGCTACTCATATTACAAAGAAGATTAAGAATATAAATAATGGTGGTTTCCTCTTAAATGGGTAAACCTTAGGTTTAAGATGTAAAAATAAACCCTAGCTTGTGATAGATTGATTTATTGATGAAATGCCTAATACCTATTAATATAGGTGTTTTGGGGTAAAACTGATTCTCCTGGAAATGGTAAATTTGGGTGTGCCGCCGAGAAACGAATCTAAACCCTAAACAAATGCACTGCATTGGAGTACTTTAGATTCGAGAGATCAATCTGTACAATTCTGATCTAATCCAAGAAATGTCCATTCCAGATTTGCTTCGGTCACAAAGTGAAGGAGAAGGGTTAATCTTAGGGAGGGAAGCAAAGAAGGTGTTGAGATCAGAATGGTTAACTATGAAGGTGTGGTTATTTTATAACTTGTATCAGAATATGGAACTGGCTTGCGGAATGTAAGTTATCAGTTCTTGGTATTTTTCTGGATACTTGTGTTGATAACCAAAACTGTGTTGTTGGTTGAAATAAGTCAAAACTTATTTATATCAGTCATAGTTGCACGCACCCTGATCTCATAGGAAGTGGGAGTAGTTGAGTGATGGAGAAGTGGGGTCGTGTGAAAATGTAGAAAACCACGTCTTACTATGAGGGAAGACGAGTCAGTTTACAACCATTACTTCTCTGTTATCACTAATTGTCCGCCTTTCTTGACACTTACTCATATTGGGAGTGTTGCACGCCGCATGCTGTAAACCGCCAGAAAAATACCCTGATGAACATCCCCCAGTTTGTGACACGTTTGATGTATCGAGTATTTTATAGAAAATATGTAGCAAGTTGCTGGGTCTTGCCTAATTATTCTAACCAACCACGCGTAAGCTAGGTGGCGGGTAGTCATGTGTGACGAGCCAAGTCATGAAACTTGCCTTAAAGAATAGCATGTGACGCTATTAGGTTAAATAACTGATTTATTTGTGAAGCCGTAAAATATCGTATGCATTCGATGCATATAAAGCATCGTTTTTAAGCAAGCAGCTCAAAATAATCGATGCATGTAAAACATCGTTGTATAAAGCTCGTTTAAATCAGTCGCGGAGCTTAATGTCTTAAAAGGAGCATGACCAGCCATTTTCAGGAAGCTGCCAGGAGCCATTCACGCACGCCAAAGGCAGGCCGGTCGGTCTCTATGGGAGAGTGGTGGATGGCGACTATGGTGACATCTTATTGGTTTCCTAAGATTTAATCTAGGCCGGTCAATTCGGCTGGCGAAGTTGGAAGGCCGAGATGATTTGCGGCAGTTAATGGCTGCCTTAAAATTCATGTAAGTGGCTCGACCATCCCTTTTTGAACGATCGTTTGGGAGCCATATTGGGAGGCCATGGCTTGGCCAATCGCGGCTTATGGAAGGGGAGTGGCCGTTGATCATGGCCACATCTTGTTGTCTACCTAGAATAGGAGTTAGGCCGGCAAATTCATCTGGCGAAGTTGGGCGGCCAAGATGATTTGTGGCAGTTAATGGCTGCCGTTGATTTAATTTAGGCTTTAAAAATTCGTGTGGCCAACCTATTTTAGGGCCAACATTTTTGGTGTTGGCGCCGTGTTGGGAGCTGTTCGCCCGGCAAGCACAATAGCTGGGCCGCTGGTGAGCATATCCGCACCTTTCCCGTTAATCGAGATTGAATCTAAGACAGTCAATTCGGCTGGCGAAGTTGGACGTCCGAGATCGTTTTGCAGCAGTAATATACCTCTTCTTAACATAAATTAGGGTTTTGTGACCCACGCGGACATCCTACTTTGAGCACTCGGTTTGAGGTGCTCTTGGCATGTTGTGGGTAGTTTGACTGGCCAGGGATGGAGATGGGATGCTGGTGAGCATACCGGCACTTCATTGGTCATTTGAAACGAAATCTAAGCCATCCAACTAGGCTGGCTAAGTTAGACGGATGCGATGAGTTCGAGACTGTCATGGCCAGTCTTAACTCATTGAACTTCTTTTCAACAGCGCTACTAGCCTAGCTCTATCTAGCGATCAGGGATGTTGTTGGCGGGCTAGGAGGATTCTGATTGGATAGAATGATAGTGATCCCGCTGGTAGACATCATGGAGTTTGCTTGATCTCATTGGGAGGAAGCCAAACTCATTAGGTTGGCCGGCCAAATCGTGTGGCCGTGAATTTTTTTGAGACTGACATGGGCAGCCCAGATTAAATTCCTTAAGGAAATAGGCGCGTCGACCAACCAACTTTCAACTTTATTTAAAAGTGCGTGTGGCGCGTTTAAAGCGATCTTATTGTTCGATGGGAAAGGGGCCCGGCAAGCAGCAACATGGAGCATGGCCAGCCGTCCACAGGCGGCACCTATTGGAGCGGATCGGCCGGCCAAGTGGCGTTGCCACGCCTCCTTTTGCTGTTGCTTCTATTTGCCGCAGTTCCTCTTTATTTCTTGTTTTCTTGTAGGACTTTGATCCTACTAGCTCTATGGCGGATTAGTTTCCTAGATTACCTAGGTTTGGTCTCAACCAATAGGGTTCGGGATATTGCACAGGGTGCAAAAACCTAATTTTTAATTAGGCCAAAATTTGAATCTTGTGAGCTATCACAAAATCGAACAAATTTTATAAATTATGTGTGTTTACACAAAATTATTTAATTTTATCCTCAGAGAGCAGTTGGCGCATCTTCTGATTGAGTACTTTCATGCAGACCTTAATCTTGACACTTTGGGAAATTCATGTTACTCAGCTGCGAGTGAACACTAATTGTCATGTCATACCAATATTAAGAGTTCAGTCGGGGAACATAGCATAAAATAAATACTCGGCAGGCTCCAACATTAGTGAGTAATGCATCTAGGAGCTTATATACTCATTAGGCCCTATACTAGTGAACAATTCATCTAGGAGCTTGAGTTTCAAAATAATATGAAGAGAGACATAGACACTCATCAGATTTTGATATACTTTTCAAATTCCTTGCGGAATATGGACATATTAAGGTCTACTACTTCTGATGCTGGGTCAGGTAGATAGACTTTTACAGTTTTTGCCCTATACTAAAAACCACCATCAACAACAGGTTTACAATGCTTGGCCTCCAAGTATCTTATTCGGTTAAGGAAACCGAACCTAAACTATGAAAGAAAGACCTAGAAAATAGTTCGTGAACTTTGGCCTTCATGGTACCAGGTATGCATACCCTACTTTAGAAAAGTGTCCAGGAAATATTTGGTATGTGTACTAGGTATGCATGCCCCTATATCCACGAAATTCCTGAGTTACGATGGTACACGTACCAGTATGTGTACCATCCTCTCTTCGGTATTCGATAAACTTATTTTTCACATAACTTCTTCGTCCGAACTCGGAATGACCTCATTCTTTTTGCGTTATTTTTTTAATTGAATTCTCTTCAAGATGGTGATAATAAATACTAAATTTGAATGAGTTAAACTTGGCCTTTTTCCCGTGTCATGATTTTGAGCACTTCTGCTCCGTTTCGTCGCACTTCTTCCACTTCTCTTTGAATTGGGCACTTTGATACTTTTAGCACTTTGTAGCTCATTTTTGGATGATTCACATAATATAGACAAATAAGAGAAAACAAGAGTAATAACAAGAATACATGCAAGAATTATAGCTAAAACAAGTATGGAATGGACACTAAAATCATATGAATTATGCACTTATTAAATTCTCCCAAACTTAGATTTTGCTAGTCCTCGAGCAAACTAAACTAATTAAACCAATCCTAAATACAACAACTCCCTTTCGTTGAGGATACGGTTGCATTTAGAAAATACAACATGCCTTTAAAACCCTAGGTGTCCCTAGTGGACGTAGTCTTGTGAGGGTTTACAAGAGACCCATAAAACCTACTCCAATTTCTATCCTTTGAAGAACTACTAAGGATAGACACAAAGCAAAAATCCAAATTATTAGTCTGCGTAATTTCTTTAGCTGCAAATATCCCATATACATTCCAATCATCACACATAAGCAATTACTTACGTGTAACATTCAACCTGATTGCGTAACTCTACTCAGATAGTCATTGAATACTTGTTGCAATGTTTCTCAACATTTTTTCCGCAACACTCGTGTATTGAAATCACATGGACAGATAAGAGGATGGAAATAGAATAGTGAAGTGTGCAAATATTGACTAAGGTGAACGATGTTACCCACAATACTTGCATAAATGCCGTCAAAGGATCTTTATATATATTTAGCACAATAGTTGAGATAAGCACCCATTTAACTCGACAACATGATTAGATACTCTAAGCGCATGTTTCCTTTCAGCAAATATGTGATAGTTCCCATGGATCCTGCATTCCACTCTTGTTTAGGCGACGGAGATAGGAAAAACGCACACATACTTCCCTCGAAGCGTCGAGAACCTCATCGAGTCTTTTTGACTTGCTAAATAATGATGATAGGTTTCACTCATTATCGACTACTTGATTAGTTCCCATGGGTCCTGCATTCCACGCTTGTTTAGGCGACGGAGACAGGGAGAACCTTCTCTTTATATTGTTAATAAATGTCGATGTATGAAGACGAGCCTTATATATACAAAAAAAAAAATATATATTTTTTATATCTTTGGCTCAGTCTTCTAAGTGTAGGAGAAAATTGTCTATGGGGATTTTATATACTCCACCAATGATTATATCCCTGCTACAACATCATGGCAGTACCAGGATCCCACCAAATCACTTACATATAACTGGAAAAATAAAAATAAAGTGATTTAAGAATCATAGACTACGAGAAAATCTTCCAACGACTACCATGTCATTTCTAGCACCTGAGTTTCGCATTCAATTATGAACGTATATATAATTAAGGATTGTAGAATGACAAAATGGGAATCAAGCTATAGCCGTAAGAACTATTTTAACCTAAAAAAAGGTTTAGTGTCATCCTAAATAACTCATGATTAATTTCAAAAGATGAAGTCTCAAGTATGAAAAAAATCAAAGAGTATGTTTTTTTTAATGGTGTATATGCATATGATACTCAATTAGGAGCTAGACGGTATGCGTACTAGGTACGTGTGCCATCCAGGATTCTGGAACTGTAATAGTTACGTTGGTACATGTACTGGTTACGTACTGCCCTTATATCCAGAATTTGAGTAATTCTGAAAGCTCTCTTAAATACTCCCCCACACTTAAATTTTACATTGTCCTCAATGTAATTGATTCATCCAAAGTAAAATCAAGATGAGAAATTTAAACATGATATGCAAAAACTAACAAAAATTAAAAGATAAGAGATAGAAATACAAAACCAATGGGTTGCCTCCCATGTAGCGCTTGGTTTAACGTCGTCAACCCGACGTTATTATTATCGTTCATACACCAGTAATATGAAAATTTGGTAATCCTTCCAAATAAAATATGTAATTCCAATAACAACTTCACAAAAATGTTAGCATAAGATATAAATATTGAAGCTATCACTTTATTGAATTTTCCCCCACACTTAGTCCTTTCTACTCCCGGAAGTGGATAGAGAACATAGAATTTAGGAACTTCAAAAGGTTCCCCATCTTGGTGAACCTGCACAATACTCGAATCAAATATATCAAGTGGTGGATACTTAGAAGAAAAATAATCCATTAAAACTTTGGAAGCACATGACTCAAATCCTAAGTGAGATATTTTGTTAAAATTTGGGTTAACAACAATTTGAGAAGCTACTTCAATTGGATAGAAAGGATCAATAGATTTAGAATTAAGAAAAGGTTTAGAAAAACCTTGTATTAGATGCTCATCTTTCTTACTTAACAGTGAATTATTTACCTCAAGTATATCGTGGTCTTCTATCGAACTATTATTAGTTAGATCAATTGTATATTCCACGAAATCGATCAATTTGATTTCATTCTCAATCTCAATTTCTTCAACATTCTCGTCATCCGAATCAAATTCCGCTCTCTTGAAATCTTCTTCAGTATAAATTTTGGGGTATTTTGTATGAGTCTCCATTGAGGGAATAATCGGATCTACTTCTTGCAAATCAAGCTGCCTAAAAATATTTTAATTCGGGTATTCATTATAATGTTGATATGCATTTGAGTATGTCACACCGTTCATAATAATGGTTAGGTCATACCAAGGCTCATCCTTTTGAATAGGAGGACAATCATTATTACGATACAAAGCTTGAATAACTTTATCATTGTTACAAGAAATTTCCAAAGGTTGCTCATTTTTAAAATATTTGTTGTCATCCTCGGGAATTTCATAATTTGTTTGATTTTGAGGAAGAACTACTTTTTCGTTCCTTGTCTCACTAAGCTGAGACATCTGTATTTCAAAATTCTCCGTATTCCTTTGTTTTTTTTTTGACTTAAAAAAATACGGGATCATTTGTTTAGTCCAATTGATTCTGAATAAGAGAAACTAAGTTAATTCTGATCTTAGTTAGACTTATCAATTGGAGGATTCGGTTACTCAAGTCTAATCGAATGCCTTGAAAAGAAAAACTAGTTAACTAACCTAGTATTTGTCTTGTCTAAAAGGAAAGGTGAAAAAGCGGGGGTACAACAACCACACCCAATATTTCGTTAGGAAACTTGTATGGACTAACTCCAATATAATTCAAAGATAATCAACTAGACAGTCATACTCAATCAAGGAAAATATATCCAAGAGTTATATCTAGGCAGTTCTTGAACAGAATCGCATCCTTTAATGTCTTCTTCCATCTCAAGATTCACCACTTCCTGAGGCCTTGAAGAGTTCTCCATTTTTTTTATTAGGGATGGAAAAACAATATAATATATATTTGTTTACAAAAAAGAGAAGAACACCCTTGTTATGGAAACCCTATAAACTCCGAAGCATAAGACATGGAAGTTCGTGGACCAGTTATGGAAGGTTAATGGATCATAAAGGATCCAGTAATAAGGAAATACACTCTGTTTACAAATATATCATATTTTCATAGCTCAATAATTAAAAGGTTTACTTTAACTCAGAGCATATGAAAAAGATGCAAACGCTACAAGGAGTCAATATATGACTCAACATTTACAAAAGAGAACAATTATTTCAAACACAAGGCAGATGGTAACTTACAGTAGACTTGAGCATCTTGCAAATATCATCCTTGCAACTCTCAAGTTAGATACAAGGATGAAATTACCTAGATATAGGTAGCAAAGTGAAATGTAATCCCACCATGAATATTGAGAGACGAGTTGTAAATACCATCTGAATGTTTGAGCCTCGTATTCCTTACCTTCCTTCAGTTATTTCTTATTCCAGAAGAATAAGACATAAACCTTTTGGATTATCCATCAGAAGGATTTTTCTGAGGATTAAATCTAGGACCTCTAGAGATTGGTTCCAAAGGGTCTGAATTGAGAGAATTCCATCTCCTAGACTTAGGTCTACCAGACTTATTCTCATTAGCACTTGGAATACGTACATTTGTAGCGTAAAAAATAGCACCATTAAAAGGGACACGATTCCTGTAGAGATTTCTAGAAGAGTGATTTTGGAAACCTTGTGCATGAGAATTTTGGTTTTCTGCAGGAATGAAAACCATTGTAGAAGTCGTCAGACGATTTACTTTGTCGACAGTAAAAAGAAGTAGATTTTGAAGATCAGAAATCTGTTTCATTCTTGCAAAACAATGTGAATCATAATGATTTCTTTTCCCGCAGAAGGAACAGGTTCGTGGAAGAGAGACATCGGAAGAGACATGTTTTCGACTCTTAACCCATTTAGAAGACTGCAAGTTATGTAAACATTTCTCAGCGGACGTTTCCTTAGAAGTAATTTTCTTCATGCACTGTAATCCCACATGAGAATTAGAGATAGCACAGAAGAAGGTTTACTCATTAAAACAGAGTTTTCCTTTTCCAAGGATTTGCACTGTTCCTGGGCTAGTAGAAGTGATGCAACCAGTTTCTGTTTTTCAACACGAATGTTGTTCAGATCTGATGAATGAGTCTCGATCAAACGTTTTTCTCTGATTGAATCTTCTTAAACATTATCTTCAAGAACACTAATCTTTTCACGCTGTAGAGTAGTTTCTTGAACAAGGTTTTCGATATTGTTAGAGAAGGACTCAACGATATTGTAGAGTACTCATTCTCAACCAAGAGACTCCTCAAGTTCATAATTGAGCTGAGCATATTTTTTCTTCAAGAGACTTTATTTTAGAATCTTGAATATCAATAATCTCATCATATTTTTTTAATGTTCTGGTGAGTTCCATTTCAGCTTCTGACATAGTGTTAAATGTCACATCAAAGGGAATGTTATAAGAATATGATAGCAAAAAAATTCGGAGGGAACCTGTTTTAGACTCGTAGCCCTTTTTGAAGACTGCAAGTGATGTAAACATTTCTTAGCATACGCTTCCTTTGGAGTAATTTTCTTCATGCACTGTAATCCCACATGAGAATTAGTGATAGGCACAGAAGATGGTTTACTCATGATTTTTTTTTTTCCTTTTTCCAAGGATTTGCATTGTTCCTGGGCTAGAAGAAGTGATGTAGCCAGTTTCTCTTTTTCAACACAAATGTTGTTCAGATCTGATGAATGAGTCTCGATCAAATGTTTTTCTCTAATTGAATCTTCTTTAACAATATCTTCAAGAGCACTAATCTTTCCACGTTGTAGAATAGTTTCTTGAACAAGGTTTTTGATATTGTTAGAGAAGGACTCAACGATACTCTAGAGTTCCCGTTCTCGACCAAGAGACTTCTCAACTTCATCATTGAGCTGGGCATGTTTTCCTTCAAGAGACTTAATTTTAAAATCTTGAATATCAATAATCTCAGCAGATTTTTTTATGTTATGGTGAGTTCCATTTCAGCTTCTGACATAGTGTCAAATGTCACGTAAGATGGAATGTTATCAGAATCTGATAGCAAACAGTTTCTACCTCGGGATTCGGAAGAATCAGCTAAGGAGTTAGACTTTGAGGTAAGCCCAAGACATTTGGCATAATAAAAAGCTTTGGAAGACATTTTTAAGTACGTAAAAATGAGACAGACTTTTATCCACAGAAATCAGATTGCTACAAACACAGACTTATGAGGTCTTAAACGTGTTTGCCTGCTCTGATACCAATTGAAAATGCGGTGGTACAACAACCATACCCAATATTTCGTTTCGGAAATCTGTATGGACTAACTCCAATATAATTCCAAGAGAATCAACTAGACAGTCAGACTCAATCAAGGAAAATATATCCAAGAGTTATATCTTTGTTTTTCAATGTAATCAGCAAATCAAACAGATAGAATCCGCGAGCCTGATTATTATGAGAAACAACTTGAAAGGTACCAAAGACCAATGTTCAAGTGTAAATAAATTTCAATCAACAACCAAAGGTTGGATTTACCAATTGATTGAACTACGCACAAACCTTGTGATAATTTAATTATATAAACAAATATAATGCAAAAAAGAAATAAAACAGACACCAAAAGTTTTGTTAACGAGGAAACCGCAAATGCAGGAAAACCTCGGGACCTAGTCCAGATTTGAACACCACACTGTATTAAGCCGCTACAGACTCCAGCCTACTACAAGTTAACTTCGGACTGGAATGTAGTTGAGCCCTAACCAATCTCACACTGATTAAGGTACAGTTGTGTTCCTTACGTCTCTGAATCCTAGCAGGACTCTACGCACTTGATTCCCTTAGATGATCTCACCCACAACTAAGAGTTGCTACGACCCAAAGTCGAAGACTTTATAAACAAATCTGTCTCCCACGGAAATACCTACGAAGTTTTTGTTCCGTCTTTTGATAAATCAAGGTGAACAGAAACCAATTGATAATCCGTTCTTATATTCCCGAAGAACAACCTAGAAATATCAATCACCTCACAATAACTTAACTATATGGTAGTAGAACAAGTTGTTGTGGAATCACAAAGAATGAGACGAAGAGCTTTGTGATTACTTTTTATATCTTACCTATCGGAGATAAATCTCGAGCAAATCTTAGAGAAGATAGTACTCAATATGATAGAACAAGTAAGATCAGAACACGTAACAACAGAGAAAATAGTTGGTTATGGCTTCAGAATCCCAATGAAGTCTTTAAGTCGTTAACCTATAATGGTTTTAGAAAAAACCTAGGTTAAAGGAGAATCGACTCTAGTCGCAACTAGAATCACACTGGAGGTGTGGGCATTAGGTTTCCCAATTTCTAGAGTTCTCCCTTATATAGTCTTTAAATCAGGGTTTGATAACTTTGTGACAAAGCAATCAATATTCACCTTTGGATGAAACCTGATTTAAGATTCAAGCTAATATCTTTCCACTGTTAGATGGTCTTAGCTTGTTACACACAAATGAAATATACTTTCATTTAGATATGGGTAACCGTACCTAAACGTGTATATTGAGTTAACTCAATAACAGTTAACCGAAGTTAGCCACATGAACACTTTTGTGTTAACCATGTTCATCTTAACACTTCTAGATAAAATGATACTCAAATGAATCTAATTGTGTTACTCATAGAGTTGTTCAATTGTTTATATTCTCATAGAAGTAAACAAGACATAATTGAAGTAAAATCAGATTGACTCAAAAGAATCAGTTCATGAACATTGTAGCCACGGTTTTCAAAGATTGCATTCCTTAATATATAAATGTATTTGTTCATGAGTAAATCATACTTAACCGATTTTAGAACGTAACCACATAAGTTTGCAAACGGGTATGCAAACTTAAGTTCCAGACTTTGGTCACGTCTGACAGTTCGCAAACGGGTACGCATACTGTCGTTCCAGACCAAACTCAAGTTAATTAGTTTGCAAACAGGTATGCAAACTTAGTTCCCGGACTATAACAGTTAAAACCGTTTGCATACGGGTATGCTTACTTGGTTCCTGGACCTGAATCATTCTTAAAACAGTTTGCATACTGGTACGCATACTGTGCTATATCCAGACAATGGTTAATTGTTCTAAACTCCAATTTCAATCATTGAAACATTCTTAGAAGACGACAATAGCTGTCTCTCACAAACTATTGGCTTATAAGAAATTTTTAAGTGATAGAATGATCAATATGAAACATTTCGAGTCTACGTCAAATGACTGTGTCACACAAATCATGTAAGATGTTACCAGGTGATTTTCACATGATCATCTTTTGACTTTCGTCAAGAATAATGATGAACGTAGTTAAAGCAAAAAGCTTTCCAACATATATTTCGAGAAATATATAAGCGAGTTAAACTCAGCTCGAAATATCAAATGTGTATAATGTAAAGTCTATATGGTTATACGACTTAGTCTCAGTAGGAGATAGAATAGAATAGACTTCTGAGTGATAGATGAGTTCGAGTCTCCACATACCTTTTGTTGATGAAGTTCCTCCAAGCTCCACTTAGTAGATCTTCTTCTTCAATCGATGAACGTCGTGAAGTCTAAAGCTCAACTACACATTATATCCTAATCTGAGACATAGCTATAAGTAGACTAGAAATCAAGACTTACAGTTTTGACAACTAAACTTGACAAACAAGCTTGAGATAGCAACGCTTGGAAGTTCGACCGAGCAGTGCTCTAACATGGGATATTGGCTAGGCATGGCCAAGCCGCTGGCGTACACTTAATATCTCATAAAGTACCTTAGCCGAACATGGTTTAGGTCATGGAATAGCCATTGTGGCTTACAACGCTTTGGCCAATAAAAAAAGACTAATAACCCGGAGGAAATCATCTCAAAACAACTGACTAAGTCCATAAAACAATTTGGCAAAAATGGCATGTGGCATATCTGCCATAGCGCCACATCATAAGCCGTGGCATCTTAGGCCAAGGCCATAGCACGTAGCCGTGCGATATTCACATCCTTGGAAGCTTGGACCAAGGCCATAGCACGTAGCCATGCGACATTCACGTCCTTGGCAGCTTAGGCCAATGCCATAACACGTAGTCGTGCGATATTCACGGCGTTGGCAGTTTAGGTCAAGGCCATGGAATGTAGCCGTGCGACATTCAAGGCCTTTGCAGCTTAGGCCAAGGCCATAGCATGTAGCTGTGCAATATTACCGGCATTGGCATCTTAGGCCGAGCCAAAGGCACGTAGACGTGCGTCATGACCGACCTTGGCAGCTTAGGCCGAAGCCGAGGCCATGACACGTAGTCGTGCGTCATTACCATCCTTGGCATCTTAGGCCAAGGACATAGCACCTAGCCGCGCGTTGTTACCGGCCTCCACAGCTTAGGCCAAGGCCATGGCATCATGCCATGCCCCATTCTCGGCCATCATAGCTGAGGCCAAAGCCATGGCAAGACTTTGTGCACTATTTTACGACCATAATAGCTTATGCCACAACAAGGCATGATTGCGCCCTAAACATATGGCATACCAATTACAATGATTTATCCTAATTAAGATAAGATCTATGATTCATCAAAAACACCTAAGAAATATCAAAATATATTATGTGGGGAATTCTTCATGGGGTATTGTTTTGGTGGTCTACGGCAACATGCGGTGTGGCAACACCCCATGTGAAAAGTTAAAGTAGTGTGGCAGTTACAGCAGTTGGAGAGATAGTGTGTGTAACATAAATGGGTTTCCAAAAACTTCCCTAAATTATCTCACACTAACCCATCATCTCAATCCCTCCATAACTCACGACTTTCACTACTTAGTAGATTGGCATTGTGTATCTTAAACTACTATAAATATGTGGCTCAACCTATTCAGAGGACAGAATAAGCTTTCATACCTAAAAGCTCTGTATTCTTCATAGTTTTCAGTACCCAACACAAACAATTCAATATCATTGTCAATTTCTCAAACTTTTCTGCTTCCCTCCCCTAAGATCAACCCATCTTCCTCTCCGTCGTGACCGAAGCAGGACGGAATGGCTGCTATCGTGGTTTAGGCTTGTCCTGTTCGATTTTGATTTTCGAACCTAAAAAGAAAGTACCACAGCGGTGCATTTGTTTTACCTGGAAGTAATTTTCAGATACTAACAATTGGCGACCAAAGACGGAGATCAACCTCTCGGTCACGAAATTAGATTCTTCAACCATCTGAAAATCAATTCTTCAACCTTTTAAAAACATGGTAGAGCTTAGATCCGGTGCAAGGGTCGATCCCAGTTCCAGCAGCCTCAATGGTCCAGATCCTGAGAATGTCTCTCGGAATATCATCCCATAAAATAATACTACTCCTCCTATCGGTGGCATGAAAGGTGCTACCAACAATGAAAAAAAAATGGAGAAACGCCCCCGAGCATAGCCGACTTGATTCAGAGACAAGAAAACCTGGCAAAGATGCAGGAACAGATACTTACCTGCCTCAGAACTTTAACAGCGCAGATGACTCCAAAGCAGCATCAAGTTCGGACAGAGCAATCCCAAAGCGCCCCTGGATCTTTTATCAGAATAGATAACTTAAGGGAGCATCTATGAGAAGATGGTATTCGCACTATTGCACCAAAAAACAACCAACATCCGAATTTCATCACTCGACAAGATTTGGAGAAACTCCTGCAGAACCGTGGAAAAGAGGAGTCATCATTATTTCACCACCACAAACCACCTTATACCGAGGATGTTCAGAAGGCACCTATACCAAGAGGATATGTATCACCCACCTTTTCTTTTTACGATGGGATAGGTAACGCTCGTGAACACATCTCCCGATTTCTAAAAGCTTTAGGAGTGCATGAATACCACCAGGTATTGCAACTCAAAAACTTTTCCAAGTCGCTCACTGGAAGGGCGTACACTTGGTAAAATAATCTCGCCCCAAATAGCATATCGAGCTGGTCCGAGTTGGTGAATGCTTTATATCGAAAGTATTTCTTTGTTTCCAAGCAAATTACGTTCTCGGATCTGGGAAGGATGTTTCAGCGCAACAACGAGCATCCCAATGATTATGTAAAGAGGTACAGGATCCAAGCCCTCGACAGTCATGACCCGAACATAACAAAGCAGCAGCTAGTAGAGTCGTGTATCAACGGTATGATCCCTGTGTATTGCGCCTTACTCGAAAATTTATGTTTCCAAACTTTCTCGGAATTGCACGAAGCGGACAAGCTATCAGCCACCAACGCCCCGGCATTGCTTGAAAGAACGAGACCAGTTAAGGATGAAATCCACGACACCAGAGGGAATATGCGTTTAATCAACAAACAATACTCTGTTCAACCCTCTATCGGCGCTGTCACCAACGAGAAACCAAAGAGAAAAGTCGCACCTCAGCAATCTCCTCGTGCAAAATGTGCCATGTCTTCCCCAGCACCTTCCTAGAATCCGGCACCACCCATACAAAGTCCTAAAAAAGCTGTACGACAACAACCACCAGTAAAGTCAGATCCGTCTGAAAAGATGAGGGTACCCAAATATACCTCAATCTAAAACTTTTCCACCTATAAGTCCTTTCCGAAAGTGATTGTCTATGGACTGAGTCGATACAATACAAGTAATCGGTTCACACTTCGTGTGATCATCTATGGATACGAGATCGAGACAATACAACAACGAAGTATGTTTACTTGATAATAGGTTCGGACTTAACCAAACTCTAGGGATTGTCTATCAAGTAAAATAGGAATTAACGTTTGGCGATTTACTTTAAATTATAATAAACACAATTATAATTGCGGAAAATAAAAGTAAATGACACAGCAAGATTTTGTTAACGAGGAAACCGCAAATGCAGATAACAGTTGTTCATACTTCTTCGTCCTCGAAAAATAATTTTTCCGGACTTGTCTTCAATATCACAACCTTTCATATTGAAGATGACTTTATGACCTTTATCACAAATTTGACTAACCGAAAGAAGATTTTCTTTCATTCCTTTAACATAAACAACATCATGAATTTCGGGAATACCTAAAAGCTTGATAGTACCTTTCTTGCTAATTAGACAGCTACTCCCATCTCCAAATGTTACTGATCCTCCCTTGTAGTCTTCAGTTTTTGTGAACCATGAAAGGTCACCATTCATGTGTCTGCTACATCCACTATCTAGAAACCATTGGAAAGGTGAAGTTATTTTGAGTGCAAATGCTCCTAGACATTGTTCACCAGATTTAGGATATCTTGTTAGGTCTTTATATAATCCCATAACACGTTTAATCAGATGTTTCGCAAGGAAAATTTTCTGAGTTAAACATTTCCATCCCTTTTTGAAGAAAAAATTATGGTCTGTTCTAGATGTCTGGATGTTGATTTTGAACATTTTTGAAATTCTCCCTTAGTAGGGTTATCAACGTTTTTGACCAGTCCTTTATCAATCATGACATTACTAATTTCGTTACTAAACAACTGGTTCTGTTCAACTTGTTTATCTAATATCCTGACAAGAGCAGAGTAATACTCTTCAGTGTCCTTTTGAAAATCACTTAAAATCTTTAAAACGTTAACCGAATCACTCATGGGATTCAATTCTTATAGGTTGGATCGCACCAAACACAGATTGTTAGATCTTTTCGTGTTTGCCTGCTCTGATACCAATTGAAAAGACGAAGGTACCCAAATATACCTCAATCTAAAACTTTTCCACCTATAAGTCCTTTTCTGAAAGTGATTGTCTATGGACTGAGTCGAGACAATACAACTAATCGGTTCACACTTCGTGTGATTGTCTATGGATACGAGATCGAGACAATACAACAACGAAGTATGTTTACTTAATAATAGGTTCGGACTTTACCAAACTCTAGGGATTGTCTATCTAGTAAAATAGGAATTAACGTTTGTGCGATTTACTTTAAATTATAATAAACACAATTATAATTGCGGAAAATAAAAGTAAATGACACAACAAGATTTTGTTAATGAAGAAACCGCAAATGCAGAAAAACCCCGGGACCTAGTCCAGAATTGGATACTCTCAGAATTAAGCCGCTATACAAAATCAAACCAACTTCGTATAGTTGAGACCAAGCAACTAAACATATAGTTCACCTAGTTTCCTCAATATTCCTGCCCCTCCAACTTGCAGTAAGTCACGCACTTGGAACAATTCCTTTGGTTCGTATTCCAAACAGTAAAAGAACAACAAATCTGTTCGGTAACAACTCTTTTCAAACAACGTGATATGAGTCTGACAAAGGCTCTTCCGTTTAACCAATAAACTCCTTTGTCGGGTCCTTAGATCAATCTCTCAACAACTACCAAAGTAATTATTAGACTATGCAATCAATACTATTAATCACAAAGAAGTGTATTGATGCCGATCTACTCAACTAATCAATCCAATCTATCACAAAGATAAACCGATTATAGTTGGATCCCTTTCCAGCCGAAAAAAGTATTGTGCACACCAAAGATTATGAACCAAAAAAATCTTATTATCTTCAAATCTTCTTTGATCTTCAATCAGCACCTGCACACAATCAACTTGAATCTCTTGTGATTAATCACACACAGAATGGAGTCTGTTTACGTTGGATTATCACAAGACGTCTTTAGATCTACAAACAGTCTAAAGATCCCCGTCGAAACTTCGATCTAGTTTGAGTGAATCTTATATCAGAAGAAAAGATTCTCAGGCATAAACAAACTAGGTTCAATCAAAGTTCAACAACCGTTAGTCAATCAAATCAATCAAAAACTAAAATAAACTATAATTATCTAGTTTCCCACCAACGGTACTATTAGAGCTTCTCAATCACAAAGAAGTCTTTAAACCGAGAGGCAGTAAGAGATTTCTCTTAATTAGGGTACTTTCCTCTCCGATAGGCGGCTCCACTAGTAACAACACAACTGAGGTAGTTTTGCTGGCTCTGAGGATTAGTTTGCTGGAAATGCAAACTTCAATATTTATAGACAAGGAAGTTTTGACACCAAGGAATTTCAAAAACCGAATATTCTCAAAGATATGCAATAAACACAAAATCGGTTTTCATAACTCCTGGAAATGCACTGTCCAAATATTGACCGAAATCCCAATAGAAAAATCTATAATTAGTAAATGCACATTACTAATTATTATTTTCTAAAGATATGCATTTAATTGTTGGAAATTAAATAGCATATAAAAACTAAGAAACCTTAATTAAAAGATTCTCAATTTATTTCGATCCCGGGATTCTCCTTTAGTTATTAAGGAATATCTTTGAACAATTAATGATAAGAGTTATTGCACATGTTCAAAGTATGTCGACATCTTTACTTTGCAAGTCCTTTTACATACTTACAATCTTGGAACCGATTTGCCACAGTTCCAAACGAATTTAGAATTTGTTCATCTGACTTCCAAGAACTATGTGATTGATTATCCTATCAAATCACCAATAATGGACTTCACGGTTCTACCAAAGAAAGTTCGGTTCTACCTCCATGTGAGTACTTTGCATAGTCACGCTAGTTTCCAATACTTGGTTGACTAGGTACTAGGATCGGTTCCCCACATACTTATGGTAACTACCTGTATTTGGTGCACATGTCCATAGGATCGGTTCCCCCAAAACTACAAACTTGTTGCACATGTTCATAGGATCGGTTCCCCCATCTACTAAAAATGTGTTGCACCTCTTACAAAGATCGATTCCCCTCTTGAAAATTTGTTGCACCTCCTAGTAGGATCGGTTCCCCAATGGCTAGATAAAAGTTGCTATTTACAAGGCATCGATCATACCATCTTGAGTGATTACTTAAGATCGGTTTCACTAATAAAAGTCATACCAATGCATAAGTCAGGATACATAAACAAGTTTATGAGCGATTATACTAAACACACCTATTGGTAATTCAAAATAGATTTGCAATGAATAACAATACCAATAAGCCTAGCGATTTCCCTTTCGATTCACAAAACAAGTTTATGAACTTACTTCCTTTAAACGAATGTAAAACATTGTTTCCTAGGATGAAATCTTCACTCATACATATACATAATCACAATAGCATTCATATGATCATGTCGATGTCTTATATACAAAGTTTAATGGTTAAGAAATAAACCTCGTATTGTATTGCTTAATATTATGTCTAACTAGAGTATCATACACAGCTTCGCAGTTATGTTTTCAATATGCACGAATTGAAAGATACGTTAGGGAATGAAACAGATCAAGTCAAATATTACTAACCTCAAGAGGAAGGATGATGTTGTCGTTGTAGCTCCATACTTCTTCACATTCTTCAAGTCTTCATGTAATACTTGTAAGTCTCATATCCTAACACTTTCAAGCTAACCTATACGAAGTTGACTCTAGTATATAATCAAGAGACTCTTTAAATGAGTTTTGATTCACTAAAATATGACAACCAAACTTGACATACCAACGCTTGGTGGGTTCAACCGAGCTATGCTCTAACACCGGCATTTCAAGACTTTCCTTGCCCAATGGAAGAAGTTCTAGAATTACTAGAAGTCTGGATACAAGATGGAGCTGTCAAATTACCTCATATGCGTAGCCCACCCACTGATGAAGACATGGAAGATCTGGATTATTTCCGCTTCCACAGGTTTGTCAATCACCCTACTCGCGAATGTAATGGGCTGAAGCGTTTCTTTAAAGAAAAGATAGAATCAGGAGAATTGCACTTGGGGACTGAAGGCATTCACAAGAGATCCACTCCCTGTCAGAAATTTCACTCTTTTCGAGGAATCCGTTAACCATGCAGTCCAGGGTCTAATAGAACATATGTGCGAAGTTCATTATCTTTCAAAGGGCCAGCGTACGAATATCTTCACAGCCCTCGATCGAATCGTCTTTGGTAAGCGCCAGTTTTTTGCCGAAAATGTCACTACTCCGTACAGGCCTCCTGCTACGATATCAATTTATCCTGAGTTAGAGGCTAACTGACCCGTGGCGCTACTTTCGAGTAGAAGATCTTCAGTAACATGTATTATCTTTTCATAAGACTCATCCATCCGTGCGTTATCAGTTTCTTTGGATTCAACACGAGAGATCCCTTCCTCGGTTACCTCGCCTTTATTGTCCTCCAAGATAACAAGATCCAGCGATACATACTTATTTGTGGAAGTCTGAGAGATCATGGTTTATCAGTTTACATAGAAATCGACATTAAGTGTGCGATAAAATGAGCAGGATTTCACTTACAACTTGAAAAGCAGGCATTCCAAGGACGGCGAGTCTACCAAATTTGTAAGAATGAGGAATCGACACAACATGAGGTACAGACTTTCCGAGCTAGAAAAGATAATGACGTTTTATTAAAATTGAGAAAACTATGGGACTAGACACCAAATTTACAATACCTACCTTCTTCTGAGGACGATCAGCACTTCCAGGAAGTTTCATCCGTGGCCTTTTCCCCCCGGACCGGGGACTTCTTATAGAGTCAACAGTGATTTAGAGAGAGGAGGACATGGATATTTTGCCAACCACGACTGTTAAACGCAAAATATATCAAAAAAAATAAAAATATGTCAAGAACGAGAAGTGAAGGCAACAATCATTACCTGCATCATGATGACAATCGGCTCACGATCATCCTCCGAAATCATCTTTAGATTCGGACTCGTACTCAATTCCTCTCTAGAAGGTATGCTGCGCGCTAGTATTGGAGCTTGAGACATGTAACTTATGAAAGAGTGGAATTGTTTACTCCAGTATTGTGCGTACTCATCTGTGGTGTATGCTTATCTTCCATACAGAGGGAAGTGGACATACTTTCCGGAGATAGCCTAATATCCATATGTTCCACCAAAATTTTACGGAGGGCGCCTTTAGAAGACAATAGGGAACACACTGGTCGAACCCCATCTGTCGAGATGCTCTATTAACATAATATACTTGGGTGGTATAAGTGCCACGATTAATAGCCAATAGGTATCTTGGGACGCAACTGTTAATGAAATTTTGCCTCACCATCTGTCGTAATGTTGCCGTTACCACCTGAACGTAAAACAACTCCAAGTTTCTCAGCAAAAGTTCCAGACGAGATGATGTGGGAGAATTTCGAACTCCAAGGTCTGAAGCTCACCTCTTTTTCATTATCTAACCAGTCAGTAAGAGTTACATGGGTGGGTGTTTTCTCGCTCCAATACAATATTCGCGCATATTCGCTGTCGCCACTTGGAACTGAAGATTCGTCGTTCAGGGCATATTCGGGAAAGTTCTCCCAAAGCCAGGCATGTAAGAATGCAATATGGACGAAAGATTTGACCCTGGCATAACCATTATAAATCTTCATGTCACGAGTAAAAGTGTCGAGGTGGGGATATAGGGTGCCCAAGAATAAGCTTCCAAGAGGAAGAACTCTACCATTGGCGAGGCCTACGGCGATGGGAATAATCCAGTATTTTAGCATGTCCCCTGGAAAGTCTTCGAATACGTCTCTAGAGAGCCAAAGATGGAGGAATGCAGCTATGCATATACGGTGATCAGCAGCCAGGCCATTCTTGCTCATACCTCCGCTCCACCAATACTCGACCCAGGCGATATAGTTTGCATTGGCGTTCCAGTTCAACTATTGTAGTTTCTTTATCTTGTTATAAAGTACTTCACCATCTTGCTGCTCTTAAACGGACCATTCGGACGGAATAACGCCGACAACAAGGAGTCGCAGTAGGATAGCCACGTCTTCCAAAGTAATCGTCAATTCACCCCAAGCACATATCGCGGAATGTCCAGACTCACACCAACGAGAAACAAAAGTCAGTAAGCCGCGCATATACTTGTTGATCTTCAGTGTCTCGAAGACTCGTGCGGTATGCAAAATATTTACGTTTTCCAAGGTTGATCGAACGCAAGGATTATTCAGCATTACCTTGGACCACTACGCCCAGCTACACAAAGGATTTAAAAAAGCTTTGAATTTAACAAAAGAAGGTTTAAACTCTCCTCTTTGCAAGCCGCATATGACAATGGCATGAGGGACGAGACCATGAGATTGAGTAACACCGTCAAAACTCGGGATAAAACAACTGACATGGTCAGAATCCGCGAATTCTCCAATAACGCCATCAAACATCTTATCGCATATGTTTGGAACATCTTATGGAATAATGAAATCAGGGGCATGATTAGGAGTTGAACCTGCATCGACTTTACGATTAGTGGACATCTGCAATAAAAAAAGAAGATACAATATCAGTCAATCCTTGAAGCTTCAATGGTATGCATATACGAATACTTGTAAACCCTAGTTTACCTGAGTTAAGTGAGAAAGTAAGGAGCGGGAGAATTCCTTTAAAGGAACAACAAATCTGTTTGGTAACAACTCTCTTGATTCTTTCAGATAAAGATATCTCAAGTCATATGCAAAGGCTCTTCCGTTTAACCAATAAACTCCTTTGTCTGGTCAGATCAATCTATCCAACAACTACCGAAGTAGCAGAGTTTATATTTGCAATCAATCAATATAGAATCAAACAAGAAACTATAAGGTGATACCGATCTTACGCAACTAATCAATCGAATAAATCTGATTCTAGTTGGATCCCAGCCGACACACCAAAAGATATAGAAACCAAATCAGAAATCTTATTTGTCATCAAATCCTCTTTAATCTTCAATAAACACCTGCACAACACCACTTTATTCTCTTGTGATCAATCACGCACAGAACGGAGTCTGTTAACAATGAATTATCACAAGACGTCTTTAGATCTACAAACAGTTCTAAAGATCCCGTCAACAATTTGATCTAGTGTAATACCTCGTTATTCAAAAATTATGAATGATTAGCTAAATTCTTTTTGGTGTAGGAGTGTATTAGTGGTGTAAGATGACTTATGGTTGTATTAGCTAAATAGGTTGCCCTTTATCTTTGTTATATTGTTTGAGTTATAAGATGTCAATCTAGAGTATTAATAAATCGTATAAACCTAGACTTGTATACACTTTTAGAGAAGGAGAAAAGAAAAAGGAACGGCCGCTGCAAAACCGAGGAATGAGCTAGGGATAACTTGATTTTCGTTCTTGTTGGTTGCCTCATCTCCACCTTAAGGAAAGTTTATTCTTTCTTTATCATGCCTACTGATAGTATTTTAAGTTTCAATTGTCTCTTCTACTTGAAAACCTAGCTGAGATTAGGAATCCTTGATCTAATTTTCGAGTTAGGGTTTTCCTGACACCTAAATTCTTAACTACTGTTTGTATCTTTGTTTGAGATCGAACCGTTGGATTTATGTAATTTCTAGATATGTTGTGAGTTTCAGTATTCTCAAACCTATGTTAAATTTTTAGTATGATCGGAGGTGTATACATGACAGAAACAAGTAGGAACGGGTGAATGTTCTACATAATTCAGATAGCTTGGCAGTGATTCAAATCCAGGAAAATAGAAGTTTTACTATACGGATTGACCTGAATTTTTAATAAGAGTAACCCATTATAGTGATGTATATTCTGTAAAAATTTCAAGCGAATTTTTTTTTGGGAAGTACCTCAACTAACTGACTTTTATAGGTAAATTGGCAGGATTTTAGTTTTCGATGAGCATATAGAATCGATTGTATTTTAGTTTATAAACGTTACTTTTGCTGAAATTATTACATGATGTCTGTGATGTATACTTGAATGTATGGTGAAAGTTTCACTAAGATCAGATTAGTATTCATAAAAATTATGTAAGGTCCAATTGCTGTTGTTGATTATAAGCTTGTTGGAAGAGGTTGTGACTTGTTGTTGTGCTGTGATAGTGTTTCGGCGTTGTGTTCATGAGTATGAATGGTGTGTGGATTGAATTTATACACTTTTAAAATTGTATTATCTTTGTTGAAATATAATTGAGATTGAAATCCTTAATTGATGATTCGTTTTGTGAGAATCTACTTGCTAAGAGAGCAGGGCCTCGACTATTCAAATAGTTCATGTGCACCGGTGGGCAGTAGATGGTGTTAGATCTAAGAGATAAGGGCCATAATAGAAAGAAATACCTTGTGAGCACCTGTGGGCAATAGGTTGATTATGATTTGGACTGCGGTCCATGGATAAAGATTGGGGTTGTCGAGTTTTCCAAGTTCATGGCTACAGCTATTCAAATAGCGTGTGTCGCGGTGGGCAGTAAGTGTTAATGAAAATAATTTATAGTGGTATCTTTGTGTATCTTTGAATTGTAAATGACCGAGGGTAAGCGGTAATGTTTGGGTTAAATTTATCAATATCTGATTTTCTTAGTTCTATGGTTAAAAAGGTGTAGTCTGACTTGAAACAATTGTTGCTTATATGCTATCGGTATATATGATGGAATGAGAGTGAACTTGCATTTCCAAGGCTCTGACCTTGTGTTGATTTTTCCTCTTTCAGGTAGCAGAATAATAAAGGGGGCTAGTTGTGGGGTTTTCTTGAGTTTCCGCTGCAGTATCTGGGAAGATGTGGAACCTCTTCCTTGATGTGTTTTTTTTTTTTGTTGAATTTGTTTCCCTTTATTTTCTACAAGGTTATCACATTGATATT
>JAJJMB010002379.1:152176-212566 GCA_023531105.1 Papaver atlanticum | reverse complement strand
TTGAATTTGTTTCCCTTTATTTTCTACAAGGTTATCACATTGATATTTGTTATTCTTTTCAAATATTCTTCTTATCAAAACTTTGTTAAAACTAAAGTATTTATTTCTTAATTCAGTTGAACTTCTAGTCCAGTTCGGTACTTATTCTTATGAAAAAGAGGTTTTTCTTGCAATATTGTTTTTAATTTAATATTACTTTCAATTCAGTTAGACGTTTTGACTAGCGTGAGCTATATGGACCTATGTTTGTATGGAAAGATCTTGAATTACTATTGATAGGGCCGGCCGGACTATTAATATAAATTCAGGGTCGTCATAGTTGGTATTAGAGCACGGTTCCGATTGACTTGGACTGTGCATATGAGCTTACCGGTTTTTGAAAGTTGTGTGTTAAAGAAATACATTCTTATCATATGATGATTTATTTTAAGCGTTTGAGTAACTGATTTAGTTTTTCAAGAGTATTGATCATCGAATTTTCCTATCGGTTTTGCCTTGGTTTTAAAAGAGTGATCTTTCAGTTTTATGGTCTGGATTTTGGGGATGGGGGAGTATGGTTAGCAGTTAGAGTGTTTAGACTTTCTAACTAATTTGTTTGTGCTTGACACTGTTGGTTTCAGTGTTATATTGAAGATATGATTCATTCTTGTTCCACTTCGAGGTATGTTGATTTTGAGGACGAAATCGTTTCCTTTAGGGGGGGAAGAATGTAATACCCCGTCATTCAAAAATTATGAATGATTAGCTAAATTCTTTTTGGTGTAGGAGTGTATTAGTGGTGTAAGATGACTTATGGTTGTATTAGCTAAATAGGTTGCCCTTTATCTTTGTTATATGGTTTGGGTTATAAGATGTTGTAGATGGGGAAAAACGATTCGCTGGTTTTTTAGGAAAGTGAAGAGACGACCGTGCGGACGAGACTCCTCAACCGAGCAAACTGCCTAACCTCACACAGATGCACTGCACGGGAGTGCTTTGAGTTCGAGAGATCAATTTGCACGACTCCGGCCTAAACCAAGTCAATGGTCGTTCCAGAGTCAATTCGGTCACAAAGAGGGAGATGGGTTGATCTGTAGGAAGGAAGATGAGAATTTTGGGATCAGTGATAATCAAGGATTGTGGATGTGTTGAAGGTTTCTTCAAGTATGTGAATTGTGTAAATAAGTTTCAATCGAGAGAATTGTTGTAGACGAATGTTGTCCTCAGTCATCGATTTTTGGCTTATTTATATTGTCATAATAGTAAACACATTGATCCCAGTAAGTGTGACGGTTTCTTGAGTGAAAGAGTGGGAAAGTGGGAGATCGTGGTAAAATCAGTTCCATGCCGTGTGGAGACCTGATTGATCGTCCACCCACTACTTTGCTAACTCCCTCAACCTCTTGCACAACATACTCACGTTTCTCATCTTGGATGAACACACGTGCCGTAGGACGCCAGACCAAAACCCTAATTGATATCCCCCCATGTGACGTGATTGATGTCTCACGAATGTGGAGTCTGCAAAGCAGACATGTATTTAATTAGTCAGTTGTTGACTTGATTAGACGGTGAGTCTAAGTTTTGTTGAATTGATCATGATTGACGAATGCTCAATGATTCATGGATTGAACATGTCTATTGAGACGTATAGTTCTTGAATCAACATGATGATAGTTTGAGCAAATATTGCTCGTATGATAAATCGTTGAATATTCATAGTTGAATCAATATTACTACTCTGAGCGACGTTGTCAGAGTAAAATTATTAAATATTGATAGTTAAATCAATATTCCTCGTTTGAGCAAATATTGCTCGTCTGAGCGAATATTGCTCGTTTGATGAATTATTGGTAGCATGACCAATTAAAATATTGGTAGCTGGACTGAATATTATATAATTAATTAAGATGTTGATTACTGGATCAGTCATAAAATTATTAGTGTTTAAACTTACTCAAAATGATGATTTGTAGAGCATTCAGTTCAAAACCCTAATTTTGATCGATTGCTGATCAGTTGGTGATTTATTGAAGAATCACTGAGTAAAGGAGGACTGGCTACATGGGATAATGGACAACCATGTAGTACCTAGGTGCTCGTGTGAGCATGCACCAAAGTCCTTTGTTGACCAATTGGTGAAAGGATGATTAAATGCTGGTTTAATCATTTATTAAAATAGTGTTCGTCTGAGCATTAGGTAATAAAACCTAATTATGGAGAAGTGAGGGACCGACCAAGAGGGAATGAGACCAGACCTTGGTGGTCGTGGGACCAGCTGATGGTCGTTTGAGCAAATTCCAAGTTGGTTGGAAAGAGTTTGGACCCAATATGAGCAATTGAGCAAATTAGGTCAAAATTATAAAGATATGTGGGACCGGCTCCTTGCAAGCCTTAGGGACGGCCTTGGTCGGTCAAGGAAGCATGCCCGTGTCACCATAATATCTGTCTCTCAGTCCTGAGAGTTTTGGTATTTTCTGGTGTGCGTTTGAGCAATATTTTGGATTTTCAGAAGAGTTTGATCTTTGACTGAAATTCTTGATTTTGCTCGGATGAGCAAGTAAAACTTTGCTCATTTGATCAATATTTTGAGGATATTAAAATAATGATATTTTAATATTTTTCGTGAGTAGCCTAGTCGGTCATGTGACCATTTGACTTTTTAGCTTTTTCATGGTTTGAGCAATATTTGAGAAAATATGGAAAAAACAGGGTTTTTGCTCAAACGGAGGAGTTTCATGAGATGAGGGAAATAATAATTGTGAAAACAAGGGATTGCAAAGTATGGGACCGACCATGGATAGGGCATGACCGGCCGGCTAGGTAGCCCGGTCCCGTGACACTTTCCCCAATTTTTATTATTTTCCATCTTTGAAGGAAAATATGGAGAAACCGTGAGTTTTGCTCAAACAAGGAAAGTTGCTCGAATGAAGGAGTCTTCATGAGATCATGAAGATAATAAAATAAGAAAAAATAAAGGAAGAGGCATGGGGACCGGCCGGCCGATAGGCCCGGTCCCTAGGCGCCACTTTTATATTTTTTATTATTATTCTCTCTCTCCTATTTTGCGTGGGTTTCCTCGTTTGTCCATATTTTTGAATGCTCGTTAGTGCATTTGGGTGCTCGTTCGTGCATCATCATTGAGTACACTGCACTATTTTCTTGGGGCTTACTCAGTGATAGTCCAGATGCCCGATTGTTGGATATTTATTACTAATTCATGAAATTCAGTGGAGAATGATTCATGAAACGGAGTAATAAAATGAATTATGTATCTATTACTAATCCATGAATCCAGTCGGGGAATTCAAGGAACGGAGTACTGAGATAAAATGGTTATCTATTACTAATCCATGAATCCAGCCGGGGGATTCAGGGAACGAAGTAATTAGATATAATAGATTATTTTCTAGAAATTCAGTGGATGAATGTCACGATAGAATTAATCTATTTGCAGAATCGATATATGAGATAGTTGAAGCATCATACTCGTTCTGAAGGGTGCATAGTCAGGGAACAACGTGCAGCGTCAACGTCCTTAAGGCGTTAAGCTCTATAACAAACAATTATGTCTAGAGAGCCGCCTGAATCTATACACGGTTTCTCTACATAGTCAGGGAACCACGTGCAACGTCGACATCTTGAAGGCGTTAATCCCTCTAACAAACAATTATGTCTAGAGAACCGCCCAATCATTATTCTATGTATAGGTGGGTCTCTCTATGTAGTCAGGGAACAACGAGTATCGTGACGTCCTGAAGGCGTTAAACTCTCTAACAAACAATTATGTCTAGAGAACCTCCCAATCATTTGATTCTACATAGAGGTCATGATGAAATGTGCAGCATCGAACGCTCAGCCGGGGAGGCCTTTCGATAAACATATTCATCATGGCTCTGAGAGGAATGTTCGCTTGGCCAGAGATCGTGAAACGGTTCACGGATCGTAAAATATGAATCGTCACATGCGTTCCTGAAGCCGGGTCAGAAACATGCAGTATCATGATTTTATGATTTTGTCCTTTGTCGAAAATCCACCATCAATAGATGTCAATCTAGAGTATTAATAAATCGTATAAACCTAGATTTGTATAAACTTTTAGAGAAGGAAAGAAGAAAAAGGAACGGCCGCTGCAAAACCGAGGAAGGAGCTAGGGATAACTTGATTTTGATTTTCGTTCTTGTTGGTTGCCTCATCTCCACCTTAAGGCAATTTTATTCTTTCTTTATCATGCCTACTGATAGTATTTTAAGTTTCAATTGTCTCTTCTACTTGAAAACCTAGCTGAGATTAGGAATCCTTGATCTAATTTTCGAGTTAGGGTTTTCCTGACACCTAAAATCTTAACTACTGTTTGTATCTTTGTTTGAGATCGAACCGTTGGATTTCTGTAATTTCTAGATATGTTGTGAGTTTCAGTATTCTCAAACCTATGTTAAATTTTTAGTATGATCGGAGGTGTATACATGACAAAAACAAGTAGGAACAGGTGAATGTTCTACATAATTCAGATAGCTTGGCAGTGATTCAAATCCAGGAAAATAGATGCTTTACTATACGGATTGACCTGAATTTTTAATAAGAGTAACCCATTATAGTGATGTATTTTCTGTAAAAATTTCAGGCGAAACAAAGTTTGGAAAGTACCTCAACTAACTGACTTTTATAGGTAAATTGGCAGGATTTTAGTTTTCGATGAGCATATATAATCGATTGTATTTTAGTTTCTAAACGTTACTTTTTGCTGAAAGTTTTACATGATGTCTGTGATGTATACTTGAATGTATGGTGAAAGTTTCACTAAGATCAGATTAGTATTCGTAAAAAATTATGTCAGGTCCAATTGTGGTTGTTGATTGTAAGCTTGCTGGAATAGGTTGTGACTTGTTGTTGTGCTGTGATAGTGTTTCGGCGTTGTTGATGAGGTGTCAAACTCACAAAAATTATATTCCTTACTCTTCTTACACTAATGAATAGCACAATGATAAGCAGGTTCGTTCCTAAGGGAGAGTTGAGCTAAAGTTGTTGATTCAATTTCTGGAAATATGAATAATGCAAAAACTACAAAACAAATATGAATGTGAACAATGAGGATGAGAATGATTAGGGGTTCTTTCTCCACTAGTGAACATGAATCTTCTTCAAAATACGTTTACTAACAATCCTAGACAAGTTATAAGTTCAACAAGACCATTAAACTCCAAAATCACTTCGTAGAATAAGTTCTCTACTCGTGTCTAGTCAATCAAGCCACTTTGAATAAACTCTCTAGTGTAACTTAACCAACCGATATGTTCTATGAGTCGAATTGATCCTAACCACATGCTCGTAAGTTCGACATGTTAACTTAGGGTTGTCAAATACACATCAAAATCCACAACATCCCATTGCAACGTTGATGCTTCACTACTTGTGATTATATTACCATAACAATTACGGATTACGTTTCTAAAATCTAGCTTTAGTATTGCAAACAAGCTGTCTAATTGGCCACTCAAACACTTGAAAACAATCCATGGTCATAAACACCGTAAAAGACAAACAATAAAACGATATTGGGAAGAAAGATTAACTCATAAATTCAAGTCACGTAGTTTCGAAATAATCCCTAACCAAACAAGTATTTAGCTACTGGAGTTCATGGCACAAAAACAGAAACAAAACTAAAATTCAATGCAAACCGATGACACAACAGTGTCCAGCTCGTGAAGTGATGTTGGTGGAGTGGTATGTTGTGTACTGTGAACTTTATGGATGCTTGTAAAGAACTGGTGGTGATGAGTTGTTGCCGTGAGCTGGACTGCTGGTACCCAGGATTGCTGCAGTGAATGATAGTGGAAGGTAGAGCTCGCGCCGTAGAGTAGCTGGTGATAGGATGCGAACAGGAAACTCCGCAAGCTGCTGACAGTGGTAGTGAACGGACTGTGTGGAGATGGTATGGATGGACTGGTGTGGGTGAAGTGAATGGAATATGATGGTGATGGAAGCGGACTGTTTGCAGTAGTTGCGTAGCTTGCTGCGAATCTGGACAGGACCTGGTGGTGGTGTATGCTGTGAAGGGTGTATGGAGGTGATATGAGATGGAATGCATATGGGTAGATGCTGGTGGTGGTGAACTGGAGATGAACTGGGGGAATGCAAGGATGATAGTGAAGGTGGAATAGGGTTTGGAGAGGAGCAAAAAGCTCCTCTCTGCTGGTGGTGATAACAGATGGTCGAGGGGGTATTGGCCTGTCCCTTTCTGTAGCTTCCTATGTTCTTATATAGCCTCGGTTTCTTAATTTAGTTCCTTCAAATTCGAATTGGAGTACAACCCAAGTTTCCTAATCACATACACATGCCAAAACACGGTTCAATCTGCTCCATCCATCTACAAAACCAATGGCACTAGCTAGCTTTCATGGCTGTTTTTCCGGCCAAGTCTCTGTCCTCTTCAGCTGACTTTTCTCACACAAAAACCAACCCAAATCAGTGAATTACTCTGACCTAATCTTCAGTTCCTTTGCGACTTCGAATACCTCTCTCAACCCTTAGTAAACACCCAAGCAGAGCCATGGTCTAACTGACGGCAAAGCTAGGTTCAATAGCCTGTTTTCTTGTTATTTTGAGCCTAAATACAGCTCAACTTCCACCAATCTCGCCACACCAGTTCCTTGTTCGTATTGACCTCAAAACCATACTCTAACCCTTTGAAACAACACTCATTAGACTAACGTTTGCTGGCATGAACCTATGTTCAGTGAACAACAAGACTTGGTCACAAACTGAACTTGATCTTTCAGGCCTTTCCCCGAACATGTTCTGTACATTTTGCTGATGCTACCGATATGCATTGTTTTTTGTTCTAAAACCATTCCACAACTCCTTCCCTGTGATTCATACAAAACCCATTCAATCTAATCATTTTATAACTCAATATCCGTTCTCAATCACCCACCATACATTCAAAAACAATGGCAGCAACTTATTTCTTCTTCCCTGGATTTTATTGGCAACAAAACTCTGTCCAGATTTCAGTCCAAATCAAACCCAGTCGTCCTTCTCCAAACTGAACTCGAAAAGAAAAATCCACTTTGTCTAGTTAGTAAATCGATGGCAGCAACAATTGGTTCAGCTGCTTACGGCATCAACTCCACTTCTCTGGCCTGTAAACTGAGTTCTAACACAGCTCAAATTTCGTGCTAATGCTCCCTGTCCCACTCAACTTCCGTGACCAGTCCTAACTATTCGAAATACTCACAAACCTTGAACCCATGTTGCAGCCGGCGTTGAGAACTTGTTCAGTGAGAAGGGGAAGCCAGAACTTGAATTGGTTGCCATTAGGGGTGTGCAATGGACGGACGGTTGCGGATTAGGGGTCACCCACGTCTAAACCGTCAAAGTTCACTGTTTACTTCTTGTTCAGAAGGAGCAATAGCCGAAGAAAATAGTTATTGTTATCCTTCCATGAATCTAAACTTTCTAGGTAGTGCGGAAAACGGTTTCGGGATCAGAGATTGGCTTGAACCGAAAGGTCATCACTGATGACAAAGAAGACCCAAACTCTGGTCAGTATTTTCATGCAACCTGTTTTTGTATCATATTTGGTTTACTTGGGACTTGGCTTAATTTGGTGTTTCAACACAGATAAAATTTACAACTAACTGGAGTAAGCTCAAAACATTCATATTAGTACTAAATGTATCAATTTGTGGAAGAATTCACCCACTGCGAAACACGATACGTTAAAGGGGAATAGTTTTCTAGAATCTAAATTTTTCCATCAATGTGGTGATTTTTTTTGGTATTGTTGGTTTTGACATTATTCGTATTAATACCACCGTTCTGTTGTAATTGATGCAGAACTTGATACTTCTATTAATCTTCTATGGTGCGGTTAAATCCGCGGATTTCAAAGTCCAACCGCAACCAAACCGCTAAAAAGTGCGGATTTGAGAATCCCACCCGTATCCGGCCCATAGATCTTGCGGATTGGGTTTCACCTGCGGACAGATACGGGTGAAATCCGCGGTTCGGACTTTTTGCTCACCCCTAGTTGCCATAGAAATAGACCCTGAATTATGCATACTGCACTCGACCCAGTTCTGTAGTTTATGTAGATATTGGTGGCCCTTAGCAGAGGATATGGTCCGCTTACTTCAACTCCGCCAACGCCCAATGACTCGAACCAATGAATTAAGCTCATATTTACCTTCTTTCACGTCGCATGACTCCAAAATACCTATAAAACTCAAAAGCAACGTAATATACAAAAATACAAGAGAAATAGTAAAGAAAAGTATAAGAAATTGACATTCAAAAGATGTATTTTAGGCTCCTATCAGTTGTGTGCATGACTATGAATGGTGTGAGGATTGAATTTATACACTTTTAAAATTGTATTATCTTTGTTGAAATATAATTGAGATTGAAATCCTTAATTGATGATTCGTTTTGTGAGAATCTACTTGCTAAGAGAGCAGGGCCTCGACTATTCAAAAAGTTCGTGTGTACCGGTGGGCAGTTGATGGTGTTAGAGCTAAGAGATTAGGGCCACAATAGAAAGAAATACCTTGTGAGCACCGGTGGGCAATAGGTTGATTATGATTTGGGCTGCGGTCCATGGATAAAGATTTAGGTTGTCGAGTTTGCCGTGTTCATGGATACAGCTATTCAAATGGTGTGTCTCGCGGTGGGCAGTAAGTGTTAATGAAAATAATTTATGGTGGTATCTTTGTGTATCTTTGAATTGTAAATGACCGAGGGTAAGCGGTAATGTTTGGTTTAAATTTAATAATATCTGATTTTCTTAGTTCCATGGTTAAAAAGGTGTAGTCTGACTTGAAACAATTGTTGCTTATATGCTATCAGTATATATGATGGAATGAGAGTGAACTTGCATTTCCAAGGCTCTGACCTTGTGTTGATTTTTCCTCTTTCAGGCAGCAGAATAATAAAGGGGGCTAGTTGTGGGGTTTTCTTGAGTTTCCACTGCAGTATCTGGGAAGATGTGGAACCTCTTCCTTGATGTGTTTTTTTTTTTTTTTGAATTTGTTTCCCTTTATTTTCTACAAGGTTATCACATTGATATTTGTTATTCTTTTCAAATATTCTTCTTATCAAAACTTTGTTAAAACTAAAGTATTTATTTCTTAATTCAGTTGAACTTCTAGTCCAGTTCGGTACTTATTCTTATGAAAAAGAGGTTTTTCTTGCAATATTGTTTTTAATTTAATATTACTTTCAATTCAGTTAGACGTTTTGACTAGCGTGAGCTATATGGACCTATGTTTGTATGGAAAGATCTTGAATTACTATTGATAGGGCCGGCCGGACTATTAATATAAATTCAGGGTCGTCACATCTAGTTTGAGTGAATCTTATATCAGAAGAGAATATTCTCAAGAATAAATAAACTAGGTGCAATCAAAGTTTAACAACCGTTAGTCAATCAAATCAATCGAAAACTAAAATAAACTGCAATTATCTAGTTTCCCACCAACGGTACTCTTATAGCTTCTTGATCCCACAGAAGTCTTTAAACGAGCGGTCGTAAGAGATTTCGCGTAATTAGGATACTTTCCTCTCCGGATAGACGGCTCCACCATAAACAACAAAAAGATGAAGTTTGCCTGGCTCTTAGGATAGTTTGCTCGAAATGCAAACTTGGGTATTTATAGACCAAGGATTTGGACACCAAGGAATTTCCAAAACCAAAAATTCTCAAGATATGCAATAAATGCCCAAATCGGTTTTCATAATTCCTAGAAATGCTTTGTCCAATATTTCCGAAATCTCACTAGAAAATCTCCAATTAGTAAATGAACATTACCAATTTTTATTTTCTAGAGATATGTATTTAATTGCTGGTAATTAAAAGCATATAAAACTAATAACCTTAATTAAAAGATTCTTATTTTATTTCGGTCCGGGATTTCCTTGAGTTATTAAGTAATATCTTTGAACAATAAAAGATAAGAGTTACTGATCATGTTCACAGTATGTCGACATCTTTTCTTTGTAAATCCCCTTTCATATTTACAATCTTGGAATCGATTATACCACACTTCCAAACAAGTTTAGAACTGGTTCATCTGTATTCCAAGACAACTATGTGATTGATCAAATATCAAATCACTAATCACTAATCATGGGTTTACGGTTTTACCAAACACAAGGATCGGTTCTACCCTAATATGGTTACTGGGACCGGTTACATCAGTTACCAGGATCGGTTACATCAATTACCAGGACCGGTTACCATATACTCATGGTATTACTTGTAATCGGTTACACAAGTCACTAGGATCGGTTACACCAATTACCAGGATCGGTTATACCAATTACTAGGATCGGTTACGCCAATACAAGGATCGATTACATAACTCTTTTGTGATCGGTCACACCAATTACAAATATCGATCATACTATCTCAGGTGATTACTTAGGATCAGTTACACTAATAAAATTCATACCAATACATAAGTCAGGCACTGTGACTAGTTATACCAATATATATAACAAGTTGTAATCGGTTCTACTAACTCACACATATTGGTAATCCAAATATATGCAATGAATAACAATACCAATAAGCCTAGCGATTTCCCTTTCGATTCATAAACAAGTTCATGAATGTACTTCCTTTAAACAAATGTAAACATTGTTTCCTATGATGAAATCTTCACCTTTACCCATACACATAATCACAATAGCATTGATACGATTATGTCGATGTCATATATATGAAGTTAAAAAGATAAGCGTTATACTTCGTATCCTAATTCCTGAACACTATGATCATGTGATCATGTCTTACTACTAGAGTATAATCATTCACAGTTTCGCAGTTATGTTTTCATTATAGCACGACTTGAAAGATACGTTAGGAATGAAACGGTTCAAGTCAAATATTACTAACCTCAAGAGGAAGGATGATATCGTCGTTGTAGCTTGTTACTTCTTCACATTCTTCAAGTCTTCGAGTAATACTTGTATGTCTCATAATCCTAGACTTTCTAATCTAACCTATACGAAGTTGTCTCTAGTACATAATCAAACGACTCCTTAGATGAGTTTTGATTCACTAAAATATGACAACCAAACTTGACATACCAACGCTTGGTGGGTTCAACCGATCTATGCTCTAACAATCTCCCTCTTTGTCAATTTTAGCGACAAAACTCTTAATACATATGGATAAACAAATTACAAGAATTCATTACACATACGCTTGATTCCAAGTTTCAACAGCATAATAACCTGCATATATTCAATCCATAAATGCCATTGTTTACATTTGAATAACAAAGCTAATACTCCCCCTAAAGGTAAGATAGGTAGATTTTCAATCCGAACATCTTTGTTATTCCCCTTTTGTAGTCAAGATAACTACAATAGCAATATGATATGTTGATCCCCCTTAGTCAATGCTTTACTCTTTCGTTAGATATAACGTTTAAGCACAATTGTCCTTTCCTTAGTGATTAAAAATCACTTGTTTACTCCATATATTTCTCCCCCTTTTTGTCACAAAATGACAAAGGTTCGAGCAAATAAAGGTCAAACCGAAAGGATCTTACAAATCTAAAAGACTTGTACAACCTATAAGAGTTAAGCACGAAGGTTTCACATACCATTTTAGATAACCAATATCAAAACCGAAACTACAAGTAATTTGGTTTTAATATGTTATCAAGGAAATAATTGCCCGAAGCAATTTTCCCTGATAGTTTAACAAATTGACTAAGAAACTTAGTTCCCTTGCTAAACTGATTGCACAAATACAATTGCTTATTTTGATAAGACCAAAATAAAGATCAGAATTAACTTTATTTTTCTCATCAGGCTCTAATTATTCAGACAATAACTTAGACCTTTCACTTTAGACAAGACAAGTACTAGGTTAGTTAACTAGTATTTCTTGTCAAGGCATTCGATTAGACTTGAATAACTGAATCTTTCACTTTGATAAGTCTAACTAAGATCAGAATTAACTTAGTTTCTCTTATCCGGAATCGAATTGGACTAAACAAATGATCCCGTATTTTGTTAAGCCATAAACAATACATACAAACCAAGTAAATTGACTTGCACAATTATTTCTCTTAATCAGATGCAATTGAAACAAACATAGACATTATAGCACCGCAATTGCAACGAAATTTCGTTAAGCCAAAAACACTTGATATCAAACAATAAAGAAGAAACCAAACAATAAGTCAAATAAATTGACACAGATTTTCTTAACCGGAAACAATTGAATCACACACACACACACACATCCATACACACATAATGGAATAAACATCAATTGTACCAAAATTTTGTTAAGCAAAAGCAAAATATATGCAATAAAATCGGGCTTTTCTTAAATAGGAAAATGATTAACTAACAAATTTGTTACCTCAGATTCCGCATCCTTTTCTCCCCAGAAAGATATATCATTAAGCGCAAGTTCAAGTTAGAACTCTCCCCCATTGTGTTGTCATCCTCTCGCAAGAACAAAAGAACAACAACAACAAAGCAACCTTTACCAGAGAAAAGTTGAATCGGTTTTAACTAATGTGTGCCAATAGAAAAAGTTGAACACCCGAAACGCATATGTTTATGCTAAACACAACTCATGTAAACACAAATTGATTTAACACATTGTGACTTTTTACATATGAGTCTCAATCGGAACACCTTATGATCATTTGATAAAGCCTACCAACATGGGCTAGAACTTAATCCCGCTAAATCAAAAAGCCACACAAACCATAAGGGTTCACACATTTGAGATCGAATATTAAGGTTATGAAAACCGAAAACAAACATCCCATAAACACATAGCAATAATATAAAGCATTCAAGCACAGGCTATGTAATCGGAAAAACTATCACAAGAAAAATTATAAAATAATAATTTTATTCAATAAATACTAGATAGTTTTATTCAGAAATATACCTTATACAATAATTGAAATAATCAAAAACTGATGTCTATTTTCTTGGATTAAGTATTACAGCATATAACTTAATCTCTAGTGGTGCTCTTATTGTTCACTAAAGTTTCTTCAGTGTTCAAACTCTTGAAACATGTCTCGAGGGACTTGTATGCAACCACTTCCTGTTTCTCAAGCTTTTCAACTTGAACCTTCATATCAACAAGATCAGCTTTTGTTTCCTCAATCATTTACTTGAGCCAATCTTGATGACAGATCGTCATTATGAGGTTGGTTCTTAGTTCTTCAAAACCTTGGATATAGTCAATCATACTATCAGAACGTATCCACTTGGTTTTTGTTGGATCTTGAAGGTTGTAAGCCAACAGACATGACTCATCTTGTGATCCAGCAGAATAATCAGAATCATAATCAGACATGATTTTTGATATGATTTTCTTCGTCCTTTCTGTATGGATTCCTTGAAAATCCTTAACCTTTTGAACTTCCTCCTTATTGACTTTTGTAACACTATGAATTATTGGAGGCATGCTCGGGTATTTAAATACGGATTAATCAGGGTTTCTTAATACAAGCAAGAGATTGTTTCTCTTAAGAAGAAACAATTTTTCGGACCGGAAATACTTGGGAAATTCCGAAAATATACACAGAATATATTTTTTTTCCTTTGACAATTTCATGCTTGGAGGTTTATTAAAATTCGAAAATTTCAAATAAAACCTATTTTTGGAAGATCATGGTAAACATGAACAAATTTTTAGACAAAAATGGATTCGCAGTTATCCAGTGATTGTCACATAATTTTCTGATACAAAACACAAATTAAAAATTGTGCTCTTGTTTTATGTGCTTCTCATCCCAAAAGTTATGAGAACGAACTAGGATGAGAGTGCACGGTCTCCATACAACTAGGTTACATCGGAGTAAGCCTTTTCTTGCTTACAGCGAGTATCAGAAACATAATTCATGTTTCTCTTTGGAAATTTCTGCCCAAAGTATTTTCTCCCGATAAGATAATCCTTCCTTGATCTAAAGGTATGATCATTTGGAGAAACAGTACTGATGTGAGAATTTTCAGAGATAGACAAATCTCTCTTAATTCTGTCAATGAGACTTTCATAAGATTTTCTCATTTTAAGAATTTCCTTATGATGCACACCAGCATGATTATTTGAAACAATTATCGGAAATTCATGATTATTTCCTTTGGCAGAGTTTCTCTCTTCCCCTTTCTTCTGGAATCGTTCTTCATGTGAGTTAGGACTCTTTCGACACGAGTGAGGAGGAACCTTTTTCCAGAAGCGATTACTGTGCCGGGTTGAGATATATTTTGTCTTTCTACTGAGGAATGATCTTTCAGTTTTTTAAGACAAGAAACTTATTTCAATACTTTTACCACAGTATTTTGAAGAAGTATAAGTTTCCTGTCAAGTGACTGAAAGTTGTATTCCTTAAGATCACTTTCATGAAATCGGTTAAAAGTTTCCTTTGGACAAGATTTCCTTTGATCATCAATAGATGTAGAATATGGTTTCTCATTCTCTTCTGACTTGATAATGTTAGGTAGACTACCATCATCATGATCTGTTTCAGATGTGATCAAATAGGTTTTGTTATCACAATATCAAAAAGGACTTTTGGTTTCTTCATCATAAGAAATTATAACAGAATCATTAGTCAGAGTCATAGGATGAGTCTCTTGATCTTGAGTAAGAGATTTACCAAGAGCTTCTAGTTTGACAGTGAGATCCATATTCTCTTTGGCTAGAATATTTAGTCAAATGTTTTTTTCTCTGATCTCATGCTTACGAAGATTAGATTCTATCTTTAATATTAACATCCGTGTAGACAGAGATCTTATTGGATTTAGGAGTTTTACCAACTCTTTATCAGAATCTTCTTTTCCATCAGAGATAGACTCAGATGTTTTCGTAACTCCTAGATCATGCGTTAAAGAAGTTTTTACATCTTCAACATTTGAGTATTCATACTCTTGCATAACGTTAATTGAATCAGCCATTAGATTCAATTCTCATAGGTTGGATCGCACCAAACACAGATTGTTAGATCTTTTCGTGTTTGCCTGCTCTGATACCAATTGAAAAGACGAGGGTACCCAAATACACCACAATCTTTAATTTATCCACCTATAAGTCCTCTTTCCGAAAGTGATTTTCTATGGAAAAAGTCGAGACAATACGACAAATCGGTATTCACACTTTATGTGATCGTCTATAGATACGAGATCGAGACAATACAACAATCAAAGTGTGATTACTTGATAATAGGTTCGGACTTAACCAAACTCTATAGGATCACTATCAAGTAATACGGAGTTAACGTTTGTGTATTTTACTTTTAATTATAATAAACAATTATAATTGTGGAAATATAAAAGTAAAATACATAGCAAGATTTTGTTAACGAAGAAACCACAAATGCAGAAAAACCCCGGGACCTAGTCCAGAATTGAATACTCTCATAATTAAGCCGCTATACAAAATTTAACAAACTTCGTATAGTTGAGACCAAGCAACTAAACCTATAGTTCACCTAGTTTCTTCAGTATCCCTGCGCTTCCGACATTCAATAAGTGCACGCACTGGAACAATTCCTTTGGATCGTATTCAAAACAGTAAAGGAACAAAAAATCTGTTTGGTAACAACTCTCTTGATTCTTTCAGATGAAGATATCTCAAGTCATATGCAAAGGCTCTTCCGTTTAACCAATAAACTCCTTTGCTTGGTCAGATCAATCTATCCAACAACTACTGAAGTAGAAGAGTTTAGATTTGCAATCAATCAATATAGAATCAAACAAGAAACTATAAGGTGATGTCGATCTTACGCCACTAATCAATCGAATAAATCTGATTTTAGTTGGATCCCAGCCAATCAAGGTTCGTGTACACCCAAAGATATAAAAACCAAATCAGAAATCTTTTTTGTCTTCAAATCTTCTTTAATCTTCAATAAACACCTGCACAACACCACTTGAATCTCTTGTGATCAATCACACACAGAACGGAGTCTGTTAATAATGGATTATCACAAGACGTCTTTAGATCTACAAACAGTTCTAAAGATCCCGTCGACACTTCGATCTAGTTTGAGTGAATCTTATATCAGAAGAGAAAATTCTCAATAATAAAACAAACTAGGTGCAATCAAAGTTCAACAACCGTTAATCAATCAAATCAATCGAAAACTAAAATAAACTGCAATTATCTAGTTTCCCACCAACGGTACTCGTAGAGCTTCTTGATCCCACAGAAGTCTTTAAACGAGCGGTCGTAAGAGATTTCGCGTAATTAGGGTACTTTCCTCTCCGGATAGACGGCTCCACCATAAACAACAAGAAGATGAAGTTTGCCTGGCTCTTAGGATAGTTTGCTCGCAATGCAAACTTGGGTATTTATAGACCAAGGATTTGGACATCAAGGAATTTCCAAAACCGAATATTCTCAAGATATGCAATAAATGCCCAAATCGGTTTTCATAATTCCTAGAAATGCTTTGTCCAATATTTCCGAAATCTTACTAGAAAATCTCCAATTAGTAAATCCACATTACCAATTTTTATTTTCTAGAGATATGCATTTAATTGCTGGTAATTAAAAACATATAAAACTAGTAACCTTAATTAAAAGATTCTTAATTTATTTCGGTCCGGGATTTCCTTGAGTTATTAAGGAATATCTTTGAACAATAAAAGATAAGAGTTACTGATCATGTTCAAAGTATGTCGACATATTTTCATTGTAAATCCTCTTTCATATTTACAATCTTGGAATCGATTATACCAGACTTCCAAACAAGTTTAAAATTGGTTCATCTGTATTCCAAGACAACTATGTGAGTGATAAAATATCAAATCACTAATCACTAATCATGGGTTTAGGGTTTTACCAAACACAAGGATCGGTTCTACTTAATATGGTTACTGGGACCGGTTACATCAGTTACTAGGATCGATTACATCAATTACCAAGGCCAGTTACCATATACTCATGGTATTACTTGTGATCGGTTACACAAGTCACAAGGATCGGCTACACAAATTACCAGGATCGGTTACACCAATTACTAAGACCGGTTATGCCAATTAAAAGGATCGATTACATAACTCTTTTGTGATCGGTCACACCAATTACTAGGATCGGTCACAACAATTACAAATATCGATCATAGCATCTCAGGTGATTACTTAGGATCGGTTACACTAACAAAAGTCATACCAATACATAAGTCAGGAACTGTGACTTGTTATACCAAGATACATAATAAGTTATGATCGGTTCTACTAACTCACACATATTGGTAATCCAAATATATGTAATGAATAACAATACCAATAAGCCTAGCGATTTTCCTTTCGATTCATAAAACAAGTTCATGAATGTACTTCCTTTAAACAAATGTAAACATTGTTTCCTAGGATGAAATCTTCACCTTTACCCATACACATAATCACAATAGCATTCATACGATTATGTCGATGTCATGTATACGAAGTTCAAAAGATAAGCGTTATACTTCGTATCCTAATTCCTTAACACTATGATCATGTGATCATGTCTTACTGCTAGAGTATAATCATTAACAGCTTTGCAGTTATGTTTTCAATATAGCACGACTTGAAAGATACGTTAGGAATGAAACAGTTCAAGTCAAATATTATTAACCTCAAGAGGAAGGATGATGTCGTCATTGTAGCTTGTTACTTCTTCACTTCATTCAAGTCTTCGAGTAATACTTGTATGTCTCATAATCCTAAAATTTCTAATCTAACCTATACGAAGTTGTCTCTAGTACATAATCAAGCGACTCTTTAGATGAGTTTTGATTCACTAAAATATGACAACCAAACTTTACATACCAACGCTTGGTGGGTTCAACCGAGCTATGCTCTAACAATATCTTTGTAGACTTAGATGCTGAGCAAAGTGCTAACAATGGTCTTAGTCAAGATAAATGGGAGGAGAGGATCAAATCCAAACAACAGTATTGTAAGCTTACAATTACTAAAGCTGAAAAATGGAGAAGCAGATCAAGAGTGACTCATATTAAAGATTTTGAAAACAACACCAAATATTTCCACATAATAGCAAATGATAGAAAGAGGAGAAGTTATATTAGCTCAATTAAGGTAAATGGCACTTTAACTTCAGATGAGAATGAGATTAAAAATGGCATTGTCTTTTTTTTTCAAAATATTTTTCAAGCTCAAAGTTCTAGAACTGTCACAATGGAGGGTATGAATTTTTCAAGAATCTCTGATGATATGAGCTTGTGGTTAGAGAGAGATATTAATAAAGAAGAATTTGTTGCTGCTATAAAATTACTTGGTCAAAATAAAGCTCCAGGGCCATATGGTTTTCCCATTTTCTTTTACAATTTATGCTGGGAAGTTCTCAAAGAAGATTTCATGAAAGTTGTTAAGGAATTGCAGCATAATAACTTTCCTGATTGGAGATTAAGAAACACCTTCATTGCCTTAATCCCAAAAAAGAATACTATTGAGGAGATTAAAGATCTCAGACCTATTAGTTTGGTTCATGGTGTATACAAGATTGGTTCTAAGATACTTGCTGAGAGGTTCAAGCAGTGCCTTCCTCATATCATTTCTCCAAATCAAACATCTTTTATTAAGAAAAGACAAATTCTTGATGGTGTTCTAATTGCTAATGAGTTGATTGATTCAAGAATAAGAAGTGGAAAGCCATGTATTCTTTGCAAAATTGACTTTGAAAAAGCTTTTGATCATGTTAATTGGGATTTTCTTGATGAAATTTTATCTCTTATGGGTTTTGGTGAGAACTTGGATTAGAAGATGTGTTGAATTTGCAAGATTCTCTGTTATTGTTAATGGTACTGCTGCAGGTTATTTCAAAAGTAAGAAGGGTATAAGGCAAGAAGACCCAATTTCCCTTTTTTTTATTTCTTATTGTTGGAGAGGCTCTCAATTTCATGATCAAGCAAGCTCAAGACCAAGGAATTCTCACTGGTTTTCAAGTTAAGTCTGAAGGTAAGATTGTAAGCCACTTACAATTTGCAGATGATACTTTAATTTTCTTAGATGCTGATGTGGAGCAGGTCAGAAATATCAGATTGGTTTTACTGTCTTTTGAACTCCTTACTGGATTGAAGATCAATTTTGCTAAAAGTCAAATTTATGGTGTTGGTTATAATGGTGATCTCTCAATTTTTTCTTCTATCTTGGATTGTTATTATGGCTCTCTTCCCACAACTTATCTTGGTCTTCCTCTTGGTGATAAATGTGGTGGCATTGCTAAATGGGACAAGATTATAGAGAAATTCATTGCTAGATTATCATATTGGAAAAAACCTCTTCTCTCTAGAGCTGGCAAGTTAACTCTGATTATTAGTGTCTTGGCCAGTCTCCATGTCTACTATATGTCTTTATATGAGATTCATGTTTCAGTTATAAGGAAGTTGGAGAAAATCATAAGGGATTTCTTGTGGCATGACAATAAAGAAAGAAAGAAAATCCATCAATGTTCTTTGCAGGAAAAAGAAATTTGGTGGTCTTGGTATTAAAAATCTGCCGTTGTTCAATAAAGCTTTACCCTCAAAGTGGTCTTGGAGATTTGCAACTGAAGATAACCCTCTATGGAAGACTATTGTAGTTGAAAAATATGGCTTGGCTGAAGTGGATAGGGTTCTAAGACTCCAAAATGTTCTTATGGATATTCAGTTTGGAAAGCCATTATGAAACATTATCCTGATTTTACAAAACATGTGAAGTTCAAGGTCAACAATGGCTCTCAAATTAGATTTTGGGATGATAACTGGCTCTATCACTCTCCAATCAAATTATGTTATCCTAATATGTATGCTGCTTCTAGATCAAATAATTGTTCTGTAGCTGGAGTTGGTAGTCTGGTGGGTGACTCAGTTAAGTGGAATTTGCTTCTCCCTAATAGAGTAAATGATGTTGTTAAATTAGAGCTTGCTTTGCTCAATGTTGATTTGGTTTCTTTCAAATTTAATCTTGATTCTGATGATGAACTGTAATGGGGATTATCAAAGAATGCTAAGTTTTTAGTTAAATCTCTCTATGATAAACTGACTATGGAGGAGAATTCTGATCCAGTTGACACTATTTTTGCTCATATTTGGAGGCTTAAATGCCCACCAAAGATTAGCTTTTTTCTTTGGCTTATTGCTCATAAGAGATTGTCCACTAGAGATTTCTTAATCAGGAGAGGTGTGACTGTGCCAGCAGATTGCTTATTTTGTAATGAAGCTGAATCTTGCTCTCATCTGCTTCTTAATTGCAGTTTTGCTAGAACAGTCTCGGGAGAATTCTTCAGTAAGTTAAATTGGTTCTTTTCTATGCCTATGAATGCCACTGAAGTCTTACATACCATGAATTTGTTGCAATACAGTAAAGCTAGCATTGCAATTTGGGACTTAATACCTGCAGCAGTTTTTTGGTGCATCTGGAAGGAGAGGAATGCAAGGGTGTTCACTGATAAGAGAATTACTGCAAGATATGTGGTTAAGAAAGTAATTTATTGCATTTTTACTTGGGCACTAGCCATTAAAGATTTTGATTCTCTTAGTTGCTCTGATGTTATGAAAGACTGGAACAAATTATACTTTGATCCTCACTAAGATTGTAGCCTGTTACTTTCTTAGCTTGAGTTTTTATTCTTTTTTCTTTTTCTTGTAACAGTTTAGGGTGGTATAACCTTTACACCCCTCTTTTTTTGATCAATCTACTCTCTTCTTTATCGATAAAAAAAATAATATATATATATATCGTATTTTTTAACCTCAAATCCAAAAAACAAAATTATTCTTTTGCGACTCTTTAAACAGCATCGTTAGACCATCCTTAATAATGTCCTGAGAGCACATAAAAACTAATTGAGAACTCATCTGGCCTTGGTGTCTTTAGTTTGGCCAAATTATTTTCCTAGCAACTAAGCACTTTGAAATCTCACATTCTAACCATTTGCTCGCATCTTCAGTAATTTTATGAAAACAGTTCTTGCAGCTTGTGTATTGGAAAATATTCAACTATGCCTTCCTTAATCTCTTTGTCATCGACTGCCATTTCTCTTCTCACCTGATAGCTCTAGTTTGACTTCTTCTTCTTCTCTGTCTAGCCAATTCATGCAAATATTGTATTGTCATCTTGTTGTTACATATGTGTAACTTTAACTCTATCCATTTATCTGCCTTTGACAATGGTTAAACTGCAGAATTCTTGCCTTGCTAGTAATATGGCATGCCACTGCTCCTTTTATTGTCCACTATTAGCATTTTCTTCTCCATCCAAAGACACACAAAAAATCCTCTTATTTCTCCATTGTTCTCTATTTTGGTTTAAGTAATTGCAATTTCTGCCGATTGAAAATCTTACTCCACTTGTCACAACAAATAAAGGATGGATGAGTATACCAATAAAGCCACCCCATTTGAATTGAGCGCTTAATTAGTGTAGTCCAAAGTTGACCTACTTTGAAAAGATGTGGGCCCACAAGACCATGGTCATCTCTAATTTTCAACTTAGATTGTGGTAGACTACACTTTCCTACACAACTGCGCGCGGCACTAGATCCAACCCTTCCGCCCCTCTCTCTCTCTCAATTTCAAATTTCGAAATTGGAATCCTAAGAAATGAGACCGTTAAAAATTCCTATTCTCCTTCCTGAGCAGCAAAAACAGTGTGTCTTATCTTATTCTTGCTGAAACACCATTCTCACTGAAACACCAAATGAACCCAAAAAACCTACCGGCAACCACTTTCATATTAAGTTAATTTGATGGATCTGCATTAATATAGAAGAAATAAACTCAAAAAACCACCAGAAAGGAAGAGAATTAAAACGGAACTAAGAAATGTATGATCAAGGCTGTAGTTTTGCTACAAAAGTTAGAAACATGAGACGACATGGATGGCAACGTCCTCTTCATTCATTACAGGTAAACTCACTTCAACCAGATCTTATGATTTCTTAACCATTCCAGTTTTTGTAGTAACACCATTTGATGAAATCTGTCCGGTCTCTGTGATGAAATCTAGTCGGTCTCTGTATGTGGAAATAAATGTGATTTATCAGCTGAAACACGTTGAATTTATAAACCCATTTTGTGAATCTATGTTTTGTATTTGAAATAGGAAACTTTATTAACTTAATTAGTTTCAATTGAGATTGAGACCCCCATTAGCTGATACCTAATTGAATGTTGAAAGGGGGTGCAGGAGTTTTAAACAAGGGGAAATTTCCCTCAATTGCTTTGAAATCACAGTGTTGATACATGTATATCCAAGGTTTAACCTCACCGTTACGTGTGTGTCAGTTTGTGGATGTGTGGTTGAAAGTTGAAACCTAACTGTATGTGGAGATTGAAATTGAAGTGGTGGTGGTACTGGTATTGGTTGTGTTTTTGCTAGAGGTGGTTGTTGTAGTGGTCTCGCTGGAGGTGGTGGTGGTGCACGCCTCGAGGCACTGCATCACTTTTTAGAAGTGAAAACAAACTCAATACCATAACCTTATATCATATGTAATAGTATTCAAATTCTTAAACTCATTTGTCTTTCTGCCTAGAGATGGAACTAATCACAATTTTTGTTTTATTGTTGGAAATATTGTAGATAGTGGGGATTGCAATTTTCAGTTTTTTAGTTGTCGCATTTTACGCGTTTTTGGGGCTTTTTCTTGGAAATAAGACTCTTGAGATCACGATAACTAGTGTTTTCTCCGTTGTGGTATGTATCCTAATTGCAAACCCTTTACTTGTTCTCCCACATTTTTTTTTCTCCATTTAGCTCACTTGGGCATTGATTTACCATCAAATTGTGTTTTATTTTCAGGTGGTTTCAGTTATTTATTTCTTTGTAAGGTGTACTGCAATAGACCCGACTGATAAAACTAGTTCTAAGAAGAAAAGAAAAGTGAAAACGAGAGGGTTTGCGAAGCTTAATTATGGTTTCCTATTTAGCCAGATTTTTGTGAGGTTTTTTAGGAGACTGGAGAGAAAGATACTGAAGCATTGTATAAGAAGAAAGTATCTGGATCCATTGAGCACTAATGTTCAGATTGAACCCTTACTGCCATTCCTACTTGTTATTAAAGATGATGCATTGACACCTGATTTGAAAGATGATGACATCACGTTTTGCTCTTACTGTGATTTTGAGGTTAGTTATGCAAACTTATCTTGTAGTGCACTGCCAATTTGAATATCAGGATTGTAGTTGGTATTGGGGAGACATGAGAAATAGTGAAGATTCATGGGTTGTCGTGAAATTTAATGGGCGAGGTTGAATTATTTTTATCAACAGGTTAAAAAGACCAGCAAGCACTGCAGGACCTGCAACCGCTGTGTTGAAGGATTTGATCACCATTGCAGGGTGAGACTCTTAGGATTTTCTCTTTTATAACATATTGCACTCATCTAATCACATGAATTTCACTTATGATTGTCTTTGTTAATTGCAGTGGCTGAACAATTGTGTAGGGAAGAAGAACTACACCACATTCTTTCTTCTAATGGTTTTCGTCTTATTGATGGTTAGTAGCTATATCATCATCTCACATCTTCCAGTTCAACAGAGATTTTTGGTTCCTAATGTTGTTCTTTTCTACTAAACACAGCTTATTATAGAAGGAGGAACTGCCATTGCAATTTTTGTAAGGTGCTTTACAGATAAAAAAGGCATTGAGGCCGAGCTAGAGAAGAGACTTTATCTAGAGTTCCCAAGAGGAGTTCTAGCAGCAATATCGGTAAGGTTTCTGATTATTCCTTTGTGTTATAATTAAACTTCCTGTGCATCACACCTAGGATGTGAAAGTATTCTGAATAATAAAAAAATTAGTTACTAGTCTAATTATTAATAAGTGAATGACACTGTGCCACAGGTGTTTTTGGTTCTGCTGACTGCATATGGATCTGCCGCTTTGGGGCAGCTTTTCTTCTTTCACGTGGTTCTCATTCGAAAGGTAGATACATTTCCCTGACTTGCTGGTTTCATTTCTATGTCCATGAATATTCGTATCGCACATGTAGCATCAGGGCACTTCTATTTGTTAGCACCTTTTGAGTTTTTATTTCTCTCTCTTTTTCATCAGGACTCTCTTATAGTCTACCTTAAGATTTTAGCTCCAATTATGTGTTGCAGGGAATGAGAACATATGATTACATTTTGGCAATGAAGGAAGCGAATGAATCTATAGACCCATTCAGTGATTCAGGATTTTCTTCTGATGATAGTTCCGACTTTGATTCTCCAGAAAAACCCACATTTATATCCCGATTTGTATGTGATGGACACAAAACTACCATTCAAACCCCTGCAAGATTATCCATCAGAATTGACGGAGAACCCAATCCATCAGCACTAAACAAGAAGCCTGGCTTCCGTGCAAACATTGACCCATGGAAACTGATAAAGATGAGCAGTGAAAAAGCTCTATTAGCAGCAGAGAAGACCAGAGAAAGGATCATGAAACAGACGTCTACGAAAGAGCTCGAGTCATTAAAGCCACTACCACTGGAAATGAAAAGTGGACCCTTAATGATGAACCCAGAGAAGAAGAACATAGACAGTACAGATTCAGGAATAACACCTCTCGTTACTAAAGGGTGGTTCCCAGGATCTCCAGGATTGTTTTCAAGTCCAAGAAGGCGGCATTCAGGTTCCCCAACAATATTTTCTGGTGTAGTTCCTTCACCAAAACAAAAGTATCGAAGCAACTTTGATCTGAAACTAACGGGGGTGTCACAGGAACTCGATACATACATCTCAAGGCAGGTTGTCAATTCTGTTTTGAAGAAAGACGACGAGGCATCTCCTGGCTAGAACACAGTAGCAATAAACTCGAATGATAAGGGCACTTGTTTTTGTTTCTCAGCCTCTGAGAAAGAATTGTTATCTGGGGTTCTTGTATGTATAACTTATTTATAGTATTTAATCTTTACCTTCAGCTCTTTGTTTTGTCTTTGTACAAAGCAAAATTTGGAAGTACATTTGTGATTCCTTCATTTCTATGATTCTAGATGTCTGATTACTGCAGTTTTCTTTTCCTTCAATGGTTCATGAATTTTTATCAGTCAGGGTCATCCTTAGCATCCCCAGCAAAACGAAATTTGGTGCATTATCATAGTAAAGCGTACATTCATGTAATTGGCATTAATAAGTCGTGCATTCATTAGCAGGCCAGAGTCATATACTGGCGACAGCACTTGCAAGTGTCAGTCAACAAGCAGTATATACGTTTAGTACCGGCAAGGCCCAACTGAATAGGTAAGTACAGCCAAGAAGAAGAGTGACCTGAGTAATAGCGGAGCCAACATAAGCAGACGACCAAGTGTGACTGCCGTCTGGCCCGTCCCATAAAGTCTGGTTATGTCATTATATTTGGAGACACTGCGCCATTGTGCACCTAACATGTTGTCTCCACGCTGAAATAACTACTAAAATTTAGCCCCTCGGCCTTTGTTTCCCTCTTGCCCCTCAATTTGAGCTCTGAGATTTTCAAGCTACTTAGACAATATGAGGAAAAGAAATAAGAAACCGAAAAGTAATGATGTAACCCCCGTGGCTATCTCCACTCAACAGCAGCAGCAACAACAACAGTAAGTTCGTTGAACCAAAATAAAGCTTGGGTTTTGATTCAGATTTCTGTAATGTTTAATTTTGTCTTTCAATATCTAATATTTTGTTGTCTGGGTTTTTCTGGAGTTTAAGGCTGAATTGCTATGAAGGAGAACGTCTCATTCCTCTGCTCAAATCTCTCGATAGGTAACCAAAATCTCCATTGTAGAGTTGTCATTTTAATTACTGCGTATTACGTGTTTGATGCGGGAACTCACAGAAACTGTTATATGTAACAGGGAGATAGAAGCAGCAAAGCTTTCTGCAGGAGTATTGCCAGAAAAAATATGGATTAAGCAACAATTTTCAATTGGAGTCAACGATGTAACCAGGACACTGGAGCGAATGAAGCCAATCTCTGAGTCAGGAAGTACTTCTCCACAGCCTGCTCTGGACAGTTGTGAAAAGAAAGGCTCCTCAGTTCGGCTTCAGGTAAACGCAATTGCATTACTCACCTCAAGTAGCATTTTAAGAATGTTTGCAAGATTTACTTTTGATGCACACATATTTTGAGCAAGAAAATACATTACAATGTAGGCTGTAATTCTAGCTGCTGATTGCAATCCTCGGTGGTTAACAAAACATATTCCAAGCTTGGCATATTCAAGGAAGGTTCCTCTTATCTTCGCCAGAGATAAGAAAGGTGGTTCTTTAAGATTGGGTGAACTTGTGAAAATGAAGACAGCCATTGCGATCGGAGTGAAGGTATACCTTCAATTTTGTATAGTTTTTCTTGTGTGTCATTTTATCTAACTATGGCTTGCATTAAATTTTGTATCCATGTAGGTTAATGACAGTGGGATCAATAAACTTGTAGAGCAAATTCTGATGGGAAATGGGAATGTCGATACAGTGGGGATGTCTGAAGCTGAATGACCTTTCCTACAAGATGCACCTCAACTGAATTTTACAGTTGATGTGTTAAGCTTTTTTCATGTATAATTTATGCTCAAGTTATCCTAAAAACAGGTCTATTAGCTGGAAGACAAATTTAGAGTACAGGTTCTGAATTTTTCAAATCACGCAGTACCAAGATAAAGATTCAGAACAGTGTAGAGGTTAAATATTTTTCAAATCCGACAGTACCAAGATAAAGATTCAGAACAATATAGAGGTTAAATATTAAGTCACATGGCATACTTTGGATGAAAAACTTTGAACCACACTGTAGATTTTAAAAGTTTTGGGTCGTGAGTCAGAGTTTGGAACCGTTAGTCAGATTTTAAGTCGCATGACAAAAAAAATAAAAAATCTGGATTCAACCTCACATTTTAAATTTTAGAACACTGGACAATTTTAGGGTCACATCTCACAAGGCAGAATGGTCCAGGCCAACTCTAGGACAAAACCTACAAACTGTAGCAGCAGTCGAAATCCCACCTTAATCAAATCATCACATTCGGTTATACTACAAGTCACATTGGTCCCATAACAGGCAGCAAAACCACCATCTTTGCTTTTGGGATTCTGTAGAAGGCACATAATATCAACTGCAGTGCCCCAAGACCACATCCAAAACCATTTGGAACCAGTGAGGCACATAAACACAACAACCAACATTATTTTCATCTTCCCAAAAATTATGTAAATGGCTCATATTAGCATGAGTGCTGGTCAGATTTGGACCTGAGGCAGACCACAAGAAATTCAGTTTATGATTCGTCGGAGATTTAGCAGATTTGTCAAGGAATCCAGAAAACTGATCGAGTTTATTCAAACGCCTGGACATAAAAGTTCATTGTATTAATATAGACAAACACACTGACAGCAACAAAAGGATCTCGACCAAGAAGGCCAAAAGCAAACCAGAATAGCATCCTGGTGGCAGCAAGACAATAGACCACCTATTATGTGGGGAAACAAATGAAAAGAGCAGCCAAAGAACAGCAGGATCTTCAGATTATTCTTTCTGAAACTACAAAGTAATAGAACAAATTCTTCCCACCTTTTCTTATCTACTATAATCACAAATATGAAATACCCAATTCACCAAAATTTCAGTACAAGTATAAAAAAAACAAAGAAACATAAAGCAGTGTATATATGGGAAAATCCCACTAAAACCTAGAAATTCTGTAATTAAAGCATCTTTTGGAGATAATCCAAATGATCTCCAACGAAATAGAGAAGAGTCGCACATTTAACAACGGACAGTTTAGATGCTTGTGCTACCCATAAGCTCAACACTTATTTATAAAAGCGAGGTCCGCAACACTATTAACACATTAAAAGGCACAGAGGTTTACAACTTCACATACAGTCTACTGAAATGGAGAGACTTCCCTAAGACTGCTAGCTACACCATCACTATGAAGCTAGTCTGACATTCCTTTTTTTTTTTTTTTTCCCTTCTCAAGAAACTGATTTCTGTGTATTTTCATCAACCTAGCAGCAGAAACAACAGAGGCAGCCACATCACCAGGATGTGTTACAAGATTAGGGTTGTTTCTCATTTCTGCACCCACCACCCCTTCTGCATCTCTAGGCGTAGCTTCCTTATCTGCTGGCAACTTGAAAGCCGCATCCTAGCACAAAAAACAAAACCAGTATCAGATCTGTTAACAAAGCCATCATTAAACCCTATAGTTTATCAGAGAGAGATCAATCTGAATAGCACATGCTGATTTGAAATTAAAGATCAGAAACACCATAAAGATCAAAACTTTCTCTAGTGATAACCACACAGAATCATGAAATTAAGATGAAATACAACAAACCCATGCTGTCGAATCACTTGAATTGAAGATTGAACAAAGCATTAGTCAATATATATCCATACCTACAGAAGTTGCTAACTGAGTTGACGGATAGCAAACTAAGAACACACATATATAAAGGTCATTAGTTGGAAATTCGCTTCGCTTACACGGCAGTCAGTCTAGCGAATAATTTGGGAATGACGTTTGCAAAATGTCTTACATAATTCATAACTATTAAAAGAACATTGTCTACTTTTTCTCTTCTACTAACAAGAATATCAAGAAAGTTGGTGGTGGAAAGAAAAAAATGAAGAAATTACTGAGAGTGCGAAAAACACAACATCAGCAACTTATACCACCAAAGTTCCAAATCCAAAACTGTGAGGTTATAAACAATCCTGTTATCAGAACATTTTCATGCTGAAACCAACTGAAACCATCAAAGAGACCAATAGTCAACAGAACCAGCCAAACAAGCAGCACATAAACAACTATCACCACCTCTACAACAAAAGTAAAATTCAATTTGAACCATTGTAGCAAGTACCTCCAAATTGTCTCAATAAACACTGTTCATCCTAAATTCACAGCATCCCTGCCCAACACACCAAATTGAGATAAGAATAAACCACCCACTTACATACAGTAGTTGCTTCCCAAGTGATAACAGTTCCTGAAGAGATACCAAAACCTAAGAAAGTCTCACATGAGCACCAAATAGGAATAGTACGCTGATCAAAACCTAATTACACCTTTGGTTTTTCTGATTGAAACCAAGGGTTGAAATCTTCAGGTTTTCTCTCTCGACAAAAAATGTTGCATCTAGAAATTTTAAGATGCATTGTGGATACATTTCAAGCAAGTAACATAATGAATTTTAGCACTGAAAAGGTCTTTGCAGTGAGACTACACTTCCAAACAAAGATTAGAGTGATTAATCAAGGGTGTTGGCATGACTAGATAAATTCAAAGATCAGCGAAACATAGCCATAGACTCTTAGCAGGTCATTAAACTGATAATTTCATGACACATTTTCTGTTTCGTCTCAACTTATAATGTAATAGTATTGGTTTTAGAATTATTACCACTGCAAAAAAAAAAAAAAAAAGGAGATAAACTACATACCAAAATATTAAGGAGGCTCGACCCAGTTGAGCTCTCGAGGAGTGAACTTCGACCAATTAGGTTCAATCCATGTGCAGTTTGCACGCCATCCCTCTGTCTCATATAAATTCTTAGAAGTATGCCGACCCCCAAAAGAGTCATACCTACCGGTTTCAAGAGAATAGAACAGAATCCCATCTCCATTCAAACAAAGTCTAGGGAGATATATTTTGTTCTCCATTTGACTGTTCGGAGCAATGGCTGAGAAACAAGTGGTGTGGCTGATGAACAGCATATGCTTCCCCAAACTTTCAACTTCAACCCAGTCATTGACGGGGAAATCAAATTTTAGGACTGTAAACAGCTTTTCTTGACATCCTAATTTCACCAATAAAAGATCTTCGCCACACTTCACCAGGAAACTTGGATACGTATATGTATCATTGTATCTTTCACGCGGAATCCCATGAACTTTCCAGGTTTTATCCTCCAAGTTAAATGCTCCTAAAAGTCCGTTATAGTCCACGCAGTAGAAAGCCCCTTGATGCAAAATTGGAGGATTACACAATGGCCTATACTGAATAGCATTATCGAAGTTGAAAATATCCCAGACCTGTTTCCCTCTGGTAATGGAATAGACAGTGATTGTTCCTTGCTCACTTTGATCAATGGCAAAAACTGTACAGTCTGCGGAAGTCGGCAACGAACAAAAACAGATGCTAGAAGAGAAATGATGCCCCACGTGCGGAAGATTAATGGTTTCCCTTGTGAATGGATTGTAGAAGAATAGGATTTCCTTTCTTGACATTAATAGCCAACCATCCTTCTGGAAACAGATAGTAGCACCAAGTAGCAACTCAGAAAACTTCAAGAGATAGTACTCATTATTACGCACAAGGATTACGAAATTGTAGATGGTGTCATTGTTATCTCCACAAAACACCAGCCATGGAAATAAATTTGAGGTCTTCGTGATACTAGTTGTTGCAAACGTCCGCTTTGATACAGGCATCATCGCTCGAATTGTTTTACAGACTGAACGAAAATGCACGTAATCCAACGGATGAAGATAACTTGCAACCAACTCTCTGGAATCAGCATCAAGAATATTCCAAGGACTTGTTTCTTCAAATCCCCCGTCCTTCTCATTCGCATTCTTCTCATAGGCAATTGTGCTTAATCCATTTTCCACCGCCTCTCTCATGAAATCTTCTTCTTCTTCCTCATGTTGCCGTCCATCAAGAGTCTTGATCCAATCTGATGGGAAGCACGACAAACATGGCAAAATAACAGCATTAAGAATATCCCAAGGACTTGTTTCTTCAAATCCGCCGTCCTTCTCATTCTCATTCTTTTCATAGGCCATTACACTTGATTCTTTTTCGACTGCCTTTCCCATGCTTTCTCCTTCTTCTTCCTCTTGTTTCCGTCCATCAAGAATCAGGATCCAATCAGATGGGAACCATGGCCTTGGTAGCTTTAAACACGGCAAAATAACAGAGTTACCGCTACTTTGTACTTCAAATTTATATAAACCCTGATCTTCTGGAAGTGTGTAATACAGACAACCACTTGTGAGTCCCAATTTGGACGCCGAGCAACAAGCTCTAGTGTATTTTCCGATAAACAGAACATGATCTCCCAAACAAGTCACCACCTTCAACTCCTTCAAAGCGAAATCCAACCTCCACACAACAACTGAGTTGAATACCTTGATGTCTTGTCTCCTATTGAAATTTATTTCAACCTTGAAGAGTTCAACAGAAGATTCCACATAAAAATCCATGCTATCAATATGGTCACTCCCTCTCCAAGGGTATCCAGTGTTGTTGGTTATCTCGAATGGCCTTAAAGTGAGGGAATCATCATCATTGTCCCAAAGCTTTCCCTTATCAATCTCTAGGTGTTGATCAAGTCCACACATAAGATACAACTTATCTTTAAAACAACAAAGAGAAGTAATGAGGAATTCGTCTGTCCTAGTATCTTGAGACAAGACCCATTTTGTTTTCCATTGTTTGTCTCCAGGGTGAGAAAATACCAAAAGCATATCACTGTCGCAATCATCTCTTTCGCCAAGAAGAAAAAGCAATAGAACCATTGGCTCATCATCAGCATTATCAGGATAAGCAATTGTACTAGTTCTAGGAGGGATGACAAAACACAGTCTATCAGAGAATATTCATTCATTTCATGATACGCGGGTAATAAACTAGGTAACTGAATGGTCTCTAATGATGCAGGATTCCACAGGAAACAATCACCAAAATCCCAGTTCGGGGCATGGTTGTATGTTGGATCATCACAAATAACAATTAGCCAGCCTTGATGAGAATGCTTTTGCCAATAAGATTTTCCACTCAATTCAGGTATGTCTTTTCTGCAACTTCTGTTATTGGGTTCACAAATATTATAGAGAGCTTGATTTTGTTTATTACCTTTTACTTTATAAGGAAAGACGAGCCAAGGTGCTGCGTTCGGTAATGGAGGACGATTGCGTTCACTTCTTTTCTCGGTTGATGATGATACTACTTTCGCACCTTCTTCACCCATAACCTCGATTGATTGATTGATTAACTGATCGATTGATAAAAAGTGTTACAGACTATAAATTTCAATCAAAGTTTAAAGCTGTATGATGAATTGTTGAGATATCCTTAAAATCTGTACAATTTGTTTTATGGGCGGTCTGATTTCTTCTGTGTGTTCTGATTCTATTCCATAAAAACCTAATGGAACCCAACCCAATGCTAAGAGCCTAAGACTAGAGCCCTGTTTGGGATTGCATTTTTTCAACCAAAACCACCTTGTAACAAACTTCTATCAAATTTTTACCAATTTTATTTTTTTATGGGAAAGTTAATTTCATTAACTAGCAAATATAGTACAAAAGATTTACAAGTTCAGATTTAGCAAATACATTAGAGAGGATGCTAGTTTTTTGAATTTTTTGATTTAATCGTGTTGACATGTGCTGAAGGTTTTTAATCCTTGCTTCCTTGGCGATGTAGTCTGCAGCAGAATTATACCTTCTAGCAATATACTTTACCTGAGCTTGAGGCAGATCATTAAGAATTTTCTCAGCTTCCTGTAAAGTGTTGTCAGCTACCCAAGAACTAACTTTGTTTACCTTACTGATGATGTCTGCCAGATCTTTGCAGACAGTGACAATGGAAACGCTTGACAATATATTTTCTTTTAACCAAGTAACTGCTTTTAATAAGGATTTTGATTCCGCTTGAAGAGCCGACGCAGCCCAATCCGAACCTGCAGATAATTGCATGAAGGTCTCATGGTCCATGAGTATAGGATGAAGGCATATCCCATCTTCAAATCTTCTTTCTTAAAAGAGGCGTCAATAAAAATAATCCAATCTGTGTTTAGATTAGACCAGGTTTGACTGCTTAGAATAATTTTTTGAGTATATAAAGCCTTCCGGGAGTTTGTTGATGGAGTAGAGTTTAAGAATCTATTAATTTGTTCTATTAGCTCAGTTGGATCTGGTTTTATTTTCTCAAAAACCACCGAACATCTATATTTCCAGATGAACCAAAGAATAGTGGAGATTTTATCCGTAAAACAAGTCAAATCTGGTTCTGTGATCCACCATTTAACCCAAGATATAATTGAGTCTGTATTGTAGCTTGAGATTACGTTTCCAAGAGAAAGACCAAACCAAATTGCTTTTGCAAATGGGCATTCTCTAAATAAATGTTGTTCCATCTCTTGGGCTTGATTATTACACAGATCACATTAAGTCTCAATCTCTGGATTGTGTGCTCCTAATCTGGCTGAGGTTGGGAGAACTCTTTGCGTCAGTTTTCATATGAAGAGTCTTATTCTTGGAATGGCTGTAATTTTCCAAATCTTTTCCCTTGGTAAAAATAATTGACTAGTATTATCTTGATCTTGCTTCGCTAGGAAGTTATAAATGTTCTTAACTGAAAACCTTCCTGAGTGGTGATGTCTCCATCTGATGATGTCTTGTTCGTGTCTTCTTGGAAGTATAGCTTGAATTTTTTTCCTATCCTCGGGGTAGAAGAATTTATCTAATTTTTCCTGATCCCAACTGTTTTTTTCAGTTATCAACTCTTGAACCATTTTTGGAGCAGGGTCCTGTAAATTAGGGATTTTATGGACAATTTCTGAATTAGGAATCCATCTTTCCTCCCATATCTTTACCGACTCTCCATTTTTGACTTGCCAGACGTAGTTTCCTTTTATTAGATCTAAGCCTTTTTTTATGCTAGTCCAAATCTAGGACAAGTTCGAAGTTCTGGATCCTTCCAAAGCATGTGAGTTTGGGAAATATTTGGCCTTTAGAAGTTGAACCCATAGTTGATCTTGTTCCGTAATTAATCTACTAGCTAGTTTTGTGAGAAGTGCAATATTGAATTGATGTGGGTTTTTTATTCCTAAACCTCCTTGAGAAATGGGTTTGCAAATGCTTATCCAAGCTTTTATAAACCCTCGTTCTCTTCTATTTCCATCTTTATTCCACGAGAAATTCCTTTGAATACGATCCATTTGATCAAGAGTTTCTTTTGGAAGAGCAAGAACTTGCATTTGATAAGTTGGGAAGGCTTGGAGAATAGATTTGATCAAAACAGTTCTTCCCGCTTGAGATAAAAGGTTTGATTTCCAACCTTGAAGGGTGGAGTAGTATTTTTGAAGGAGGGGAGTAAAATTGGCTTTTCGGTTTATATCAAAAAAGAGCGGGGTTCCAAGGTACCTTTCATTTTTAGTCATCAAAGGGACTTTTAAAAATTTTGCGATTATTTTCCTATGTTTCGGGTGGATGCGAGGGCTAAAGTATACGCTTGATTTTTGCAGATTTACCATCTGCCCCGTGATTTTGCCAAATAACTGTAAAATTTCCAGTAAGCTTTTTGCTTCCCCCGGGTCCGCTTTAGTGAATAAGAAACAATCATCTGCGAAGAATAGGTGTAAAATATTTGGAGCGTTTTTGTTGATTTGGAATCCGGAGATTTTTCTCTCTTTAATAGCCTTTTCTAGGAGTCTGGAGAGGATCTCCATACATATTAGAAATAGATAAGGCGATAGAGGGTCCCCCTGCCTTAAACCTCTTGAGGTGGTGAATTGTGGTCCCGGAGAACCGTTAAGAAGGATTGAAAAGGAAGTTGTTGATATACATTGCATAATGAGTTGTATCCACTTTTCGTTAAAGCCAAAGGCATAGAGGACCTTTTCTATCTAACTCCACTCCACCCTATCGAACGCTTTTGATAGATCTAGTTTTAGCGCTAGGTGACCTTTTCTTGCTTTGGAAGTTTTCATTGTATGGATAAGCTCATGGGTTATTATGATGTTGTCGGTGATTTTTCTTCCAGGAAGAAATGCTGATTGGTTGGCGGAGATTAGCTTATTTAGTATGTGTTTAAACCTATTTGCAAGAATTTTTGAGATTAGTTTGTATATTGTATTGATCAAACTTATAGGTCTAAAGTCTCCCGGAGTCTGAGGAGTGGAAATTTTCGGAATGAGAGTTATGAAAGAGAAGTTGAAATCATTGTTGAGGATACCCGATTTAAAGAAGTCTTGGACTTGGATAATTATATCCGGACCGAGGATGTCCCAATTAGCCTTAAAGAAGCCCGGTTGGAAACCGTCCGGACCCGGAGAACCCCACTGGTTCATATTGGATAAAGTTCGCCAAATTTCCTCTTTAGTAGGGATTTCTATCAGAGAAGAGTTTTCCTCTACGGAGATACATGGTTTTATTATGCTGGCTAAATCGAAATCATAATTTTCATTTTGGGAGGTGCCTATTTGTTGGAAATGATTGATCATAAGCGAGTTGATTTGGTCTCTATCAGAAATCCAAAGACTTGAAGGCTCTCTTAGGGAATTTATAGCATTGATTCTTTTTCTGTTATTGGCAGTAACATGGATGTATTCTGTATTCTGGTCATATTCCGTGAAGAATTTATCTCTTGATAGTTGGTGATAGAAATCATTTTTTATTTTGTACCATTTTCCTAGTTCAGCTTGGAGATTTTTTAGCTTTTCTATGTCATTGGAAATGTTTCCAGACCTATGGATATTGTTTATTTTATTATTTAAGAAATTAATATTTTTATGAATATTTCCGAAAGTATCCGAGTTCTATTAAGATAGATCTGAGGAGAGTGACTTTAGAAAACCCGAAAAATTATTTTCAGCAGAGTTTCCCGAGTGTAATTTCCAAGAGGCCTCAACTATCGTGGGGAGAGTGGGATGAGTTATCCAAGATCTTATACACCTAAACGGTTTCTGAAGTTTTTGTTTAGCCGGGATGGAATCTAATAATAATGGCGTATGATCAGAACCTACTCTCGGGAGGTGATTTACCTTGGTGTCCGGGAAGACTTGAGACCACATGAATGACACTAAACTCTATCGATTCTCTCGCAGATATTAGCTTCTCCCTTTCTGTTGTTTGATCAGGTGAATGGAGCGCCATCGTACCCAAAAATTGTGTTTGGTAAAAAAAAATCAAAGTGCTTCTGGAGAGAACTAAAATACCCTTTTAAAAGCTACTCAGCACTAGCTTTTAAAAGAACGCGTAATTGGAGGATATCAAAACTAATTGTGGGATATAAATTACTTCCCCCAACCAATAGTGTCTGTTAAGGGGTGATTTTTGGGGGCTAAAATACTAAAATACCCTTTGGTTAATTAAAAAATTATGAAAAGACTATACTACCCTTCCCCCAAAATAAAATTCTAAAAACTTAAAATCAAAACCAAATCATTTATCCCCCATTTCCTTCACTTGTGCCAGCACAGTCGTTGGTTAGGGTTTTGAAAAAAAAATTCTTCATATTTTTCATCGTTCTTCATCGTCGATTCAAAAATATCTTCGTCGATTACCCCAATCTATCTATAACCATGCCTCCACGAAAGAAATCAAATACCCAATCGAAGTCTAAATCGATTGTTCAACAAAAACAACAAGAAAGGATCAATCGGATTGCTCAAGAAGAAGAAGAGAACTCGGACAATCAACCTCTCGTAAACATGGCTTCTGTGAGAAGGTAAGTGATTTTGAAATAGTTTATAAGTGTTTGAATCGATTTACAGTAGTGGGTTTAGGTTAGAATCGCGAACCCTAACTCAAACAGTTGAGATTCAGCGAGTTCCGGCATTGAAATTTGTATGAATACAATGCCGGTACTCAATTACGGCATAGAATTTAGGTTGAAGGCAATGTCGGTACCTAGTGACGGCATTGACTTTAGTATGAATACTATACCGGTATAGAGTTACAGAACCACCTGAAACTGAATGTTCTGTACCGGCATTGATTTTAGGTTGAATACTATGTCGGCATGGTGTCACGGCATTGTATTAAATTTATTCGATTATGCCAGCAGTGCACTTTTAATATACATGAGAACCCTAGGAATTTGCTATCTGTACCGGCAGTGATTTTAGGTTGCATCCATTGCCGGTACTGGGTTACGGCATAGATTTGAATTCCTACCTCTGTGCCGGCAGTTCTCTTTTGGTATCCAGAAACTGCTTAGGAATTACCTAGGAATACCGGCATTGTCCACAGTTATTCGGCAATGCCGGCTTAGTGTCTCGGCATAGTCTTGTTGTTAAATTACTATGCCGTTTTTAGGTCTCGGCATTGCTGATATTTCTAGAATCTATGCCGGTACTGATGATTCTATGCCATTTTTCAGTATATCTATGCCGGCATCAAATATGAAAGTGAGTTGTCTTATATTTATTTCGTGTTTCTGTTGATATAGGGATAAAGAAAAGGAAGCTAACAAAACAAAAGCTAAGGATGTTGTCCTTAAGAAAAGAAATAAGAACGATCTTGGTACTCCTCAGTCTCTGCCTCCTCGAGGGAGAGAACAAGGTCGCGACAAGCGTTTGGGGGCAGGCTCTAATAGAGGGTAAAAATAGGAGAGTGGTGACCGTAGTCGACTCGTAATCCATGAACCTACTGCAACAGTTGAGCACAATGAGCAAGATGAAGAGGAAAGTGAGAGGAAAATAATGAGGTTGATCCAAGTCAATTAGCAACCCAAAACCAAGTTTTAGAGGAAGATGGTGGGCCAAGTCAAAAACCGACACAAGGCAAAGGCAAAGGCAAAGTAAAAGATAATGGTTCGCACTTTCCTCATACTGATGACATGATACCTGACCTGGATCGTGGTAGAATTTGGGGTAAAGCTGACGATCCGAGAATGCTATTTGGCTACAAGGACACGTGGTCTCGTACTATCTATCAAACCTATGTAAGAATTTTTTGTCTTGTGCATATGTATTATTTTGTATTTATGTAAAATCTCTTAATCGTATTATCTCCTAATTGTAGGATCACAAGAAGGTTGTGCGTGTTTGCCGAAACCAAGCCGCGTCTCATTGGGATTTGTCTACGGAATGTGAAGAGGTAACATTAGTAAGGGAGTCTGGTCTATATGGTTTGGTTGAAAATTATGTGAAGTGTCATTCTGTGACAGACAATTGCTTCGTCGAAAGGTATCATGGTGAAACTGATACCATGTGCTTCCCGTTTGGGGAGATGACCTTGATCCCTGATGATTCTTAGAACATTCTAGGCTTGAATGTTATTGGGAAATCAATTGCAGAAGGAGATGATTGTGCGGGCCTAGAATGGTCGAAGTTGCACGCTCTGTCTAACAAGCTGTTAGGTTGGGACTACAAAACTTCTGTGGAAAGCTTCTATGTATCCTAGAATAGTAGGACAAAGACCATCAAGCTGAAGTTGCTTAAGGATAAGTTTGAAAAAACGCAGGCAAGAAGTTTGAAGGATGGATGGGACCCTACACAAATTCGTTATACAGCCGCTGCGTACCTGTTATTCATCTTGAGCACTAAGGTATTCCCTAACGCTAGTGGCAACAGGGTTAGTGCAAACCACCTTCAATACTTGGATCCGTTGGAAGATTTCTTTACCTATTCTTGGGGCACCGTGGTAACGGAACATTTGATGACGGAGATGAGAAGGGCCTCCAAGGCTGTTATAAACCAATTTGTCGGGAATTTCACCATACTACAGGTAATTTTGTTTTTAAACTTATGTTCTTATGTATATTTTTCACATGTACTCTTATTATGAACTTAGAAAAAAATTCATTGTTTATTATATGTATCATTCTATATTGGTATAGGTGTGGGCTTATGAACACTTCCCAACATTGTTCAAGGACTACCCCTTCTTGAAGATCAAAAACCTTTCCGAACCCGAGGAGCATAGAGCTAAGAGATACGAGTTCAACAATATTCCGAAACCCAGTAACAATCGTCGATTGACAAATATGAGATTGGCTCTGGACGCGATAACTACCAAAGAGGTTGTATTCGACCCTTACAAGGAAGCTAGAGAGAACCACCAAATTTTGAAGTATAATAACGTTGCATTTTACAATGGACCATTGTTCCACCCAAAGGGATACGTATGGCTGATCCCCGACGTGTCATGCGGCAACTTGGATATAAGCAATTACCTTATCCAGAGATAGCCTCTCTTGAAAGGTACGCAGTTGACCGTTCTCAGAGCTTTTCAACTAAGCTGAAGTTGAGGGTAGAGTATGATCCAATTCCAGAACCATCACATTGGAGGGATAGGGAACCACGTTGTTTGGTAGATATTAGTAATTGGGAGCTTGCAAAAAATGGTGATGAAGCTCACCCCGAGTACATGTATTATTACCTAGAAGGGTCACATCCATTTGTCGTGCGCCCGGACAACGTCAAAGTTCCACCCCAGGAAAACCCTCACGCTCCAACTCCTACAGAAGCACCACCTACGATGGCCCAACTTAATAAGACTATTGGATTGCTAGTAAGTATTGTTAATTGCTTAGTCATTTAATGTATACATAATCTTATATTAGCATATATATACTAATTATGTGTTGGATGTATGAAACTAGCGATGTCGGCTTGGAAATTTGAAGAAGATGTTTGGTAGCAAGAACGAGAAAGGAGAGGTTCTATCCCCTGAAGAAATGAAGGAAGTTGAGGAAAAGCTTGATAAAATGGAAGACCTTAATGCAAAAGATTTGTTCGGAGAAACGAGGAAGGTGGGCGTGGCCAAGAAGCAAAAGACCAAGTAATGAACTCTTTAGTTGTGTTTCTTCATTTTGATGGTGGTTGTTACGTTTTGAACAATTTCGAACTTGTTTTTGGATAAACTCTTTAGTTGTTTGGTTTACTTTTGGTTTATGATACCTGGATTAAGAACATTTAAGCACAATTTAGTTGTTTGGTTTATGTTGAACATGTTTAGTTTTCTAGTTAAATGTTGTTTTCGTAAGTTTTATTCATACCATGCGTGCCGACATTGAAATGTTTAGGTAGAACAGAGCCAGCATTGTTTCCGGCGTAGATTTGTGATTATAATTCCATGCCGGAACTAATACCGGCATAATTTTTTTATCTAAAACCATGCCGGAAAGTGGGGATGAAATGTCCAAGTTCCTGTATAGATTTTGAACTGTGCCGGCATGGAAATATTTATAAATATTTCCATGCCGGAAATCTGATTTTTTTGTAACTTGGATAGTTTAGTAGAAACTCGGCATGGTAAATAAGATATCTTTCTATGCCGGCACTCTGTAAATCCTTCGGAAATTAAAACTACAATGCCGGAATTGATCATAGATCCGTTACGAATGCTCTTTTTATTTCGTTCCTATATAATTTATTACAATCCATTTGAAACTTTAAATTAAAACATACTAAAAAACATGGAATGGAGTAATTTTGGTTAAAGATGATCTCATAATCTATTTCCATCCCTTTTCAACAATTGCGGAACCTTTGAGCCTTTCGCGAATATCTTCGAAGACATCGTCTGGAATCTCGGTGTTAAGGACCATCTTCATTGGTTTATCTTCTCTTTCAACATATTCCTTTCCCGTCATATAACACCCATCACACCCTTCAATAGGCTTGCATTGGCCCTTATGGTTTTCTCTTGATTCTGCTAGTGCAACAGCTTTGTCAAACCATTGAAACTCATCGCACTTTGGGTGATTCAAACACCTTAGAAACATTCTTCCATTTTCAGCATCATCAGTTTTTGCAATCCAAAACCGGCGTGTCCATCACAGTTTCTACACTTCGAATAAAAAAAAGGATAGTCCATGGCTAGATGAGAAGGTGACTTGCAAATTTGACAGCTGCAATGATGACTCTGTAAGTACTAGTAGAGAAGATTTTAACTGTCCATATATTGTTAGTAATGGTGAATCTACTTACTTTGCAGGTAGAGCTTGATGGTGGTTTGCAAATAGAGCTTGTTGATGAATCTCCCATCACTTGTGAAGCTAGAACTGTGGGTGCTTGATCTATTTTTTTAGGCTTGGTTTCTTGAGAGAAGAATTTTTGCTATTTGGCTTGTCTTTCTGTAAATTTTTCCAAAGGAATGGGGGGTTATTATATAGAATGAAGCTCCAACGGTCTTATTTTTCAAAAAACTAGCCGTTTTTTTTAATTCCAAGCTACCGGCATTGTAAGTATAAATACTTACAATGCCGGTAGCTGATACCGGCGTTGTTTGTTGGTGTCTAAACCATGCCGACATTCACTGAAGATTATGCTAAATCTCTGTAAGGAAAAGATCAAGTACCGGCATTGCTATTGAATATAAATTAATACCGGCATCTGGTGCCGGCATTTTTTCCTTATTAACGACAATGCCGGCTCCCGCTAATTTCAAAAAAAAACTAGTCGTTGAGGTTTTTCCCTATATAAAGAGGGCTAATACTTGAACCAAAACTCGTGTGTTCTTGAGACTCTTATGAAACCCTAAACCCTAGAAGAGTCATCTATAAATAGCTTAGTATAGAACCTACTCCCACATACAACAAATGGCATCGTTTGACTCCGAGGAAGATTTAGCAATCACCCAAGCATGGTACGCCGCAACTCGTCCTTCAACTATAGATAACAGTTCGGGGGATTCCATGTGGTTGAAGATTTTTAACAAATTTACTCACGATTATGGGAACCCGAAAGGAAGAACTACTCAATAAATCGAGCAACGTCACGACATCATCCTAGATGTGGTGGTTGAGTTTTTAAAAATCAAACACCGGATCGCACACGCTACCCACAATAGAATGTCCCCTCAACAACTCGTAAGTATCTTTATGATTAATTCGACATAATCCACTCTTTTCAATTTTTATGTAACATACTAATTTTGTGTGTTATTTTTGTAGCATGAAGCCGTGAAAGCGCGTTACTTACAGGAAAAGGGGGAAGCATTCATGTTTGATGAAAACGTGAACCACATGGTAACCAAAGTCACGGAGTACCACCAGCTGGGTGAATAGGAGACGGATTCTTCGTAAGAAGATTGATAGGTTCAGTGGTTTATGGTTAGGTTTTTAGGGTAGTTTTTGCTAAGGTTTTGTGGTTAGATTACTGACAATGCCGGAATGATAAAGTGGAAAAAAAACCGTTGTGTACTCATCTATTTAAAGGAATTGATACACCCATTACACTTGATACCTCACACACACAAAAAAGATCCAACACATAACTCCAATGGCAGATCCATCACCAACTAGCGATTTCATCATTGCCATGGAAAAAGAAAAACTTAAGAAGAACAAATTATCCATTCCGATAGGAAATCAGTTATCATCCACCACCAACTCAATTGCCATTATACAAGAAAAACTTAGAAGGAAGGAAGAAACCACCAAGTCAATTGCCACAATGGAAGAAGAGATACTTAAAAGGAAAAGAGAAGTAGAAGAGGCATCATAGAAGCAAAATATCGCAAAGAAACCAAGGAAATATACGAACGTGTAAAACAAGCGAAGATAGAAGCGGATGTTGAGGAAGAAACCGAATGGATTAAAAATTTATACACAGTATCGGATTTCCCGGAATATCACCGCCCATTGTCTCTTTTTTGGGGTCTTGTTAGTTGTGGTCTTTATATGCCGAAGTTTGAGGACGGTAAGTGCAAGAAACGCAAAATGGATTACGGGGATGAATATGTAGCGAATCGGACAACTGCCCTCATAAAATTATGTCGCAAATACAACGAGTTTCTCGCAAGATACAGAGGGAATAGGTATCAAGCTCATGACGCCTATACCAAGTGGAGAAAATAGCCTTTTAGGCATTTCGAAGTTGCCTTGTTTATGGAATCTCATTCCAAGAAATGATGTTAGTTGCAATTATCTTAAGATCTTTCATTTTATGTGTAACGTTGTTTATTTGATTAATGTTTTTAAGTTTATTTCCGTAAGATTAATATGAAGGCCAGTTTGATTGCTTAAACCTTTGGTGGCTACTTCTTTTGGTGGTGTGTAAGCCAGCATTGAACAATAACCAAAGACTATACCGGTTTAACTGCCGGCATAAAATTGTGATCATCATAAATTTCCGGTATTTTGGAATCAATTTAAACTGATCGTCAGAATGCCGGCATTGAATAATAACCAAATACAATCCCGGTATCCTGGACTCAATTTAATCATGGTGTCAGAATGTCGGCATTGCGTTGTCAATCTTTCCATGCCGTCATTATGACGGTTACGAACTCCTTTAAGTTATGCGGCAGTTTCAAACTCCTTTATCCCACTTATGTGACGGTTACAAACTCCTTAATTCTATTTAAGTGACGGCTATAGAAATGAAACTATTCCATCTTTCCATCTCTCTTTGTTTTTACTTCTCGGCTCTTCCAAAAGAATTTCCAAAACCACTAAACTCCCTTATTTTGTTTCATCTAAGAAGAATGGGTCGTCGCAAACCTCGTGATAAACCCAAGCCCAATCCTGAAGAATATGTTGATGATGGTGGTAAATCGAAGTCAAAAGCGCAAAAAGTGCATGAAGCAAGGATAAATCAAGCATCTCTTGAACAAGATGATGAGGAGGAAATAACAAATTTTATGCGGTAAGTGATGTCTATGTTGAATTGAAGATTTTTTAGGGTTTATACCATGCTAGAAAACACAAATCGATAGTTGCATGTTTAGTCTCACTACTACACTAAAAGTAAGATTTGAAATTGCAATATAGTCAATTGAAATTCAGTTTAGTTGTTTGGTTCACCAAATAATTCAATTTGAATACCATGCCGGATTATATGTTTTGTATTGCCCTTTTATTGCATGTAAATACCGGCATGGGTTATATCTGATTTACCACGCCGGTGGCGTCGTTATGTTTACCAACCATGCCGGTTTTGGTTATCTTCTTTTGTGAAGTCTTTGTATAGAATTCCACAAATACCGGCATTGTTGTTCTACAATTTACCAAGCCGGCACTATTGCCGGCAGTGTCGTTATGTTTACCAACCATGCCGGTTTTGGTTCTCTTCTTTTGTGAAGTCTCTGTATAGAATTCCAAAAATACCGGCATTGTTGATCTCTAATTTACCAAGCCGGCAGTGTCGTTATGTTTACCAATCACGCTGGTTTTGGTTTCCTTCTTTTGTTAATTCTCTGTATAGAATTCCCAATATACCGGCATTGTTGTTTACTTATTTTGGTATGCTGGCATTACGGCCGGCAGTGATTTTATGTTTACCATCCATGCCGGCTATCTGTATATAACTCAGTTGACATATTGTGACATGGATCTAGAGCAGCACAAATGAAGAAAGGAAAGGGCAAAATTGTTGAAGAAGGAAAACCTAAGTCTTCTCAGCCTCGACGTAGTCTTTCTGATCCGGATCGTGCTAAGGTCATCATTCGGGAGTGTACGGGGGACACGAGTAGCAGTGATACTGATGATGAGTGGCAAAAATTTCCTGAACCGGCCCGAGCAGGTGGCTCATCCTCACAAGGCTTAGGACAAGCTACAGCTGAAGTTGAAGCCGGTCAGAAAAAGGAAAAATGACCCCCATCCCACCTTCCTAAAAGATGTGACATGATTCCAGACCGCAATGACAGCAAACAGTAGGGTGAAGCAAGAAACCCCCAACTCTTATTTGACTACAAGCACTCTTGGCTCGTTGGATCTATCAAACTTATGTAAGACGTTTGCATCTTGTTATTATATTATTTATCTGTGATCAAGTGAATTTAATTTAGTTTAGTGTTTTTATAGGACCACAAGAAAGCCTTCCGTGTTAGCCGCCATCAATCAATGGATATATGGTCTTTGGAGCTTGAGTGTGATGCTGTTTAAGCATTAGTCAGAGCATCTGGGTTGTATCCCGCGGTAGAAAATTATGTGGCCACTGATCAAGTCACGGAGAACTTCTTTTAGGAGAGGTTTTTTGGTGAAACTAATACCATGCATTTTTCTTTTGGCGAGATGACCATTATCCTTGAAGATGTCCAAAGAATACTAGGTCTAGAGATTCTTGGGAAAGCCGTTAAGGAAGGAGATCACTGTAAGGAGCTAGAATGGGGCAAGATCTATGAGCTGACTAAAAAGTTGTTTGGGTGGGACCAGGAAACGACTATGGCAAATGTGTACAAGACAGAACATTCCCGGACAAAGACTATCAAATTCGTCGATCTCGTTCAATTGTTTGGGTAAACGAAGGACAAGGAATTGAATCCCGAACAAATTCAGCAAACTGTCGCTGCTTATATGTTGTTCACCTTGGGCTCCGTAATATTCCCTGACGCTAATGGTAACAGGGTGCATTTGAACAACCTACAATACTTGGATCCCTTGGATAAGGTTCATGAGTATTCATGGAGCACTGCTTTCTTGGCACATTTTTTGGCAGAAATGCGTAGAGCTTCTAAGGCGAACACCCGTCAATTTAATGGGAATTTCACTGTAATTCAGGTATAGCGAACTAGTTATTTTGTGATCATTGTCATTAAATTTGTTAGTTTCCAATTATTTCTTTTGGTATACATTTCATTGGAACGATCTTTCATTGGCATAGGTGTGGGCTTATGAACACTTCCCAACATTGTTCACGAACTATAAAGGATTGAAGTTAGTACGTGAATATCAACCGCAACAACCTCTAGCTCAGAAATACTTTTTCAATAATGCCCCGATGCCCAATAACAAGAAACAGTTATTCTCTATGAGATATGCTTTGGACTCCGTGGCTGCCAAAAATGTTGTGTTTGGCCCATATAGAGATGCCAGAGGAGTTCACTTTGCAAGGCGTGATAATGTTTCATTTTACAACGGACCGTTATTTCATCCAAAAGGATTTGTTATGCACAACCCTCGCCGTGCAATGCGCCAACTTGGGTATAAGAAGAAAAGTCTTACGGATACATCTTATCAGAAATTCTCTCATGACTTTCCTCAATTCCAAGCAAATGAGAACCATACTCTGGTAGTTTACGACCCAAATCCCATTCCTGCACATTGGAGGGATAGGGTGGAACGAAGACTTGTGTTGGATAGGGTTGGTTGGGAATTGGCGGAAAATGGTTATGAGACTGAACAAGACTTTCTCAGAGGTCATTTGAAGTACTCGCATCCTTATGTTGTACGCCCGGCTACCGTAGAAGTTCCTCCACAAGCAGAACCTCCCTCCACAACTCTGAATGAAACTACTGTACCCGGACTACAAAAGATCCTTACGTTGTTGGTACGTACTTCTTGTTCACTTCCTATTCTTTTAATCTATATCTATGAACTTATATAAGTGTACATACTAATAAGTACATGTTTAAAAATATGACAACAGCGTCAGCGCCTAGGAAATTTGTCAAAGTTCTTTAAGAAAACAAGAAAGGAGAAGTGTTGACCCAGAAAGAAATGGAGAAAGTCAAGTAAAAGATAGAAAAAATTGAAGATCCAGAGGCAAAAGACTTGTGGGGCGAAAGGAAGAAGAGGGTGCACAAGAAGCCAAGGAATGAGTGATCGTGTGTTTCTTGAACAATCTAGTATTGGTTTATGTTTGTTTATGTTTATGTTTATGTTTGTTTATGTGTCTTAGTTAGGTCTTGAACAATCTAGTGTTGGTTTATGTTTGTTTGTGTGTCTTGAACAATGTGTTTATTTGTGTGTCTTGCTAAGCTCCTTACTTGATTTGGTTTATGTTTAATTTGTTTTCGGTTTGGAACCTCTTAACTTTGGAGATGGTTTTTTTAAACAATCTAGTGTTGTTATTTGATTTATTATGTTGTTAAACCAGTGTCAAATTACCTCTTTTCCGGCATATATTTGGAATGCCGGCACTCTGAATGGGCCAAGGTCACGGAATTTTCAGAGTTTTCCTGACTGTATCGGCATGGTTGAAATGCGTAAATCAATGCCGGAATCTGAATTCCAAAATCAGACGAATTACAGAGTATCGGCATTGAATTTTTTTTTGCCTACCATGCCGGTAGTCTGCATTTGCCATGCGCTAAATATTTTTGTCAGAGTACCAGCACGGTGTGTAATTTAATTACAATGCCGGCAATTACTAATTTCTCTGGATATTTTCCTGAATTCCCGGTAGTGTTTGAAAAGTTTAGTTCTACGCCGGCACAAGCTTACGGCGTTGTAATATTGAAACATAATCATGCCGGCAGTGGCATCAAAATATGATTTAATGTTTACAATTCACACTTCCAAAAAAAAAATGTTCCGTATTAGCGAACCATATATATCCAAATTACTCATCATCGCTTCCACACGTATGAAGTTGCATCTTCTCTTGGAGAGGTTTTATTGATAAGGACAACGCATCCCAAATTTGGTGATTCTCCCCATACAATGCCATCCATTCCTTCCAGAAATTGGGATCTATATCCTTGTTTTCAGTCATCCCACAAACAGGTGGCAATGGACAATTTTCCTTGAGTTTTAGAATAATGAAATGATTACCGTTCACGAACGCCAAAACAACTCTTCTCTTCTTAAGAGATCCTTCGCATTTTTTCGACTTTGGTGTAAATATTGCTTGTACGGTGGGAGAAAAATAATGAACAACACAATTAAATGTATCTGCCACTAGATGCCCACAAACCGGCATTCTCATCCAATATTGGGTAGGAAGGAACTTCATCTCCTGCTCGGGCCCTAACACTTGAGAATACATATTATCAAACCCTTCTTCATGACGAAGAACTTTCTCATAAAAGCTCTTCCTTTTCATAAGTTGTTCGGCCATCCTCTTTCTAGCGTATCGGCATGGTTCATCCCTTAACTAACCGCCATCTCAAAGATTCTTAATTGTTCGGTCACGGCATGATAACCACAATTTCCATATCCATCGACATCATCCGTATATATAATATACTCACGAATAACCTCAGGAAGATGGTCTATGTAAGACTCTATCTTGGTGTGATAACTTCTAATGGTCCTACTTGTTTTGGGATCCTTATACATCTTCATATTACCTTTTTTAGCTTAATTATATCAAATCCATCCTCTGCAATCTGTATATTTCCAACATCTTCAATATGTGATAGGAGTGGATACTTCCTTAGCCTACCCCTTCGCTTTGGAACTGAAACTACATCAACTTTGGTCGTGCACACGGAGTTGTCACCATCGTGTTGTTGTTGACTAGATATGGGTCGCTTACCTTTGCTATCACTTATCTTTGGTGTGGCTTCGGAATTTTCACCTTGATGTACTAGACTTGATGTAGGTTCCTTATTCATCCTTCCCTTTTTGTTTGGCACCGCCGCCTCATCACCTTGTTGTTCTTCTTCAATCGATGTGGGTACCTTCCTCGGCCTACCCCTTTTCTTTGCAACTTCCGCTACATCGAATCTAGATGTGGCTTCGGCTTCCTCGGCTTGTTGTTCTTGTTCAATTGATGTGGGTACCTTCTTCGGCCTACCCCTTTTCTTTGGAACCTCCGATCCATCGGCTTTTGGTGTGGATACGGAATCCGCCATTTGTTGTTGACTTGATGGCGGTTCCTTCCTCGGCCTACCCCTTTTGTTTGGAACCGGTGCTTCCGTGAACCTTTCTTATGAGATCTCACATGCGGTTGGATCTCGTTTCTTACTCGCCTCGAGTTCACATTCACGTTGACTCATTTCTTTTAATTATTTCCTTTGTTTTCTCCTTGCCGTTTTGGTTTGTGGTCTACCGGGAGGATCTCCCTTTGTTGGCTCTTCACTTTGTGTTTTCCATGGGCGAGTAATTATCCTTAGTTGGCTCAATAAGACTTTCCGGCTAGCCGAATTGCCACGTGAGTAAGCTTCGAAGAATTCCTTTGCTTCGTTAGTATCCCATGGTGATTGTCCGGGAGCTTCCGTAGGGGGAGGGGTGAAAGATAGTTGCTTCCAAAACGGATCAATAACCTCAATAGGTATCACTTCTTCATACTTCACAAGCATATGACGACACGGAAGCCCCAATGAAGACATGTCGGGACAAATACACACACCACCCAGTTTTCCGTAGTTTATCTCCCATATCATTTGTCGCATCATATGTTTTATTGCCCAATAAAAGACGTTAAATTATATTCCTCAGAGCAACTTACCATATTGAAGATATGAAGTCATCCTTTCCATTGAGCTTTTCTCAAAAGCCCTCTTGATCCTATCGATATCACTCTTAAAGTATTGCTCCATTGCCTCGGTGACCATAACCACGTTTCCTTGGTTAGACTTTATGAGATCTTTAAATCTCCCATGAGCAGACTCCGCTATACTAGTTGCTTCATTCTTGTAGTGTCTATACCGGTTTGTCCATGCACGAACAAATTTTTCCTTGAACTTATCCAACCATTGATTCCGACAATACGAGACGACACTCGGATAAACTTCGTTCCAATTGGCAATAAACTTGTCCAAATCATTTTCGTACGTATCCTCGGTAAGAGACCAATAAACTTTCTCCCAATCTTTTTGAAATTCCAACCACTTTTTATGATTTTCCTCATGTTCTTTGTCCACTCGCTCTTTGATCTTGCCTCTTTCATCTTCTTCTTCTTCGGGTGATAGTTTGTTCTTGCGGACGTCTTCCTCTAGTTGAACAATCATTCTCTTCTTAATATCCTCCTTAGTGGGTTCAAACAAGGCATGGCAAGCTTTTACCACATTTTGACATATATGATATGTACATAGGAAATTTTGTGCATCCGGGAAGACGTCGGATATTGCATTCATTAATGTGTCATCTTGATCGGTTATGATCTCCCTCGGAAGATGATTTTCCCGGAAGAGTGATTTCAATTGTCGTAATGCCCAATTATAATTGTAATCCCTATCGTTTTCCATTAAACACCAAGCCAATGTGAATGATACCTTGTCTGATGTTTTCCCCACGATGTTGAATAACGACATATTGTATTTGTTTGTCTTGTAGGTACAACCCATCATAAGAACACCAAAACATGTATGAGCCAATTTTGCAAGCAAAGGATGCGAAATGAATATTTGAAGGGGCTTGTTGTCCGGCCCTCTTTTAATGATACGCGTGTAGTTGTGATCCCAAACAATCTTCTCAAATTCTTGCATAACGCTCCTCCCTTCCCATTCCACCCTTCTAATAGTTGCTTGTGCGCTATAAATTGTACTTAGAGAAGACACGTTCGTCTCATCCTTTTCCTTGAAGCCTCTGAGAATTTGTCTTGGTTTGATACATGCTTTGGTAAATCTCTTTACATCCTCAACTAGGGAGTGACCAACAAAATCTTTCGGATCCCGGTGGTTATGGCAGCCGAACCACATCATACAATCCCATTCCTTGTCTTTTAAATAGAATACAAGCTTAAATGGGCAGTTATCATTCCTCGTATGAGTCTTGTATAACCTATTAGTCTTCTTTGGATATACATAATCTTTTCTCTTGTGGCTATTCTTCTTCTTGTATTCCCCACTTCTCTCGCAAACCATCTCAAAACTATTGTTTGAACCTTGGGTATTCCTCACCAAAACACACATGTGCTTAAGAGCCGTCTCTTTATCCCAAGCATGCTTCATTTTTATCTGTTATTCCCTGCATAAGGACAAACACGGGAGAGTATAAGGTTCTTTACAGACAATCCCCACGTAAAGTTCAAAAAACTAGGTGAAAAGTATTCTTTGGTAACATACCGGAGGCATTTTATAGTATTCGGACGTATCCGGACCAAGCGGTTTGGAATTTGTTGGATCAATATATGACACAATCTAAGGAACGAATTAAAAGAAAATTAAATTAGTTCCAAATAAAATTAAAATACTATGCAAGATAATAGTTCCGGCATGCTCGACTAACTTTCCGACATACAAATTTCTAAAATGACATGCCGGAAACCAGTGCCGGCATGCTCTACTAATGTTCCGGCATGCTAAAAATGCACCTAAACTGAAGAACAAATATGAATCGATTCCGGCATTGTATTTTCTTGTAAATTAACGCCGAAAGCACAGGTGTCGGCATGCTCATTGCATAAGGTTCCATGCCGGAACCAACTGCCGGCTTGGTCTATAATTTATAAACCACGCCGGTATTTAACTTCAAAAGTCACTAACTTCTGGATGTTTTTCTTGTTGTACCGGCATGGTAAAGTTAGGAGTGAACCATGCCGGTAGCATATTCCGTGGAATATTCCGTGGTAGGTAAAAAGTAACTTTAATGCCGGCATGGATTTTTGGGTTGAACACAACGCTGGCAGTTATTTCAAAATGGGGGATATTGTTAGCCGGCATAGAAATAGTATGAATACTATGCCGGCAGCACCTATGCCGGCATTGTATTCATACTTCTTCTATGCCGGCACCGAGCTTTTTCAGAGAAAAAATGGCGAATTCAAAGAAAAAAAATCAAATTTTCAACACACTACCAGCTGTATCTGAGTATTGTGAGTGATTGTATGTTGAACTTGTTTACTTTCTTGGGCTAGTTCTTCATGAAACACTTCATGCTCATAAAAATCATGATGGGTGTTGGTTCATCATATAATTCCAATTGTGAATTGTTATCATTAGCTGAAGATTGAAGAAACACTTCTTGTTGTAGTTGAGCTAAAGATTCAGCAGCAGCAATTCTCTCTTCACAATCATCCTCCATTTTCACCAAAAAAAAGTTCTCTCTCAAATATTTTTTTCGTCTTTCTACTCTCACCTCACTCACCCAAATTCAAATAAAAATACACACTAATCATTTAACAAATACTTAAGATTTATACTAATTATAATTAACCACTAAACCTGATTAGTGAGGGGTAGATTATGAATTATATAAAATACTTAGATAAGGGGTGACCCTGATTTGATATTTGGATCCAGTTTTTGTCTTTTTCCTCTATCCCCCAATTAGTTTTGATATCCCCCAATTGCGCGTTCTTTTAAAAGATGGAAAAGCAGAAGTTATGGACCCACATAATTTGATTTAATTGATTCCCTATTTTAACCTTGTTATTTTATTATAAAGACAAGTTTTACCCTTGAATATTGTACACTTATCATTATATTTCTAACTTCTATTTTTATTTTAAAATAATAAATAATAATTACAATGATGCTAGCTAGTCATGATGCTACTCGTAGGTCAAGCTTTTCCCTCTTTCATAGATTAGGCGTCGTTATTCAAAAAGGTGTTGGTGCCCAGCTTGTTGCTGGGCTACCCACAAACAATTTGTAAACTTGTCAGTTTTTATGTTAATATTAATAATAAATCGATTGATATAAAAAATTTACAATGATAATTACAATATAATAATATTTTTCTAAGCAAACATAATTATATTTTTCTTATTAAATAATTAAAAAAATAATATAAAATAATAAAATAAATATTACTTATATTTTATTAAATATATTAGAATTAAAAATATAATTTATTATAATTAAAGTGTATTTAAAACTAATTTTTGAAATATGTCTATTTTCGTCATTAACTACATCACTAGCACTTTAAAATACAAGTTTACCAAACATAATTTACAGTTTCTTAATTTCACAGTGCTTTTTAAATTACAGTTTACCAAACGTCATGCCGATTTATTTCCACAGCACAGCACAACAACGCACAGCACAGCACAACAGAAAAGCACTTATCTAAAACTCACAGCAATGCCAAACTAGCTTAGAGCTTGTTTGTTTTTTTTTTCTTCTGGATCTGAGTCGTCCGGGTCTGACTAAGTAGGGTCTGACTCAAAAAAATTGTTTAATTTGTTGTGTCAATTTTAGCTTATCTGACTGATTTCATTTTATTTTTACAGAAAATATCTCTTTATTAGGCATATTCCTATGCATATGGCAAACATCAGATTTTGCCATATATGCATCCATTATGGTTATGCCAAACTGCCAAACTCATATACCTATATGTCAGGAATAACATATAAGCATACACGATGGAGTTTCCAGCGAGCGATAGAGAGTTCATCGCTCGATGGTCATAATCACGCTCACTGGTCATTACAGCGCCAGCGCTAGTCAAGCTGTTGCTCGCCAGTCTGACCATCGCTTATCAGATCTTCATCTTACGGCTACCATTTTTCCCCTCTATAAATACCAAATTTCAAACTCATTTCAACTCACACCAGAATTTCTAAATCTCTCTAGAATTTCTCAATCTCTCAATCTTCTTCTTCAAATCTAAAACAATCACACCTTCTCTACAATTCTTTATTTCTTGTAATATGGATTCACAATCTCAAAGTCAAGGCAAAGGCAATGGTAAAAAACCAAAGTTCGTGGTGCAAAATACAACATGATAGAAGATGAATGCATTTGTCGTAATCATGTTTTTTTTACCCAAAATTGTATCGATGATGCACAACAACATGGTAACACCATGTGGGATAATATATTTCGTAAATATGAAGAACAAACCATGAACATCAATGGCCGTGATACAAAAGAATTGGTAGAACACTTCATTGTAATCAACAGGGAAGTAGCCGCTTATGTTGCATTGATAATGCAAGCCAAGAGAGGAGGCAAGGAGAGTGGTCAGGTGGATGTTGATTTTGAAAGACAGGTTCGTACAGATTGGCAGCGAAAACATGGTAAACAGTTCGCTTATGAAAGTTGTTATCATATTTTGAAGGTGTTGAACAAATATAATCCAGATTTCTTAGCAACTAATCAACAAGTACCTGAAAAGTCACCATATAATTCTTCTCCCTCAACACCAAATTCTTCACAATTTTCACCGGGTCCATCAAATTCTTCACCAGATAATGCAAGAAACCCAAATGGTAACTTAGTTTTTAATAAATATGATGATGGTAAGAGAAAACTTCCAGGGAGGAACAATGCAAGACTAGCTAGAAAATTAGCTCAAGAAGGAGAGAGTTCCGGTGGATTTTACATAGCGGAGTTTATGGAACATCAAAAGACCGTCGAGAAGCAAAGAGCAGTTGATAGGAAATTTCAAAACAGGGAGAGTAAAAAAAGTCGTCTTTCTCAAGAAAACTTTGGGTTTGACTATGACAAGCATAAAATTCTTCAAGCTAACACTTCAATTATGAACGCCCAGCAAAAACATGTGTGGCAAATCGAATTTGACAGGATTCAAGCACAGATTGAACAACAAGATGGATTTACTAACAATGGTGATGAGGATGGAACTGATGATGAGTTTGGTATAGTAGTTCCTCTAGATGATTGATGTATTAATTTAAGTTTTAATTTGAAGTATTGCATTAATTTGATATGTTGTTATTGCATTCTACTTAATATTAGTTTGAAATGAAAAGTTGATTAATTTGAAATGTTGTTGCTCGTTAACTTAAATAAGTCTAATGCTCATTAACTTAAATTAAAATACATAACTTAATAAACTACATAACTCATTGTCTTTCATGCTCTTCCCAAAGATTCAACCTCAGATCATCTCTTAAACTGTCATACAAATTTCGGTTCTGAATGTAATTAGTCATTTGAGCATAATTCCTTGTAGGGACGCCTCTTTCTGGTTGAATCTCCGGCCTCAAATCTTCATCTTCATAGTTAGTCCACTCTGAATCACGACGGGTTTCCTGAATTACCATGTTATGAAGAATTATGCAAGTGAGCATAGTCTTGTGCATTTCACGAGGACTCAACCTGAAAAAGCGGGGGTCTAACAACCACACACAATATTTCATTCGGCAATCTGAATAGACAAACTCCAATACACTTTCAAGTGAATCAACTAGACAGTTAGACTCAATCTATAGAAAAGTATATCAAAGAGTTTATATCTCTGTTTCACAATGTAATCAAACAGATATAAATCCGCGAGCCTGATTATTATGTGAAACAACTTAAACGGTACCAAAGACCAATGTTCAATTGTCAATCAATTTATATAAACAACCAAAGGTTCGATTATCTAATTGATTGATCTTAACGCACAACCTGTGATATTTCTATTATATAACAAAATATAATGCGGAAAAGAAATAACACAGACACCAGAATTTTGTTAACGAGGAAAACCGCAAATGCATAAAAACCCCGGGACCTAGTCCAGTTTTGAACACCACACTGTATTAAGCCGCTACAGACACTAGCCTACTACCAATGAACTTCGGACAGGAATGTAGTTGAGCCCTAATCAATCTCACATTGATCAAGGTACAGTTGTGCTCCTTACGTCTCTGAACCCCAGCAGGATTCTACGCACTTGATTCCCTTAGCTGATCTCACCCACAACTAAGAGTTGCTACGACCCAAAGTCGGAGACTTGATAAACAAATCTGTCTCACACAGAAAAGTGTATTGGAATAGAAAAATCTGTCTCCCACAGAAATACCTACGAGTTTTGTTCCGTCTTTTGATAAATCAAGGTGTACGGGAACCAATTGATAAACTGGACTTATATTCCCGAAGAACGGCCTAGTATTATCAATCACCTCACAATAATCTTAATCGTATGGTAGCGAAACAAGATATTGTGGAATCACAAACGATGAGACGAAGATGTTTGTGACTACTTTTTATCTTGCCTATCGGAGAATCAATCTCGAGCAAATCTTAGAGAAGATAGTACTCAATACGATAGAACAGGGTAAGATCAGAACACGCAACTACAGAGAAAATAGTTGGGTCTGGCTTCACAATCCCAATGAAGTCTTTAAGTCGTTAACCTACAGGGTTTCGTGAAAAACCTAAGGTTAAAGGAGAATCGACTCTAGTCGCAACTAGTATCACACAGGAGGTGTGGGGATTAGGTTTCCCAGTTGCTAGAGTTTTCCTTTATATAGTTTTCAAATCAGCGTTTACAATCTTAGTTACCTTGGTAACAAAGCATTCAATATTCACCGTTAGATGAAAACCTGATTAAACCCAAGCTAATATCTTTCAACCGTTATATCGAAATTAGCTTGTTATACACAAATGAAATGTACCCTCATTTAGGTTTGAGTAACCGTACCTAAACGTGTACACTATGTTGGCTCAACAGTAGTTAACCGAGGTTAGCTATATGAACACTCTCATATCAACCTTATTCATTTTAACCACAACTAGTTCAAATGACTCAAATGAAACTAGTTAAAGAGTTGTTCAATTGCTATATTCTCATAGAAGTATACAAGAACACAATTGAAGCAAAATCGGTTTGATTCACTCGAATCAATTCATGAACATTATAGTCACGGTTTGCAAAGAATGCATTCCTTATTATACAAATGTATTAGTTCATGAACAAACCAATTTTAGAACTTTAACCACTCAAGTATGCAAACGGGTACACATACCCGGTCTGAGTTTGGGTTTCGCCAGTATGCAAACGGTTACGCATACTTCCAAACACAGCAGAAATTTCCGGACCCAGACCCTTCGCCAGTACGCGTACGGGTATGTGTACTTATTTACTCGGAATTTCACACTAACAGGTACGCATACGAGTATGCATACTATAGTTTCGGTCATGGATCACATACATGCAAGAATGCATACTATGTTCATAATCCAGTGATGGTTAAGTATTTTAAACTCTATTTCAATCATTGAAACTTTCTTAGAGGATGACAATAGGCGTTTTCACACACTATTAGCATCAAAGCAATTTTCAAGTTATTGAAATAATCATAACGAAACATTCCAAGTCTATACTAAATGATTGTATCACACAAACCATGTAAGATGTTACTCGGCGATTTTCACATGATCATCTTTTGACTTTCGTCAAGAATATAAGATGAACTTGGTTGAAGCGAAAGCTTACCAACACATATTTCGAGAAATATGTAAGCGAGTTAAACTCAGCTCGAAATCTCAAATATGTATAATCGAATACTATATAGTAATACGACTTTTGTCTCAATATAGGAGATAGAGTAATAGACTTTCCAAGTGATAGATGAGTTTTAGTCTCCACATACCTTTTGTTGATGAAATTCCACAAGCTCTCCTTAGTAGTTCTTCGTCTTCAATTGATGAACGTCGTGAAGTCTAATGCTCAACTACACAATCTATCCTAGTCTGAGACATCACTATAAGTAGACTAGAAATCAAGACTTATAGTTTTGATCACTAACACTGACAAACAAGCTTGAGATAGCAACGCTTGCGAGTTCGACCGAGTAGTGCTCTAACACAACCCACGATATGGGCCACAAATGATAGCGAACTTCCTCTTCAAAATTCCAAAACGCGTTCCACATCCTTCCTCAATGTCATTTGGGCATCATTAAAATGCCGGTATGAACGGCCCAATGCACCGGCAGGAGGATGACGGTAGCATTGAACCAAGGTGGACCATTTTGGGTAGATACCATCCGCAAGAGAATACCCATGAGTGTATTGATGGTCGTTGATCATGAAACGGATTTGGGGACGAATTCCATGCTTCAAATCTTCAAACATAGGCGACTTGTGCAAAACATTGATATCATTTTGTGAACCCGGAAGACCAAAAAAAGTGTGCCATATCCAACAATCATAAGAAGCAACAACTTCAAGGATAACTGTTGGTTTTGGATAATGACCCTTATATTGACCGGCCCAATAAACAGGGCATCCTTGCCATACCCAATGCATACAATTAAGGCTACCTAGCATTCCTGGGAATCCCCTTTCCTCACTCTCCCTCAATATTTGTCTAACATCTTCCTCGGTTGGTTTTCGTAAATATGTTGGACCAAAATGATTAATCATTACTTCACAAAACAATGAAAGGTAAGTGCATAAAGTTGTTTTACCCATACAAAGGTACTCATCGTTCACATCCGCTGGAGTGCCATAACCTAGAATCCTTAAACCCGAAGTAACTTTTTGTTCAGGACTATGACCTCTAATATTGAGTGCATCAAACTGATAATTAAATTGAGGTTCTACTCGACAAAGCTCTTCAATAATATTTATCACCAGATGACGAGGCATACGGAATCGACCCTGAAAATTTTAATCAGAGTACACACAATTAGGAAGAAAATAATTGTGCATCAGTTTCTGATGGTAAAATTCCCTCCCTCGATACGTATACCTTCTTGAGAATACTTCTTGTGGCTGTGGAACTCTAGGTATTTGCCCCGTATGTACAAGCATCAAAGTGTCGATTAGTTTATTATCTTCAGCTTCCTCATCATCAAGTTCTTGCAACCTCCTTCGATGCATTTCTTGTTGTAATCTAAACCGATTCATAATAACATTCCTCTCTTCATTGGATCTCGCCATTGATGATTATGAAATTTAAATTGAGAATAGAGATGGAGAAATTGGTGAAATATCAGTAGAAGTAGGTGTGAGTAACTTGGAGAAATACAAGGGCGTATATATAAGAACCAGTAGGGGGAAATAGCCGTTGCAAAATATCTAGTGGTCGATAATCTTAATATCGCCAACGATACTATTTATATCAAGCGATGGGATGTATGACACTAGCGATACTCATAATATCACCAGCATTGTTATCAATAACGCTCGCTAAAACTCGGTCGCTTCGTTGTTTTCCCGTAATGGCACTATTGGCTTGTCATGCCACCTGGTACGCCAAACAGCTTTTTTTTGGCAGGTGCATAGAAATAGGCCTTAGACCATACAATTCAACAACGCTACTGATTGATTCGTATGATTTTATTTTGTGTTAGGACACTGCCATAACAAGCAAGGCTTTCCCATGATTCGGCCATTAGTTGCAGTTTACTATGGACAAAATATTCATTTATCCTAAATGGGATTGGCCTAAGTAAGAACAGGCGGCGTGCCCATTCAATGAAACATCATAAAAGGTGCAAAGTCCAGACATTTGAAACGTCCTAAAAGCCTGAAGATATAAAATTATGAAATTTGGATTCACTAAATTCAATAAACAGAAAATTTCAAGACGAAATCCAAAACAGAAATCTCCGGGATAGCAAAAAAAAAAAAAAAAAAAAAAAAAAAAAAAAATTTGACAGCTCTCTACTTTCAAAAATCTCACAACTGGTTTCCTACTCTTTTTAACTGTTGCATACAAACACTTATACCTGCCCCAGTAACTTTCAAATAACACCAGTCGAACTAGTAGCTTCTACCCCAGTAAGTCCACTTTTTAGCAGGTTTTCCGGAGGCAAAGCACAGCGTTCCTGAAAGCACAAGTCTCGATATTAGAAGGTAAATACAAAACACAAATGGCATTTATAAACTACAAGCAGGTCCATGATGTTGAATGTCAAGGATGAAAACAAAATCCATTTTTCAACATGGGTTATAGCTAAAATTACCCTCTGGGAGCTCTGGCTGATCAAAAGGGGTGCACAGAGTCTTGCATGCTCCCATCTCACCCTTGGTACGTGCTTTAACATCTCTCTCAACTTCCTGAAAGAATAAATCAAAGAACAATAATGTACGCATCTCTAAAGGTAAGGAATTAACTCCATATTAAAGTGATAATTGAAACAAGAAAACCAGTAGCTGGAAATTCCTATTACAAGCAACGGGAGAAAATGCTAAAAGCAATAAGAAACTAGATAATGGAAGCCTACCTCCTCATCGCACCAAGGAGCTAAGATCATCCTCTTCTCATTTAGGGCCTTCGTAAACTCTTCCCATGTCTTAGCTACGGTAACACAAGCATCGCGTTTTTGCTTTGCAGCATCAAATAGGCTTTGTTGGACATTTTCCAGCAGGTCTTTAATATGATCAACCAAGTTGGTTCTTGAGATATCCTCTTTTGATCCATTGTCTCGGCGAACAACACGTACCTGTTAATGTGTCCAAATGGAGTACTCAATCGGACTGAACATCCTATGGACATAGCAGAAACAAAGTTAAATTTAACTAACCTGGTTTTTGGCCATATCCTTTGGACCTATCTCAATCCTCAAGGGAACTCCTTTCAATTCCCAGTTTGAATACTTCCAACCAGGTGAGTAGTTGTCTCTTAGATCTGTCTCAGCACGGAAACCAGCTTTATTCAACTCTTCTGCAGTTTCGGAACAAGCATCACAGATGGCTTGAGTATCGGCATCTTTGTAAGGCACAGGAATCACTATGACTTGGACTGATGCAACTTTAGGTGGCAATACTAAGCCCTTGTCATCTCCATGAACCATCACCATTACTCCAATCTGAAAAAAGTGTACATACAAAATGAATAAAGATGCTTTTGATCTAGCAAGAATGGACCATCCGATCAGAGATAACTTATTTTTTCCAAAATGAATCTTAAGTTTCCGTAACTTGTTCCTTAGAAATGGCCTACTCACCCTGCCTGCCACGCAGATATCATTTCAATGAAATTGACCCCTAAAATAAATAAAATACAGTATTTGTTTACAAGTAAAGAGAAAATTTTAATGGGAGGATTACCGTTCGAGTGCTGTATGCCCAAGAATTTTGCCACACCATGCCCTTTTCTCCCTTCTCATTCTCAAAGTTGATCTCAAACATTTTTGCAAAATTTTGGCCGAGGCAATGTGAGGTTGCACCTTGTACTCCACGACCAGTATTTGGAACAAAAGCCTGAGAACAAAAAAAGGAATAATGTAATTGCACAAAAGAAAATAAAGTTCACAGATTATTCATATAGAATATAAAGATAAAGTAAAATGGAACTTATGTCTCACCTCAACACTTGTTGTATATAAACCTCCAGCAAACTTTTCATTCTCACTTTTCTTCCCCTTTACCACTGGGATTGCCAAGAACTCTTCATAAATTCTTCGATACAGTTCCAAAACTTCAAGAACCTGATCATGTGCATATCTATTATAATATTGACCACATTGCATGGCATAAAAAATATTTCGCCCCTAGGTTTTATTGAGACTTCCATAAAACATTTTTATCCAAACAGACACAGA
>JAJJMB010002379.1:121639-152166 GCA_023531105.1 Papaver atlanticum | reverse complement strand
TGAGACTTCCATAAAACATTTTTATCCAAACAGACACAGAACAAGAGGAAGCATAAAACATAGAAACAAACATGATACTGAAAGGAGAGAACAAAGCATATCACAGAATTCGAGTTATGTTAAACATTTACCTCTTGATCTGCTTCATCCTTTGTTGCAAAAGCCGTATGCCCTTCTTGCCAAAGAAATTCACGACTCCTACAAGGTGAGTAAATGGTAGTGCAACACTTAGAGATGTATATGGGTAAGACATAACTACGACTTGAGCGCAGCTGCGTGAGGCATAAGACTCTCATCTCTACCTAGTGCATACATAAATCTATGTGTAAATTATCCTCAGAAAAGGAAACAATGAATACCTGATGAATGGAGTAGGATTGCTGAATTCCCAGCGAACAACATTGCACCACTGGTTAAGCCTCAAGGGCAAGTCACGATGTCCTCTTATCCATTTTGAAAAGTAGGGATACATGACAGTTTCACTCGTAGGACGAATTGCAATAGGAACCTCTAAATCTGTATCTCCAGACTTCGTAACCCATGCAACCTGAATGTGTGAGTGTGAATGAGTGAGTAAGTAAGTTGCTTATAGATCATGCAAGGTTACAAAGTCTATGAAAAGCAGATGACAAAGAGAGGTTAAGAGTTAAGTCAATCAAAATTTCCTGGCGTAGTGTGAACCAAAAACAGACATCAATCTATCAGCAGGAATCATAAGAAACCTCTACTCGGTGGAGGTCCCAAAAAAAGAGAACTCACCAAAGGCTGATTCTAGTTTATATACAAACAAAAAAAGAAAACACTTTCTTGATATTTCTACAAAAAGTAATCTTACAGTTTGAGATTATAAGATATTTCTACAAAAAGTAGCCAATGTATGGTTGTACGAGGCATTAAGATTCTTACCTCGGGAGCGAAGCCCTCAATGTGATCCTTTTCTTTTTGTAACACAGTGGAAGACACAAACACAGGGAAATAGCAATTCTTGATCTTCATTTTCTTAATTTCGGCATCGAAGAATGTCTGCATGTGGACAAATGGTGTAAATAAGTAACATAATCATATTACCCCAATATGTTCGATCGAATGCCATAAATCCAACCAAATCCAGATTACTAGCTCATATAGGTATACAAGGATATCAAGTAACTTAAAAAAGTTGACATACTTGCATAATTTCCCAAATAGCCATAGACCATGGCCTGAGGATATAACACCCCGAGATATCATAGTATTCAATCATTTCACCACTGACAACAACCTGCACAAAACAAGAGAGCAGAATACACATTGATCACAGATCTAATCACTGCCACATTACAAAAGTAAGAACATAAGTGGTCAACTAGATACCTCAGAATACCAATCTCCGAAATTTTCATCTTTCTTATTAGATAAACCTAGACCAGTCTCTTTTTTGACCTCCTTCTTTTTTCCACCACCACCGCCGCCACCGCTGCTTCCACCACCTTAATATATTCATAACATTCAGCTTAAAAAAAAGATGAAACCAAAGCTACTCATATATCAACAACTGGAAATTAAGAACATACCAGTAGTCTTAGGGGCTTTAACTTTGGGTGTTTTTTTCTCCTTTTTGTTAGTCACGTCCAAATTCGCCACTCTGATGATACATTAACACACACCAAATCCAAATCAAATCATAATTATGAATAACCTAAAATAACAATAACAAAGAAATCAAATGAAGTAATTCACTAGGAAACCTTACTTTTCATTCACATCCTCCATGACAGACAGTTAGAGGTAGTAGTACTGTGAAATCAGTTCCTGATACATAAATTCATCAGAAGAAAAACCCTCAGTTGACCATGAAAACAACAACAATAGTGATAATAAAGAGATTCTTATCTAAAACAGAACTCATTACAGATGAGAAGAGGGATAGAGATCAGATTTACCAGAAATCTGTCCCCAAATAAGTTGTTGCAGCGACGACCAACGCAGATAGTGGGAGGGATAAAAAGAAAGGAGAAAGACGGAAAACCTAGAGGTGAAAGAGTGAAGAGGTTTTTGTCTGAATTTCTTTTTATTTTATTTTGTTTCCCTAATTTTATTGGTCAAACCTATTAGCCCAAACCCGAGTCCAGAATAATAGTGCTCACTTCTCATATATGGTTTGACTTGGCACAGGCAAGTGAACCGAAAAGCTTGAAAGTTTTAACATAAGCAACACGAATTCGCCGATCCTCCAGACGTAAGAGGGATAGGTTGTGTCAAGGCTGACAACCCAACATAAAATTTGGCATATTCTCATGGGATGAGACCTCTCATCTCTAGCATACCCCAAAAGGGGTGGATTGTGTTGAGGCTGGCAAGCCAATATAAAATTTGTCATATTTTCATGAGATGAGACCTCTCATCCCTAGCATACCCCAACTTACTTGGGATAAAAAGGATTTGTTTTTTTCGACTTTTGGTTGGCTTGTAATCCAGATGATAAATTTGTGAATGTCAAATTGGTTTATGAATCTTTTATATTCGGATATAATTTGAAAAGGGAAAGACATAATTTGAGGGAATCGAGTAAGTAATATTTTAGGTATATCTACATGGAAAGAATACTTTTTTTTTTGAAGCATGAAATTTTATTTAAAATTAAGCGGCAATTACACGAGGGTATGTTTTACCCAAATAGTCATCCATTACAACTTGGTTAATGCAAGATGGGATCATGTTATCCCATACCAAGGTTGAACGGTTTCCTACGTGGTTGTAGTCCGCAGCAAGATTCGCCAGCCCGTCCGCAGCTTGATTACCTTCCCTGTAGATATGCGTGACGATGCATTGGGGGAGTTGGCTCATGATTAGCTTGGTTTCCGAGATCATACCCGAAATATACCAAGGAGGTTCAGCATCTGAAGTTAGGACGAAATAGGTTTTCTGAGTCGGTTTCAAATTGAACTTGTGTCCAACTTCCTTCTTTTGCTGTTCTAGACGCTATGAGCATGGCCCAAGATTCAGCGGTCAAGGAAGTAGTGATTCCCAGAGGTTGTGCTACCGCTATCAGGGTGTTGGCAGATGAATCTCTGCATATGAAGCCTGCTCCAGCTATTCCGGGATGTCCTCTCGCTGCGCCATCTATGTTGATCTTGATGCAACCCAAATTAGGTTTTTTCCATCCTACCATGATTGTTGTGGAGATTCGTGTTACATTTCTAGGGTTGATAGAAACTGGCATTCCAGGTAACACGGGAGGGAGGTTCGTTTGCGCCCAAGAGAATTCTCGTTGAAGACTGGGAGCCATATGTGCTATGCTGCCCGGGCATGTTTGCTTTTGACGATAAATGTATTCATTCCTAGCTATCCATAAGGACCAAAAAAAGAAACAAAAGGCAGTATTGAAAGAACCGTGTACCTTTAACTATAGGATTTGTGAGATCGTCGTTTGAGGGTTTGGAAGATTTTGGACGACACTTGAAAGATTAGGAAGTCCCGCTATGAGAGTGTTCCATGCGGCTACAGCCACTGGACAATGAAGGAGAATGTGTTCATCAGTTTCTGGAAGAGAATTGCATAATAGGCATATATCGGTGTTGGTGAGGTGGATATGGTGTAGAATGGTGAGGGTTGGGAGGCCCTCGTTGATTGTTTTTAACAAGAAAAGCTGTATTTTTGGAGGACATGGAAGTGTCCAGAGAAATTTTGATGTGGGTAGTGGATGGAAGTGATCTGATGTGCTTACTAAGCAATTGTATCCAGATGTTGTAGTGTACTTTCCAGATTTTATGAAAGGCCATATGATTCTATCAGAGGGGTTGTTTTGGGGGAGGTGGATATTCACGATTCTTTGGTTTATGTGGGGGGAAGAAGGTTAAGCTTGTTGTGGTTCCAGGTGTGACTGAAAGGATCGATGAGGTCACCGACCATCTGGATGGGGTAACAGTTTGTTGGATCCAAGATATTGGTGAATTGCGAGATCCAATTAGCTTGGATGGGGGTTGTTAACCCATTTCCGATTGTGTAGAAAATATATTGTTTCATCTTAGGAATGAGAGATGATAATTGTCTCCATTAAGGGCTGGTTGAAGAAGGGAGGTGAGCCGTAGTTTCTGCAAATATAGGTTGATGTTTCAGATATTTTTCGTTGTAGAGGGTAGCCAAGACCGAATCGGGATTCTCATGGATGTTCCAAATTCGCTTCATAAGTAGCGCTTTGTTATGATCGCTGCTTCTGCGTATGCCTAGCCCTCCTTGTGACTTGGTTCTAGCCAGCTTATCATATCCTAAGGGGTGAAGCTTCTTGACGGAAGAGTCGTGCCCCCAGAAAAAATTCCTGGTGATTTGATCAATTTTCTTGTGCACTTGTGCAGGGAGATATTGTGCTTGCATTATATGATTTGAAGTAGGGATTAGGGAGGATGTTATGAGAGCAAATCTTCCTGTAGGTGTTAGCATTTCGTAACCCATCCCTTCGCCTTACGCGCTAGCCGGTTTAGCAGAGGTTCAAATAGATGGCGAGAGACTCTTCCATGTTTGAATTGGATTCCTAGATAGATAGGGGGATTGAGGTTGTGAGCATATCAAAAGTTTGTTGAATAGCACTTACCTGAGACGGGTCAAGCTTTGGGTGGTGAATAATAATGGGATTTGGACGTATTAATGTGTTTTCCTGCTGAGGTATTGTATCGGTGGAGAAGTTGTTGAAGATGATTCGTACCCTCTGTTGAAGCCATGTATGTTATGAGGAGATCGTATGCATAACATAAGTTCTTTAAATGTGTTTGCCTGCTCTGATACCAATTGAAAAAGTGGGGGTACAACAACCTCACCCAATAATTCGTTTAGCAATCTGTATGGACTAACTCAAATATACTTTTAAGAGAATCAACTAGACAGTCAGACTCAATCTTAATAAAAAGTATATCAAGGAGTTATATCTCAATTTCTCGATTCAATACTTACTCAAGAAAATAGAAATATGTGAGTCTAATTGAATACAAGAGAAATTAACTTGAACGGTACCAAAGACCAATGTTCAAGTATCAATCAATTTCAATCAACAACCAAAGGTCGGATTTACCAATTGATTGATTCAACGCACAACCTGTGATATTTCAATTATATAACATAACAAAATATAATGCGGAAAAGAAATAACACAGACACCATAAGTTTTGTAAACGAGAAAACCGCAAATGCAGAAAAACCCCAGGACCTAGTCCAGATTGAACACATATTGTATTAAGCCGCTACAGACACTAGCCTACTACAAACTAACTTCGGTCTGGATTGTAGTTGAACCCCAATCAATCTCACACTGATCCAAGGTACAGTTGCGCTCCTTACGTCTGTGATCCCAGCAGGATACTACGCACTTGATTCCCTTAGCTGATCTCACCCACAACTAAGAGTTGCTACGACCCAAAGTCGAAGACTTTAATATACAAATCTGTATCACACAGAAAAGTCTATAGGAATAGATAAATCTGTCTCCCACGGAAATACCTACAAGTTTTGTTCCGTCTTTTGATAAATCAAGGTGAACAGGAGCTAATCGATAACCCGGACTTATATTCCCAAAGAACAACCTAGAATTATCAATCACCTAACAATAATCTTAATCGACTAGCGAAACAAGATATTACGGAATCACAAACGATGAGACGAAGATATTTGTGAGTACTTTTCTATCTTGCCTATCGGAGAAATTAATCTCAAGCCAATCTTACGATTGCACTCAATCGCGATAGAAACAACAAGATCAGATCACACAACTACAAAGAAAATAGTTGGTTATGGCTTCATAATCCCAATGAAGTCTTTAAGTCGTTAACCTACAGGGTCTCGGTAGAAACCTAAGGTTAAAGGAGAATCGACTCTAGCTTATACAACTAGTATCACACAAGAGGTATGGGGATTAGGTTTCTCAGTTGCTAGAGTTCTCCTTTATATAGTCTCCAAATCAGGGTTTGCAATCTAAGTTACCTTGGTAACAAAGCATTCAATATTCACCGTTAGATGAAAACCTGATTAGATTCAAGCTAATATCTTTCAACCGTTAGATCAAACTTAGCTTGTTATACACAAATGAAATGCACGTTCATTTAGGCTTGTGTAACCGTACCTAAACGTGTACACCTAGTTGATTCAACAGTAGTTAACCAAATGGTTAGCCATATGAACACTTTCATATCAACCATATTCATCTTCACCATAACTAGTTCAAATGACTCAAAAGAACTAGTTAGAGAGTTGTTCAATTGCTTAGATCTCATAGAAGTATACAAGACATAATCGAAGCAAAAACGATTTTGATTCACTCGAATCGATTCATGAAATTTATAGCCACGGTTTACAAATATGCATTCCTTAGTTTATATAATTTTAAGTTCACGAATAAACCGTTTTTAGAAAATAATCCACTCAAGTACGCATACCGGTACGCATACTTAAGTACCCGGATTGAGTTTGTTTTCAGTTCACAAACTCCAACAGAAATTCACGGGACGTGAACTTCCGGCATTACGCGTGCAGGTACGCGGACTTTAGTTCCGGTTATCTTGAGCAGCAAAGTACGCATACTTTGGTTCAAGGATTTTGGACTTACACACGTATGAGTTCACATACAATGTTTATATCCATTCAAGGTTATATATTCTAAACTATTATTTCAATCATTGAAACGTTTTTAGAGGATGTTCAATAGAGGTTATTCACACACTATTTTTCATCAAAGCGATTTTCAAGATATTGAAATAATCAACATGACTTTCGTCACTTGTAAAGATGAACTTGGCCAAAACGAAAGCTTACCAACACATATTTCGAGAAATAGATAAGCGAGATAAACTCGGTTCGAAATAGAAAATGTGTATAATCGAAGTCTATATAGCAATACGACTTTTGTCTCAAGATAGGAGATAGAGTAGATAGACTTTTGAGTGATAGATAAGTTCAAGTCTCCACATACCTTTTAGTCGATGAAGTTCCACCAGTTCCTTCAGTAGTCCTTCGTCTTTTTATGATGAACGCCGTGGAGTTCAGAGCTCAACTACACTTTCTATCCTAGTCCGAGACTTAGCTATAAGTAGACTAGAAATCAAGACTTATAGTTTTGGCAACTAAACTTGACAAACAAGCTTGAGATAGCAACGCTTGCGAGTTCGACCGAGCAATGCTCTAACAATCTCCTCCTTTGTCAATTTTAGTGACAAAACTATCAATACATATGGAATACAAAATAAATAAACTTCGTAGCTTCTCTTCCACATTCATGATCTCCTTGGTTCTTCAACATTACTCGTAATCTTCGTCACTTCCAAGTACTCCAATGATTCCAAAGATATTCAATGCAGCATCATCGTTGTTGAAGATCCGTAGCCATAACAATGAAAAACAAAAGCTCTCAATCATTGTTACATTGTGTCATAGTATTATTACACAGCATCAAAGTTCAATTGTATCTAAACTTTGACAACAATACTATGGTGATATGTTTCACTTCCCCTTAGTCAATACTCCACCTGACATGGAAACCACTCCTCCTTACATAATGATCCGAAAACCATATGTATTTGTAGTGTGAACTATACATTAATTCTCCCCCTTTTTGTCAATAAAATTGGTAAAGGTACGAAAACTAGTGGGATCCTAATGAAATTTCCATAGAGACATTTCATGACCAAAAGAAAGCACATATCAACTTTTTAGATGCAATCATATAGCCGAAACTAAATGCATTCATCAAGGAGTTTATAAAGATACAAGATAACCCCTACAATATTCCACAGCCGCACTCGCCACAAAGATTTGGCAATTAAGCACAAGTTCAATTAAGAACTCTCCCCCATATAATGTCATTCCCGAAAGAACAACAAGAGTGACCTTACTTTCACAAGAAAAGAAGGATTTCTTTGGACAACAACAAATCATATAAGGATATGAATTTGTATCCAAAATACTCAATTAAATTGATCACAAGAGAACCCATGATTAATTCAATCGGAAATGCTCAACATAAGAGAACTTACGGAGCGATACTGTATATACATAAAAAAAATATGGATCAGGGAAGATCAATATTGCGAAATAAACAAAGATTCATTCTATCTTTCATTACTATTTGCACAATGACATACAATAGACTTAATCTTTGTAAACAAAAGATCATCCTTTCTTCCGTCAATATTTGCATAATGACATAAAAGGCTTAACTTTTGTTTGTCAAAAGTTCATTCAATCTTTTATCAATACTTGCATATTGACATATGAAAGACTGAACTTTTGACAATGTATGGGACAATCACAGTTCACGGACACAAACACACATATCCCATAACAAATTCCAATATATAAAATCATAAAGATTAATACTGCAAAATATCTTCCAAACAACTTTAGAATTTAACCAAATAAATTTATAAACATTGAAGATGAAAATCGTTGGACATAGCTATGTGTAATCACAAAACGGCTATTCCAAACTCTAGTTATTCTTCTTAAAAACACAAGAATAAAATTCTCATAAGAAGTTTTCTAGACAAAATAAGATCAACAAGCTAATAAACAAAGATAGACTCCTGAACCTGAAAAACCAAACACGAACTAAAATCAAATAGACGTTTCGAAATCCTCACGAGCCTTGAGATCTTCGAGCTTGTGATTGACAACATTCACTGCATCTTCAGAGAAGATATCCTCATTGAGAAGTTCTTTAACATGTGTATTTATGAGACCAATGTCAGAAGTAACCTTTTTAACCTTAGTTCTTAACACATAATGACTCTTCAAAGTATCAACGAGTTGCAGTTTTGCATCCTCAAAGTATTTAAGAAAATCATGAACCACTTCAGCAGAAACCATATCCTCATTCTCAACATCTTGATGTGTATAGGCATAGTAAAATGAGGAATTAGGATGATCATCTTCTACTAGGGTTCTTTTCTTCATTCCCTTGAACTCGAAACCGATGCCTGTATCAAGAAAACCTCTTGCAAAACTGCTAGAGCTAGAATAAGACATTCTTGACAGACCACAAAGTAACCCAGATTATGCGTACGTGACTCAAGGGGTTTGGTATTTAAATGGTTTCTTAGAGAAGGTAACTTTTAGGGTTTCCAAAATTGATTCGTGACAGTAACATGGGTACTCGTACGAATACAACTTGACCCAAAAACACAAAGGTCGCACCTTTACGACATGATTGAGAAATTTTGCTACGTGAATATTTTCACAAAATTTTGGCTCAATAAATTTTATATCTCTGTAGAGAAATAATTTAGAGCACAAGAGTAGTAGGCAACTTAGTTGCAAAGAAAAACTTCTTCGAAAACAAGGCAAAAAGAAAGCAAAACGAAGAACATCTTCAGACACAGTCAATACTTAAGCAAAGTTGTCTGCATACAATAGTTTAGCTATAAACGATAAGAAAATAACTCAACTAAACAGAAAACAATTTTGACAAAAGTATACCTGATTATTAACACAACTTACTCAACATGATTTTTATGAGTACGTTCTCAACCCTTGTGATTAATTAGCACAAGAATGAGCTCTAAGCTCATTAAATGAACGATGTTCATGGTTGAGTCTCTTTTTCCTTTCAAATCTTGGAAAGAATCTCTTTTGATGTGAAAAATTATCATAAAACTTACTATCATCAAAATACGAGACATAGTTTGAGTTCTTACCAGAAGAATTTTGACTAGAGGAAGTTGACAGCCTATTTACGATTTCTTTATAACCTTCAATTATCACCTTTAGGTTAATTTTCATATCATCATTTTTGCTTCCTTCTCCTGAAACTTTGTTCATATCAAAATTAACATTATCTCCCTTATTGACAGAGGAAAACAATTGATCTCTTCTCAGACGATTTTTGTTGAGACGTCCGTTATGATTCTGAGCATTTGAGGAACTTATAGAACTGACTTTCCTGGTAGAATACACAGGGTGAGTACTGAAACCAATTGGTTTAGACATACGAATGTCAGTTACACATTTGAGGATTAAGCCTAAGGTGTGTTGAAGTCGAACAATGGAATTTTTATTCAACCTAGAGTTTCTCTTTTGCTTAACAGGTCCTTTTAAATCACAAAAGAGATATACTTTCTGATCATGAGGGTGATTAGAAAGTACCGTCTTAACATCATCGTTTGGAGATTTCTTCCTTCCATGTGATGTGCAACATCCTTGATTAGAAGAGGCTATAGACACATCTTTTCCAATAGAAGGGAATTCCAATTTTACTTATGGAACTGGAACTCTCTCAGTTGCAATAGAAGTAGATGGTATAGAGGACTTTTTGGAACATCCTTGAATCGAGAGTTTATTCAAGCGATGCTCAATTTCCAAGGTATCCTTTTTGAGACTTGCCTCAAGTAAGATACATGAAGACTGAACTTCAGTGTTTTTGGAATCACAGTCTCTTACTACACCGAGAAGAACATTGACATTGTTTTTCAATCGATTAAATCTATCAGATTGGATTCTAACAAGATTTAGAATCAGTTCACTCTCTTCAGCTGTTCCCCTTTCATCAACGGAGATAGACTCTTCGGAATAACACATGTAAGTGTCTGTCTGTCTCGTTAGAATACTGGGTTCTTCTATATTTGAGATTAACGAATCTTTCTCTTTGATAGACACTGTCGAGAAAGAGTTTTTATTTCTGGCGACGCGTTTGTCAGAGATATTACTGCCGTCCATATAGTCAGATCGCTACAAACACAGACTTGTGAGTTCTTTAAATGTGTTTGCCTGCTCTGATACCAATTGAAAAAGTGGGGGTACAACAACCTCACCCAATAATTCGCTTAGCAATCTGTATAGACTAACTCCAATATACTTTTAAGAGAATCAACTAGACAGTCAGACTCAATCTTAATAAAAAGTATATCAAGGAGTTATATCTCAATTTCTCGATTCAATACTTACTCAAGCAAATAGAAATCTGCGAGTCTAATTGAATATAAGAGAAATTAACTTGAACGGTACCAAAGACCAATGTTCAAGTATCAATCAATTTCAATCAACAGCCAAAGGTCGGATTTACCAATTGATTGATTCAACGCACAACCTGTGATATTTCAATTATATAACAAAATATAATGCGGAAAAGAAATAACACAGACACCATAAGTTTTCTTAACAAGGAAACCGCAAATGCAGAAAAACCCCGGGACCTAGTCCAGATTGAACACACACTGTATTAAGCCGCTACAGACACTAGCCTACTACAAACTAACTTCGGTCTGGACTGTAGTTGAACTCCAATCAATCTCACACTGATCCAAGGTACAATTGCGGTCCTTACGTCTCTGATCCCAGCAAGATATTACACACTTGATTCCCTTAGCTGATCTAACCCACAACTAAGAGTTGCTACGACCCAAAGTTGAAGACTTTAATAAACAAATCTGTATCACACAGAAAAGTCTACAGGAATAGATAAATCTGTCTCCCACAGAAATACCTACGAGTTTTGTTCCGTCTTTTGATAAATCAAGGTGAACAGGAACCAATTGATAACCCGGACTTATATTCTCGAAGAACATCATAGAATTATCAATCACCTCACAATAATCTTAATCGACTAGCGAAACAAGATATTGCGGAATCACAAACGATGAGATGAAGATGTTTGTGACTACTTTTCTATCTTCCCTATCGGAGAAATTAATCTCAAGCCAATTTTATAATTGCACTCAATCACGATGAAACAGCAAGATCAGATCACGCAACTACAAAGAAAATAGTTGGGTCTGGCTTCACAATCCCAATGAAGTCTTCAAGTCGTTAACCTACAGGGTCTCGGTAGAAACCTAAGGTTAAAGGAGAATCGACTCTAGCTTATACAACTAGTATCACACAAGAGGTATTGGGATTAGGTTTCCCAGTTGCTAGAGTTCTCCTTTATATAGTCTCCAAATCAGGGTTTGCAATCTAAGTTACCTTGGTAACAAAGCATTCAATATTCACCGTTAGATGAAAACCTGATTATATTCAAGCTAATATATTTCAACTGTTAGATCGAATTTATCTTGTTATACACAAATGAAATGCACGTTCATTTAGGTTTGTGTAACCGTACCTAAACGTGTACACCTAGTTGGTTCAACAGTAATTAACCAAATGGTTAGCCATATGAGCACTTTCATATCAACCTTATTCATCTTCCCCATAACTAGTTCAAATGACTCAAAAAAACTAGCTAGAGAGTTGTTTAATTTCTTAGATCTCATAGAAGTATACAAGACACAATCGAAGCAAAAACGATTTTGATTCACTCGAATCGATTCATGAACTTTATAGCCACAGTTTGCAAATATGCATTCCTTAGTTTATATAAGTTTAAGGTCACGAATAAACCATTTTTAGAAAATAACCCACTCAAGTACGCATACCGGTACGCATACTTAAGTACCCGGATTGAGTTTGTTTTCAGTTCACAAACTCCAGCAGAAATTCACGGGACATGAACTTCCGCCAGTACACGGACTTTAATTCCGGTTATCCTGAGCAGCAAAGTACGCATACTTTGGTTCAAGGATTTTGGACTTACACACGTATGAGTTCACATACAATGTTTATATCCATTCAAGGTTATATTTTATAAACTCTCATTTCAATCATTGAAACGTTTTTAGAGGATGTTAAATAGAGGTTATTCACACACTATTTTTCATCAAAGCGATTTTCAAGATATTGAAATAATCAAAATGACTTTCGTCACTTGTAAAGATGAACTTGGCCAAAGAGAAAGCTTACCAACACATATTTCGAGAAATAGATAAGCGAGATAAACTCGGCTCGAAATATCAAATGTGTATAATCGAAGTCTATATAGCAATACGAATTTTGTCTCAAGATAGGAGATAGAGTAGATAGACTTTTGAGTGATAGATAAGTTCAAGTCTCCACAAACCTTTTAGTCGATGAAGTTCCACCAGTTCCTTCAGTAGTTCTTCGTCTTTGTATGTTGAACGTCGTGGCGTCTAGAGATCAACTACACTTTCTATCCTAGTCCGAGACTTTGCTATAAGTAGACTAGAAATCAAGACTTATAGTTTTGGCAACTATACTTGACAAACAAGCTTGAGATAACAACGCTTGCGAGTTCGACCGAGCAGTGCTCTAACAATTATGAATGGAAGTAATGGGCGTATACGGTTGACTAGTATTTTTGAGATGATTTTATACGTGACATTACATAATCCTATAGACCTAAATTGTTATGGTTTGGATGGATGATCCACTTTTGGGATTAGAGTTAGGTTTGTGTGGTTCATGAGTGGATGAATATTTAGGGAGTTAAAGAAGCTACGTACCATTTGCTATCAACTGTAATTGGGTTGTTTCCCAGAAGACTTTGAAAAACTTACTAGTATATCCATCCGGACCCGGAGCTCGTTCAAAACCAATAAAGAATAAAGCTTTCTTAATCTCCTCGGGAGTTACTTATGCCGTCAATGAAGCGCATTGGCGAGGCGTTAATCTTGGGTTTATTTCATTAAACAAGCTTTCATCTATCACTGTACTTGGTGCCGTATACTGATCAGTAAAATGATCGATCATTAGTCTGACAATGGTATCTTTGTCTGCAACCCAATTGTTTTGTTGATCTTGAAGTTGTTGAATGTTGTTGCGGCTACGATGGATTGTTACTTTAGTATGGAAGAAAGTAGTGTTACGGTCGCCCGATTGTAGCCATTGGATTCTTGATCTTTGTTTCCAGTAGGTTGCATGACAATCAAGTAATGTCATGTGTTGTGCTATGAATTGCTTTTCCTGGAGCAATCAATATGACAAGTCATTGCCTGTACAGGTAGTGCATTGGTACTGTGCCATTTTTATTTGAGCTGTTGATTTCTTGATCATAGATGTGAGGTGGCCGAAAGTCTCTTTGTTCCAATCTGTAAGAGTTTCGTCGGTTGAGATGAGCTTGAGCTACAGGTTTACTGTAGGGTCTGTATCATTCAGTTTGGTCCATGCATAATTTACCACTTGTTGCAGTTGTGGGTGGGTGAGCCATAAGTGCTCGAATTTATAGTTCTTGTTCCCCTGCCAGTCAATTACTCTAGATTGGAGTAGAATTGGGGCATGGTCTGAGGCTATTCTTGGTAGATGAGTAACTCATGCATGTGGGTAAGATGTTCTCCAATATTGAGTTACAACAGCCATGTCAAGTCGTTCTAGGATGTTATCCGGTCCTTGCTGATTGTTGGTCCAGGTGAACGGATCGCCTTGGAATCCCATATCCATGAGTCCCATTTGATCAATTAAGTTTAGGAAAGGTTGGGTCTGAGCATATGCTACTTCTCTACCCCTTTTTTTTTTCCGATTGATCCATAACTTCATTGAATTCGCCAGTGAGGATCCATGCATCATTGATGTTGGACAAAATTGATGGGAAGTCGTCCCAGAAGTCTTTTCTTGCATCTGGATGTGGGGGCCATAGATACCTGTGCATAACCATGGATGATCAGGTGCAGGGGGAGTGACACGGACGTGTATATAACTATGAGAATGTAGGATGATTTGCACATCGTAGTTATCCTTCCACATTAAACATAGTCCTCCCCTCCTACCAACTTTAAGGACAGAGAAATGGTTATGAAATTGGAGTGATTGTGCGATAAAAGTCGTACGATTGTTGGTAGCTAGAGTTTCAGATAGAAAGACAAATGATGGTTTGTGCAGAGATATCAAGCTTCGAAGATGTTGTATTCTAGATTGTTGGTTGATTCCCCGACAGTTCCATGCTATAATGCTCATTGTGGAAAAAGAAATGAGGTTACAAAAGTAGTCGTAAAGGATTATAACGAACTTACACGAAAATACTTTTAAAGACCGGATACAGTATAAAAAACTTGAGAAATGCTTAAGACAGAATTAATTTAAACAATATAGAAAAAAAATTGAAGTAAATGAGATAGATGAAATGACCAATGTAATTTGGGTGGACTTACCTGGGGGTTACATAGATCAGAGGAGCATGGGGTATCTTTTTTTCATATCCGGCACAAGGAAAATAGGCGCTAAGAGGTTTGAGTTAGAAAAAGAGTGTCAAATAAATAAACTAGAACAAAGAAAAGATTTGAAAAAAATGAAATTAAAGATAGTCGCATGAGCATGTTATACATAAGGAAAAGAGATGTTAGGATACTGAACTCAATCAACATAGGTCCTAAAGGAAAATACATAAAAAGGTTGAAATAAACTTAAACGATTGCTAGAGAAAGTTAATTATAACTAAATGAAGTCAACAAATGATGGACCTAGATAATTAAATGCAATACAAATTCAAAATCACCAAACAATACAAGGCCTTTACAATACAGAAGGATACACAACAATCCTAAATAAATAAGGGGAGACAGAGTCAAAGCAAGACAGAGTAGGGATTGGATTGAGATTCTAAACTAACTTATCAAACATAAAGCATTAAAATTAAGCTGAAGATTTAAATAACAATTTCAAAGGAAATTACAAAACCTTGGAATATGATTAAAAATCTCACATAGTTCCTTTCTGATCATAAACACAAATCTAAATAAACTACACAATCTTAATTTAGGTGATCAAGACAAAAGCATCATACTAGGCTGAAGATCAATAACACAATTTCCGAAGAAATTACAGAAACTAGACTATGATTAAAAACTAAAATAACTTTTTTTTTCTCCTTCTTCCTTTTAAAAACCTTTAGCACAATTTCAGAAGAAATTACAGAAACCCAAATATCCATACAAACCTAAATAATCTCACTATCCCACTTCCTGGATCAACCAAAGGTGGGGAGAAAGGGCCGTTCCTAATTGCACTACGTCAACAATCCAATTTAAGAAAAAAGATAAGAAATTGATCTTCAAAATTTGGAACATCAAATACTGGTCAAAAGAGTTATCATGAGAAAACCCCAGCTCTAGCTAAGGAAGCATCCATGGAAACACCAATAGCCAATACGAAGAATAAGAAAAACAGAGATGACGAGAGATCCATAAAGGTTTAATTGAGCGACTCAATTGACCCTGAATCAAAATCAAACACCTACTCAATTTGATAGACCTTAGTGACCTTCTGTATGGTGCACTTGATCCCTTGGTTAGGAAAGAACAGTGGACCTACATGGAGAACATTGCAAATCAATGAAAGTGACCTTGGATTATAGCTGGTGACTTAAACTTTGTTCTTTCTCAAGATGAGAAAGAAGGTGGAAACCAAATTAGTCAAACTATTTTAGACGAGAACAAGGATTTGCTTGATAGAAATGGCCTGCATAGCCTGAATTTTATAGGAAATCCCTTTACTTGGACAAATAGAAGAAAAGGGCATGCTCTTATTCTTGAAAGACTAGATAGATTTCTCGTCAATGATTCCTGGTTAAACTATTACCCTACTTGTGTTGTCTACCATTTAATTCTTAATGCTAGTGATCACTGTCCAATCATGTTGTCTACTGCTAGGCTTCAAAATGATACCTATAAACCTTTTAGACTAAACAAATCCTGGTTTACAGACAATGGATGTAAAGCCACTATAGAAAAAAGCTGGAAAGTACACACCAATGGCTCTTATGCTTATAGAGTTACTAAGTCTCAGTTCAATACAAAACAAGAACTTAGAAAATTGAATCATGTTAGTTTTGGTAACATTAATACCCAGATCCATAAAATTAAGTATCAAATAAAAAAGTTAACTAGGGCAAATAATGTAGATAACACTAGTTTGATTGAGGAACTCAATTGCAAGTTAAATCAATGGTATGATATAGAGGCAGACTTTTGGAAACAAAGAAACAAAAATGAATACCTAAAAAATGGAGAAAGAAATACTGCTTATTACCACCAAAAAGTGAATTTTAGAAGGAAGAAAACCAATATAGATACTCTTCAAAATTCAAGAGGTGACTGGCTTAATGATAGATCTGAGATTGCAAACACTCTTAAAGATCATTTCTTCAATATGAGTAGGTCTACATTTCCTTCTAATGCTGATGAGTATTTTAACAATGTTGTCCCCTGCATCTCTGATGATGAAAATGAACTCTTAACTGCTATCCCTACTCATGATGAAATAAAGAATGTAGTTTTTGGTATGCAGCCTTGGACCACCCCTGGACCATATGGTTTTCCACCAGGCTTTTACCAAAAAATGTAGCCAATTATAGGAGATGACATAATTAATATGGTCCAGGCCTTTTTTCACTCAAAACATCTGTTAAAACAACTCAATCATAATTTTTTCCGCCTTAATACCAAAAAAGAACTGCCTGTCTCTGTAGTGGATTTTAGGCCAATAAGCCTTTGTAATGTGAGTTACAAAATCATCTCTAAGCTCCTAGTTACTAGATTGAAACCCCTGTTAAATAAATTCATATCTCCCTTTCAATCTGCATTTGTCCCTGGTAGGCTGATTCAGGATAACATTGTCATGGAACATGAGTTAATTGATACCATGAAAAAAACTAAGAGTGTAAAGGGGTGGATGGCCATTAAACTTGATATGAGTAAGGCTTTTGATAGGGTTGAATGGAGCTTTGTCTTAAATAGTCTAAGGAGTTTAGGCTTTTCTCAGAATTGGTGTGATCTTATTAGTCAGTGCATTACAACTGTTTCTACTTGTATTTTACTGAATGGTTCCCCAGGTGAATGTTACAAGCCTCAAAGAGGCTTAAGACAAGGAGATCCTCTATCTCCTTAACTGTTTATTCTTTGTATGGAATCATTTTCTAGAAGTTTTTTTACTGCTGAGAAAAACAATCATATCCATTGATGTACTGTTACTAAAACTTGTCCTTCTGTGAGCCATTTGTTTTTTTTTGCAGATGATTGCTTGCTTTTTGCTAGAGCTAACCCTGAAGAAACTACTAATATTGCTGCCATCATCGACCAATTTAGTAAATACTCAGGTCAATCTGTGAATATTGAAAAATCTGGCCTAGCTTTCAGTCCTAAGGTGCCAAACAACATAAAGTGTGAAATTTCTAACATTTTACATATTCATAAAATGGCTTTGCAGGATAAGTACTTAGGAGTACCATTACTGCTTCAGAAGAACAAGGTAGAATCTTTTTCCCCTTTAATGGATAGATTCAGTGACAGACTATCTCCTTGGAAATCCAAGTACATTGCTCAACCAGGTAAGACCACCCTTACTCAATATGTTCTAGGAACCATTGCAAGCCATCATATGTCTGTTTTCCCCATGCCAAAAACTGTCACAGACAAGATGGATGCTATGCAGAGAAATTTCTTTTGGAACAAAAGAAATGGTGAAAGAGGTCTTAACATAAAAAAAAAATGGAACCATATAGCTTATCCCAGAGACATTGGTGGTCTTAACATTAGGCAGTCTGCTATCCTAAATCAAGCTCTTTTAGCTAAATTAGCTTGGAGAATGATAGAAAACCCTGATGCTCCTTGGGTCATCCTTCTTAGTCATAAATACTTCAATGACCTTAATCCTATAAACTGTGAACTTTCTAGGCATGGCTCTTGGGTGTGGAAAGGCATTTGTGATGGATTATACATCATAAAGCAATTCTATTGCTGGCAGATTGGGGATGGGAATGACATCTCTATTTGGAAAGACAAGTGGATACCTAGTATGAATTCCCCTCCTAAATCTAGTTTTGTCTCTTATAATATTAACAAAGTCTCCCATTTGATTGGTCATGAAACCAAAAGTTGGAGGATAGATATTTTAGAAGCTCTATTTGAAAATGAAACTAGCAGGGCTATACAAGATATAAGAATTCCAAATTCTGGTAATGACATCATAAGATGGAAACCAGCAGCCAATGGGGAATTCTCTGTTAGAAGTACTTACAGGGCTATCTTAGACAACGTTCAACCTAGACCCCTAAACAGTGATGAAATTGTGTGGAAAGATCTGTGGAAAACTAGTCTTCCCATTAAGGTGCAACACTTTCTTTGGAAAATGCTTCACAAGTGCCTACCTACTAGAGATAAACTTTCTAGGCATACTAATCATCATGTTACCCAATGCCCTCTTTATATAAATCATGATGAGAATCTCCAACATCTGTTCTTAGATTGCATTGTCTTCACTTCTGTTTTAAGAATTGTTGATGCTAATTGTTTGCAGCTTCTTCAAGGTAAGGATGTCCATCAGTGGTTAAAGTCTTGGTTTGACAAAGACTTCCAAAACAGGCCCACTAATGTAACTCAGTTCAAAACTATTTGTTTTACAATGTGGAAAATTCGGAAAATAAGATGTTGTGTTGTTTTTGATAACCTGCAGGTGAGAATAAATGATGTTGCTGTGGGTATACAAACTCATCTAGCTGACTGGCAAAGAGTCCAAGTGGTTTCTCCTGCAGTTAGGAATGAGCATATTCCTGTGATTAAATAAAAAATCTGGAATAGACTGGAGCTACATGAAACTAAAATCAACTTTGATGCCGCTTTTTGTAAGTTCAATAAACACACAGGAATAGGTCTAATCCATCGAGATTTTGCAGGTGCAAGCAATGGAGCTAGGGGATGTTGTACGAGATCCTTAGACCCGGAGCAAGATGAAGCTTTGGCGACCTTTGAAGCAATTCAGTGGGCAAAGGAAAAGGGTGTTACAAAGCTTCACCTAGAGGGAGACAGCCAACGAATGGTGAAAGCACTTAATGGAGCCAAAGGAATAGTGAAATGGATCAATGCAGGCATCATAAGAGACTCGATTTTCTTCTAAATAGTTTTAGCACATGGAAATGTACTTTTGTCCATCGTGAAGGAAATAATGTCGCAGACACTATTACGAAAAAAAAACGTTATCTTTTTCTAGTCCTCAAGATTGGCAACATAATCTGCCAACTTGGTTGAATGCAGCTATTGTAGCTGATGAGTCTTTGTTACTTTCAAACTCTAAACTCTCAATAAAATTCATTTCCTTTCGTATTAAAAAAAAAAAGTTCTAATCTTCAAGGAAATTACTAAAATTTATATATTGAAACCTAAATAAACAAAACAGGAACAAGATTGAATCAATGAACATGGAGAGGAAGGCCTTGTAATTAAAACACAAGCAAATATGAAACAGATTAAAACGAGGACCTATCTAGACAATGAAAAAAGGAAGAAAGTGAAAGAAAACCTCGTCCCCGCTAGTCGCCCCTCGTGCCTTAATCAGATTTTTGGTCACAACCCCATGCGCGTGATCTATCTTCACCCCCAAACGGTCCTAAAATTTACTCAGAGGAGGGGGAAATTGTCGCCATGAAATCGCAAGAGAGAGAAAAAAAAACGTTTTTTTTTAACTACGAAAGAATACTATATACATCATTAGTTCATCGTAGTAACAATGTGCACCAAAACCGTGTTTAATAGGGGATCCTAATTACATATTTTATTTGGGTCAAACCCATTAGCACCCATTGTAGCCAAATCGTGGTGATCAGTTAAATTTAATATTTTCCCCGAACAATTAATTAATATAACTCACCTACAGTTGTCCATTATATACCACGATTATTGGATCACGCATTAACTAGAAAGTGCTTGAATAGTAGTTGCTAATTTTTATGGTGATAAATATCATAGTCCAAATAATTTTTTAAGCCAAACGATGAATCCTAACTTGTTTCTACGGAAGTTCTTACCCTTCCAAAAGGAATCTTGCTTGGGACTTCTTATAAAAGATAGCACAACAAATTAATAAGACCAAATCGCCATGAGTCCTAATAGGGGACATGAATCTCATTTTTGACCAATCCGAGAAACAGGGAGGCTTACTTTTCAATAAAAGAGATAGTGAATATTTGTTGATGGTGGTTTTTAGTTGAGGTCTGAAACCGTAAAATTTCATATTTATGCGCCTTCGTTCTGTAAAGTAGTAGAGCCACTAAAAAGCTGATGAGTGCCTATGCCTCTCTGCTTACATATCTACTGGGTAATTCAGTATCTACATATACGAAATTTAATAGAATAATATTGGTGCATGTTGCAATAATTCCAAGTATTCTGTAAATTTTATTGAGCTCCTAGTTGCATTATTCACTAATGCAGAGCCTGCTGAGTATCTATTTTATGCCGTGTTCCCAGTCGAACTCTTAGTGTTGACATGACATGACGATTCATGATTCACTCTTAGCTGAGTAGCATGAATTTCCCGAAGTTTCAGAATTAAGATATGCATGAAGGTACCTAATCAGAAGCGTGCAAGCTATGCCAGTGAAACCAGAGTTGTGCTACTCGCAAGAGCAAAAATCAGTAATTTTGCATCAACGTGCAAAATTCCCTAAAATTGATTAATTTTGTGTCAATTCACAAAATTCAATTTTTGACCTAATTTTGTGTTGACTTACAAAAATTAGATTTTTTCCCTAAAACGGAGCAAGCACGATATCTTGATCCCTATTGGTCGAGACTAAACCTAGGTAAGCTAGGAAATTGGCTCATCATAGAGTCAGTAAGAATAAACTCCTAAAAGGAGTTGGGGAAAAAAACAACTGGGGGAGCCGTGACTGATCAAGTCAGTCACGAATGGAGCACGACCGCGCCACTTGGTCGTCCGGTTTACCCTAGCTGGCGCCTCCTATGGCCGACCGGCCTTGCTTCAGGTTAGCCCCCGCAAGCTCCTCTTTCCTATCGACTAATTACATCGCTTCTACGCTACAAGCTCCGCTTTAAATTGCTAATGGAAGTAGGCCGGTCGAAATGTTTAATTTCTTAATAAAATAGATCTTGGACGCCCAAGTCAGTCCCTGTAATTACCTAAAATATGAGAGAGATTAGAAGTGGGATTCTAGGGTTTCTGAAAGTGAGCTACGGGAGGTTGAGCACGAACAGTCTTCGCCTAAACCACGCACAGTGGCCGTTCAAAGGCTGCTTCAGTCATATGGAAGAGATTTAGTGATGGTCTTAGGGAGGGAAGCAGATGAAGAGAGAGATCAGAGAATTCTAGGATTTGAAGAAGAATTGCTTTGAGAGGTTACGAGAAAGATCCCCCCATTTGTGTAAAGCTGAGTCATCCTTTGTGATGATGTGTTGAGAGAGGGAGAAATATTCTCTTTAGCCGAGTTGGCCAAGATATAGAGATATTTTCCGATCTGTAAGAATGACTAGGATGAGTCACGTGAAAAGGCATGAGATGCCCCATAATTCGTGTGTCGAGTCTGAAAAGGAAACTCGATTCTTACATGAGGCTCGTGCCTATCATGGGAAATATTCAGCTTTGTTTGAGATTTCCTGAGAGATTTGAATCCCTCCGAGATTTTGCAGAGAGATTTGAATCCCTCCGAGATTTTGCAGAGGGATTTGAATCCCTCCGAGATTTTGCGAAGAGATTTGAATCCCTCCTAGATTTTGCAGAGAGATTTGAATCTCTCCGATATTTTGAGAATAGATGTGAAACTCTCCGAGATTTTGCAAAGAGATGTGAATCTCTCTGGGATTTTGAGAAGAGATCTGAATCTCTTTGAAATTTCGTGGAGAGATGTGAATCTCTCCGATATTTTACTGACGGATCAGAATCTCTCTTTGGTCAGCTGGGACTCGTCCTGAAAAGAGAGAAAGGGCTTTGTACGCCCGATTAATGTCTCTACGAGACTTTGGCTCACTTGTCTTTGACCAACGTATCTTGTAGAGATGTGCTAGGAATCAATTGAGTCCGTATTTATGGGGCCGACATGACCAGTGTATCTCAGAAGGATATTATAGGAGTCTGTCGAAAGGGCCCAGAGGCAGAATAACCAGCGTATCTCGTGGGGATGTCCTAGGAATTATTATGAAGCCTCGGTAAGTCGATTCAGAGACTAGAGTAGACATGACCAGTATATCTCGCGATGATGTACTAGGAATAAGTATTTGATCTCAAATAGGGTGAGTCGTTCTTACAAGAGATATGCATATATCCGCTCTGGGTCATAAATCCGACGGGGACGTCTTTATGCATCTACAGAGCCTACATGACAAGTAGCATCTCGCCGAGGATGTATATTAGGAATCATGGCATCACAATCAGCTGCGTATCGCGAAGACATGCTGGAATTGTGGCTGTTCTGGTTCATAAGTCTACTAGGGACATTTTACGCTCTACAGAACTTACGTGACCAGCAGTATCTCGCCGAGGATGTGCGCTAGGAGTCACGGCATCACGACCATCAGTGTCTCGCGGGGACGCATACTATAAATCATGGCTAAGAATGCCTTGAGGGATAAGGGCTTAATCTTTCGTGAGAGTGGAATTTTGTCCATGGTCTTGAAATGACACTTTTGCCCCTTATCCAAATATCACCATCTACATTAAGTCCCCTACTCAGAGTAGAACCTTGATTGTTCTATGATGAGTATATAGATGGTTACGAATCGTTCAGGCGCGAAATTGTAACTTTATTTGCGGAGTCCCCGATACTTAGTCTTCATTTGTTCTGATTCTCAACTTGAAATCGATTCTTGACTTGGAATTTCTTGTGAATATTAATGCTGGGAAGTTTTTATCCGAGTGTTGTCATTGCGAAATCCATGCCTTAGGCATATATATTTGCGATTTAGAATTTATCTGATTAAAACCCTAATTTTCAGCATTGCTCTTGATCGTGTAGACGAATGTTGTGATGCTTCAATATGAGCCGCGAAGCTGGGGTAGGATTGTAGAAAGGAGACAATATTTTGAGCTGATGAAAATTAACTGCAAGTCATGGCATATCTTGTTGTCTAATTGGAAGATCCACCTTGCGTCAAAATGCTTGATAGAGTTGAAACTTGGTCACAAGTTAATGATGACTTGTAGTTATGTTTTGAAATACGCCAACACTTTGAATTAGGATTTGATGAACCAGTTTTTCCTGATTGCGTCTGAGCATAACTTGCATAATTGTTCAAAACCCTAATTGTTTTCTGGCTAAATATTGAGCTTTGACTCTCTATAGGAATAAGAAACCTGAACGAATCCTTGGATAGCCGTGAGATTGGTGAGACATGATGAGAAAATCTGGACCCCATTTTCGGAAATGTAGAAATTTTTCCCAGAGAAGTTCTGAATTCAGACTTGTATTTTTCCTAAACCCTAATTCCTCCTTTTTTTTTTTTTTTGACTCCTTCAGACACTCTGGAGAGGCTTGATGAGGCATAGAATGTGTGTATATATGTTGTGGATTTGACACCTTGTGTGATGAGAGCTTGTTTAATCCCTTGTACCAATCAGACACCTCTTATTAGAGAAAATATATACTTTTGAAACTTAAAAGTATTTTCGTCAAAAACCACTATGAGCTTGATTTTTATTTGGCATGATAGAAACATGGAGCATCCCTAGGCATAGTCACGTCTTCAAAGAGGGATTGGCACGTCTCTGGTCCTGGTTTTGGAAATCATGAATCTGAATTCCCTGTTTCGAGCCAGATTTCCTTTATTTTCTATGAAATTCTGCCTTCCTGGATTCCGTTTCAATTCCATACTTTTTCGAATACTTAAAGAACTCAATATTCACGTGTATGAGGCCTTTGGAATGATTAGATGAGAGCTTGGTTGGTCTCTTTATGTATTAAGGCTTTCTTCTTTGAAAACACTCAAAATTGCAATATAAGGGTATTTTGGTCAAAATACCTTATGAGCTCGTTTTTGTTAAAGAGTAATGAGCTAAAAGAGATTGAAAGAAGCTTAGATACCGTCCAAGAGAATGGGAGAGGCTCGGTCACCTCTCTTTTAGAATAACACCAAATTCTCGAAATTAGAGTTATTTTCGTCAAAAATTCCGAAAATTCCGAGAGAATAAATCACGTCCCACTGGCCTAGGAGAGCATACTCACGCATGAAAAGGGATTGTCCACAGTTTGGAGGAATTTTTAGAAGAAATAAAACCCTCAGTTTCCTTATTTGATCCAAATTCCTCTAATTTTCTCTTTGAACTCCAAATCTTTTTCCTTTTGCTTCAAGGCTTCCCTTTTGAAATCAAATTGAAAAGAGAAGTATTTTGGACGTGTACTAGGTTTATAAACCGGTCCAGTATGTTCCACGAATTTTATTCACAGTAGAATTCCTCGTTTAAGTTGAATTCCTTTGCCTTCTCTTAAAACTCCTTTCCTTGCTTGGCTTGAACTCTAGTTGGACGCATTGGAGGTTGAGGTAACTTGAAAACGGTGTGTATGGGTCTGGTTCCATGATTGGATAAGAACTTGATCACTTCTCTTAGCCAAATCCCCTTTTCTTCAAAATAGCCAAAATATCGAACTAGGGGCACTTATGTGTTTACTTCTGCCCTTTTTCTTGATAAGTCTGCATTCAAGGAGGTGGAGAAATGATGTGATTTTAAATTTGTTGTAGTAAATGAGTTCAAACTCTCGGACTTGTGAAGATTCGAGTTTTTAAATTTAATAAAAATATATACAAAAATATTACAAAGGGTGCGAGAGTTACTGGGACTCAGGATTCCACCAAATTTCATTCATGTGATTCAAATAATAATTCCAAACAATTATAGCTCAAATATTAAAAAATATGGACTCTTATTCTTTGCAAAAAGTAGATTTTTGAAAAGCAATGACTGTAAATCAAAAGCATGATGTATAAAAAATACATTGACCAAGCATATATGATCAAACAATATCACACCCATTCAATAAAAATCATAAATCAATTAAAAATCAATGCAAATAGTCATAAAAGAATTATTAGAATTACCACGTGCGTGAAATAGGGCTTCCTCCGTCATCCCAGTGTTGGGGTTTAGCTCTTCATGGTGAAACATGCTCAAAAGATAGAAACATGGCTCAAAAGGTGTTTTTATTGAAGGAGAATAATAATACAGCGAATCTGCAACGCTTTTCTGCCGTTACAGAAATCACCGTTACAATAAAGTGTTGTTTATAAACGATAAATCGGTTCTGCTATTGAAAAACGACATTCGTCTTCGACTGTTCCGTGTGGGTCGATGTTCTTCGTGTTCTTCAGCTCCGCACCAGCAGAAAACAGCAGCAGGAAGCTTTCTGTTCGTCTTGATTTCTCACTCCTCAGCCCTTCTCAGTCCCCCAAACTCTCGACACCTCTTCTATATGACCCAACCAACCTATTTATATCAAAAAGACCGATTAAATCTCTCCAAAATCTCTTCCTTTCTCTTCACGGCAAAATTGCGGCAATTTCTTGTTTTAGGATTTCTACGCGTATATGATCTTTCCTTTTGATTCTAAACTCTTCCTTAGATAGTTATCAAGCTTTGGGAAGAAAATCTTGCCTTTAGTCTCCCTGAAATTCCTAAAATAATTCATCAAAGACCCGAAACTTCCATCACCTCTGTTTTGCTCTTATTCGATCTCTAGCCAATTTGGGTTCAATCCAAAGACTTTACCAGGCCTGTGTAGTCCTAAGGAGTAAACCCAATCAATTTCAGCCCTTTAATCTCCATAAAAATCGATCAAAACTCCAACCCTAAAATATATTCGTGAAAACCATTTTTCCCGCCAATTTTGTTTTTAAAACGTGAAAAAGTGGAGTCCCCCTATCCAGTCCCGGTCTGTGTTTAGTAGCTGCTTGGAAATGGGTTACCCCTTATCCAAAGTGAGAGGCCGAATAGCAAATGTCCTTCCAGGTGTCTTTAACAACTTTTCGAGCCAATTTCGCCGCAAAAGCCTATTTCTCAAAAAACACCTACAAAGAGATAAAATACCAAAATAAGTACAAAAATGGGTACTAACAATATACACAATAGAGATGAAAATAGACACATAAATGCGTCTATCAAATACCCCCAAACTTATTATTTGCTAGTCCCGAGCAAATCAAAAACAGAAAATAAAATCCTAACTTACTGTCGCAGGCATCATCGATTGCACTTAGCATGTGCAACAAGCCTTTAAACCCCTAGGTGGCCCTAGTGGACGAGTTATTGTCTCGGGAGGGTTTACTAGAGATATACCCACAAAACCTTTACTCCAGACCCTAGCTATCTACGCAGAACCTTGGAATGGCACTAAAGAACCTCCTTGGTTGGCATACTTATTGATTACGGGAGGAAGTACCCTAATGCGAAATTCCAATTGATGTACACGAGGTTGCACTCAAGCATACTAAAATTCATATATAAGTGACAAAGCTCTACTCAGATAGTCGCACTATGGACATCAATATCCGGAATCAAACAAATCACATGAATAGATTAAAAAGATGGATATAGAAATAGATGGTTGCGAATGGACTTCAATGCCAAGATGAACCTATGACCTAGTGGATTAAGATACTGGTCTGGACTAATATCAACACAACTGGCATATACAAGGGAACCAGTGGTCGACAATCCTAAATCTACATCAACTCAGCTGGCATATACAAGGGAACCAGTGGTCGACTTTATAATAAACCTTTATTTTTTTATTTTTTTTAACGACATGATTAGATCTTTTGGATCCAAGCGCATGCTTCTTGTCAGCAGATTACATGGACATTCCCGTGGATCCTGCGTTCCACGCTTGTTTAGGCGACGGAGACAGGGAGAACACACACATATTGCTATCCAAGTGTTAATATTTATTCCGATTGGTCTGGTCTTTTTTTTTTTTTTTTTCTTTTCTTTTCTTAGTAACTCAATCACTCTATTTCAACCCAGCAGACATCAACATAAAAATTTGCAAAAACAAAAACAGAAGTAATAAGATGATTCCGAGATACGGTGAAACTATCATGTTATTTCTAACACCTGAGCTCCGTGCTTTTATGAATAGACTATATATAGATGTTTCCATCCACTCAGATTGGTTCCTCAACTCCTAAAACCAAAATGCTTCCATCCACTTAGATTGGTTAGTGCCATCCTTAATAGGCATAAATTTCTAGGCTTTGGAGTTTATAATGCAACTAAAAAGTTTCTCCCATACCCCCAAACTTAAATCTAACATTGTCCTCAATGTTCTAAAGATAAAATTAAAAGCATGAACAAAGAGAAACTGTTACCATTTGAAGCAAAAGAGTTATGGAAAGATATTACCGTGTTGCATGAGAATGGGTTACCTCCCAAAAAGTGCTAAGTTTAAAGTCTTCAGCCAGACTAAGAAAGGATTAGTCACCTCGAATATAGTAACAGTCGGAATAACCGTGGGTCTTCAAAACCAAATAAAGCTATCACAAGTAAAAGGAATCTGCAACATGCCAAGAAAATGAACAAACCGAGCAAACCCTTGCCTAGTTTCCTGATTAGAATATCTATATCTAATTATGGTTCAGGTTCAGGCTCTATGAAAGGGTCTAAATAAAATATTTTCATTGGATGCATTCCCTCATAAGTGAGATCCAAATTGTAGGTCTTAGAGTCTGTAGAAACACAAATAAGAACTTAGAAGCACATAATAATAACCTAAATAATTGAGGATCCTCTAAGTCAATCAGGTTTGACTTACATAATTGACCACAATGAGAGTAGTGGTCATTCTTAAGCAAATATGTCGATGTTATTAACCTAAAGTACTTAGGCTTAGTTTCAAAACTTAATAATTGACACATTTTAAAATCATATGTTCCCACTTTTGGAAGTAAAATATTTGGTGGGAAAACAAAGTCGATCGGGGTATCATAGCCTGGGTAAACCACATCAACCATAGGATGGGTTTCTAACAACTGAACTTCCTTATGGACATCACTAGGTTCAGGAAAACGTGTATGAAGATAATCTGTTAAAACGGTTGAGGCACATATGTCAAGTCCCAAGTGAGGGACCTTTCTAAGAGTTAAAGCACATGGAGAATGATAATCACCCCCAAACTTAGAGTTTTCAGTATCTCTAGTTAGACTAGTCACAATCTCCATAATTTCTAGGTCATCAGATTCCTGAAAATAGGCAATTGATTCTTCTAAGTCAAGTTCATCCTCACTCATCTCTACGAGTTCATTTTCTATGTCTAAGACTATTGTTCCTAAATCACTAGACAATAAAACAGTATTTTCAGAATAAACTCGTTCCTCTAAACCATTATTGGCTTCGTAATCAAAAGGAAATACTACATCGTCTAAAACCGGGATATCTCTAGACAAATCCTCGTCCTTTTGAATAGGTGAATAATTATTAAAATTATTTGGATTTGAACTAGAAATAATATTATCATTATAAAGCTCAATTGGAGTAACAAATTCCTGATCACTATGCCTACATATTTCAGATTCTTCAGCAACACTATCCTCATCATAATCGTCATTATAATAGCATGGAAATGGTTGAACCTCATCTAAACATGTAGTGTTACCAATTCTAACCTCGTCATCTTGATTATGCAAATAACTATCATTATTTTCAAGGGTATTATTGGAAACACTGTATTGGAAATTAAGATTATTTCGAGCAAGTCTTTTGTTTGTCTCAGCCATCATCTTGAGGGATTCCTCTATAGAAAGTTTTCTCAATGGTGCAGTTTTTCTATTCATTTCCGACATAAACCTATTTGTTTACTCAGTTAACTGCTTAAGAGACTCTTCTAAAGATACAGAAGGATCATAATAAGGACTAGTTTTCAACAGTTTGATTGTATCGTCCAAAGACTAGGTACTAGCACTATAATAATCCTTATTTTCTTGCTCGTATGACCGGTGTGTGTGTGGATAGTAATTGGGCTCACCATGGTATGAACCATAACCTTCAAAGGGTTGGTGTTCCCAACCACTATTTACACTATAGTCGTAGTGTGAATAATGTCCATTTTGAAACTCAGTCGGATATTCATTGTATTGGCTTCTATCATACCAGTTCGACATTCTTAATTGCAAGGGAATTCTACACAATCACAAACAAGGTTGACTCGACCAAATCAAACCTATAAAATCTAGCAAACAACAAGCATGATGGCTCCCTTAGATTGTTTCTAGACCAGCTTCTATCCTTCCAAGAGGCAACTAGGTATAGTTTTAGCAAACCTCTCTAGAACGATCCGAATAAAGTAAGTCGAAGAGAAGTAGGGGAATCTCAGAGGAGCTTTGATACCCCCACCTCTTTGGAAACACTTCCCTGGGTTACAAGGCAGCTCTAATCGACTTACAGTAATCTTCCTGAACTTCGAGTTAGGCTAACAAGATACCCAATACGATCCTTTTGAACGACTTTCCTATAAGCTCGTTACCCTATCGGTCTCGTTCTAGTCAATATTTTAAGCTTGGGTTCACGTTCGGTATTGTTTTTCTAAGGCGGGCAAGAAGAGAACGGTGATGAAATCCGAACCCTTATCTTGTATGGCCAGGCCTTGCCCTTTACTAGGAAAATAAATGTCCGTATTCAGAACTTCAACAGATATGCACCTTAAGGAAGACAGTAACTCGCTGATAGGGGATTCGCGAGTGTTCAGAATCTTACCTCCCGTTCCAGACGGGGGATGAATCGGTTGTAGTCGACTCGGGCCACTGACTCCTATGTCAGTGTACGAACCCAAGGTGCAGAGACAATATCGTAATTGTCCCCCTTCTCTGCAAACAGTTTTATATTTAAAGGTACCCTTCCGTAGGGTATATAAAAATAAAAATAAAAATAATGTAGTCCAAAAAAAGAAAAGAAAAATTACAAAATAATAAAGAAACCTTTATACAATTTTTTTTTTCTAAAATAAACAAAACCCTAAAAAAAAAAAAAAAAAAAAAAAA
>JAJJMB010002379.1:63103-121539 GCA_023531105.1 Papaver atlanticum | reverse complement strand
AAAAAACTAAAGAAAAAAACTAAAATAAAATTGTCTTCTTTTCCGTTCTTTTCGCTTTAATCTTTAGCTCCAAGTCTTTACGACATCACCAAACTCCTTGGCTCAATTTTTTTCTTTATGTTCCAAAACCTGTAGACAAAAGATAAATACCCAAAAACGTAAAATAGAAAAATAAAATAAATAAATAAATAAAAATAAATCTAAAACCCTAAAAACAAGTCCGCGTCGGCGGCGCCAAAAATTGGTGTGTTTTATAAATAGTGGTAAAAAGATTCGTTTCTCGAACTTGTGAAGGATTTTTTAGACTTAAATTAAATAAAATAAAATTGTATCAAATTATAAAAAGACACCGAGACTTTGGATTCCACCATTAACCAATTAAGTGATATAGTCTAATCAATATTCATGCAATTCTTTCTTTTAAAGTGATTCTAATTTATTGCCTCTAATAGATTTTTGAAGTAACAATTGTAAACATCAAGCATGAAACATCAAAAGTTTAAAACTAAGCATGTTCCATCAAAACAATTCACAATCACTCAATAAAAATCAATTTTCCTATATTAGTTCTATGCAAATAATCATATAAAAGATTGCAAAAATAATTAAAATGGAATTATACCACTTTTCATGGAACAATGGTTTCCTCCGTCGCCTCGGCTAAGGGGTTTAGCTCCTCATATTAATCATGTTCTCAAAATACATCTTTGGTGCTCAAAAGTTGATTAAAAGAGTGAAAAGTGTAAAAGCAGCAGATTCTGTAACTAATATAATTGTTACAGAACCTACTGTTACAGAGGAATAGAACTGTTGCGAACTGAAACTATTTGTTGGAAAAATTGTTACAAAGGGTATTGAATATGAAAGCTATGGCAACAGTTTCTGCGACTGTTCTATGTGCGTCGTATGTTCTTCTTCTTCTTCCCCGGCAGCGGAGCCAAAAATTGATGTGATTTTAAAGTTGTTGTAGTAAATGAGTTCAAACTCTCGGACTTGTGAAGATTCGAGTTTTTAAATTTAATAAAAATATATACAAAAATATTACAAAGGGTGCGAGAGTTGCTGGGACTCAGGATTCCACCAAATTTCATTCATGTGATTCAAATAATAATTCCAATCAATTATAACTCAAATATTAAAAAATATGGACTCTTATTCTTTGCCAAAAGTAGATTTTTGAAAAGCAATGACTGTAAATCAAAAGCATGATGTATCAAAAATACATTGACCAAGCATATATGATCAAACAATATCACACCCATTCAATAAAAATCATAAATCAATTAAAAATCAATGCAAATAGTCATAAAAGAATTATTAGAATTACCACATGCGTGAAATAGGGCTTCCTCCGTCATCCCAGTGTTGGGGTTTAGCTCTTCATGGTGAAAACATGCTCAAAAGATAGAAACATGGCTCAAAAGGTGTTTTTATTGAAGGAGAATAATAATACAACGAATCTGCAACGCTTTTCTGGCGTTACAGAAATCACCGTTACAATGAAGTGTTGTTTATAAACGATAAATCGGTTCTGCTGTTGAAGAACGACACTCGTCTGTTACTGTTCCGTGTGGGTCGATGTTCTTCGTGTTCTTCAGCTCCGCACCAGCAGAAAACAGCAGCAGGAAGCTTTCTGTTCGTCTTGATTTCTCACTCCTCAGCCCTTCTCAGCCCCCCAAACTCTCGACACCTCTTCTTATATGACCCAACCAACCTATTTATATCAAAAAGACCGATTAAATCTCATCCTTTCTCTTCACGACAAAGTTACGGCAATTTCTTGTTTTAGGATTTCTACGCGTATATGAGCTTTCCTTTTGATTCTAAACTCTTCCTTAGATAGATATCAAGCTTTGGGAAGAAAATCTTGCCTTTAGTCTCCCTGAAATTCCTAAAATAATTCATCAAAGACCCGAAACTTCCATCACCTCTGTTTTGCTCTTATTCGATCTCTAGCCAATTTGGGTTCAATCCAAAGACTTTACCAGGCCTGTGTAGTCCTAAGGAGTAAACCCAATCAATTTCAGCCCTTTAATCTCCATAAAAATCGATCAAAACTCCAACCCTAAAATATGTTCGTGAAAACATTTTTCCCGCCAATTTTGTTTTTAAAACGTGAAGAAGTGGAGTCCCCCTATCCAGTCCCGGTCTATGTTTAGTAGCTGCTTGGAAATGGGTTACCCCTTATCCAAAGTGAGAGTCCGAATAGCAAATGTTCTTCCAGGTGTCTTTAACAACTTTTCGAGCCAATGTCGCCGCAAAAGCCTATTTCTCCAAAAACACCTACAAAGAGATAAAATACCAAAATAAGTACAAAAATGGGTACTAACAATATACACAATAGAGATGAAAATAGACACATAAATGCGTCTATCAAGAAACTTCGGCATGAATTTTGATTTACTTGGGTAAGGATAGAAACAAGTAGAACTCGTCCTTGACTCTTTTTGGAAGTCGGTTTCCTTGTTCGAGTGAGATTCATCCTTTTATTTGAAGTAGGATTTATATTGCACTCTGAAGGAAATTCGCGTGTTAACTTTTAATGTTTGGGGTACTTGAATTGAATTCTTAATAATGGCGTGCTGAGTGATAACATCCTTCTTTTGCATAGATGGTAACCTTATTCTTCTTTCAAAACGATACTAATCTTCAAACTGATGACATAGAAGTTAATAGAAGTACTTATCATCTTGAGTTTGCTGATGTAGATACCCATCCTTCGTTCTCCATAGAGTCATTGTCATGTACCTGAGTACGATGACAAGATTTGGTGGATAGATTGAGGATAAACCTCTCTTGATTCGTGAGAATCAAGCCTCTCTGAGTTCAAAAGAACACAGCCTAAAGAACAAAGTTCTATTTTGGATTAATAATTTGATTCCGTTCTCTTACAGACTCCATTAGCTTATAAAGCTAGAATTCCTCTAACATAGATCTAACGGATATTAACAGCCCATCTGGTTTTATCTAAACCAACCATTACAAGTGATAAACGCACCCACTGGTAGGCTAAGTACTACTAACAATATTAACGACTAAACAGTGACACTAACTAGGATTTTGGACACCCTATTGGCTAGGTACATGACATTACCCTCCCCTTCAAAACATCCTTGTCCTCAAGGATGGAAGTTAAATGAATCAGCTTGAGTGATAAGAGAGTTAACACTGACAACACCTTCAAAAGCAAAGCATGAGTAAACAGTAAGGATAATGTTTTGCAGTGGAAAGGTCCCCTCCAACTTGTTGACAGCATAGTAGTTGTAGCTCCCTCTGACATACATGAATATATAAGTTGCTACAATACTGATATCCTAGAGCACATCAACACCAGGCCCAGTCATCAACTGATAAACCAACTGCCAAGGCACGTGACCGCACCAGGGAGTAGCTCCTGCGGTAAAATCCATGGGAACTGACATTCTTTTGCTCATTTTCCTGAGGTCGACGAGCATATTATCTTCATCTCTTCCCTCCTGGTAGGCACTCAAAGAAACATCTCTTGCATTCTCAGCCGTAACCTTGTGTATAGAGAGATGATGTAGCGTCTCTGCTACTGGTCTAGCTTCCGAAAATTCACCAGTAGCAACACACTTGACTGTAACCCATAATTTAATGTTTAATTGGTCAAGAACCTTGCTACAGATCCTTACTACACCTGTGATTACTATGAGAAAAATGAAAGCAAAGAATTCAGTGAAAATTGACCTTATTGTCTTGCCACCAAAGGTCCCAACCTGACCAGAATTACACATAAGCACTCCACTGAGCTGAGCATCACCATTTGTAGCACCTTTGCACTTCAGTGAGACCACCAATAGTAATGCAATTGGGAAATTGGATTCAACAGTTTTGAGATGATATGCAATTTTTGTCCCATTATAACTTGTTGTGCTTAAAACTCTAATTGCAGAACCCAAGTGCCAACTTTCTTCTCTCTTAATAATACGAATTTACATCTTACATCTCCTCTCATATGGTGGGAATACGAAATATACAGATCTCCACCACAAAGAAACCAACAACATTAGCTCAGTTGATTATGAACCACCCTGATCCTGAATTGAGATCCCAGGATGCCAATGTAATGATCTAGAAAAATCGATCCATGAAGAACATTCAAACAAGATATATTTGTAATGAAGTAGAAGTCACTATCACCAGCAAGATAAGAAAACCCCTGAACACTATCTAATTCCTTTCCTCGATCGAATATCCTATGAGCAGAGTGGATGATAATGGTAGAACAATTGTCATGTAAAAGTTTGTGAGTAGTGAGTAATATTACCTGTAAAGTAGTCTCAATCTCATCAATAACCGTGGTCTCCAGTTGCTTATAGTCTTCAGTTGTGCAGTAATTTCCTCTATCAAACAACAACCATCTACAACCGTTTTCCATACTCAACAAACTTGTCGAGTAAAAATTGCTCTTAATAAAAGATGTTGATATTCCATTATGGGCCTCAGCTTCACAGAACAGATTGCCCCAATAATTCTAGTTGATGTCAAGGCATACCACTGAGATAAAAAGGTTACCAACCCAGCGAAATTTTTTCACACTCCACAACCCAGGTGGAACCAATCTGAATTTCCACCTCAAGTATCTAACCAACAGCCTTCCAAGTAGGATTTGAATTTCCCTGAGCGCGAGTTGAGTTTCCAAAATAGTCCAGCCCACATTGCTAGCACTCTGTAGACCTGTAAAGTTCAATTTGTATTTCTATTTCATAAAGGCCACCCATATCAGTATATTGGTAATATACCCAACACGACAAGACGTGTGTAGAGAACTCCAACTTGAATGCGCAACTGCCATTATAACTCCCTCTTGGATCACATACCACCAAAATACTTCAGAAGTAAGTAATGAAGAGTGATGAAATGTATTGATTCTTGAAAGATATAAACGAGTTCTAGGAATTGTATAAACTGAGAATATAAGCACTGAAATGTTTTGAAACTCGTGCAAAAGAATCCGGTGCACATCATCTTCTTGTCTATCAATGATAACCCTGAATAAGTCCACCTGAAAAAACCTTGCAGAAGTAGACATATCTTCTTCCCTATTCAAACTCCAAGGTGGAATAAAACAAGAATATTTATGATCACTAGCTGAATTCACTACTCTAAGCAGTTGCCAATATAACTCAGTTGATGTTATGTGATCTTCCTCACTCTCGAAGATACTCTGTAAGCACAGAAAGTAATATGCAATTACCTCAAACGAGTCACTTGTTAGCTGTAAGAAAAAAAATTCTCCTCTGTTACTTCCCAGCATTTGAACAAACCCTTTATGTACCTTCTTAATGCTCACCACTCTAGCCAACATGAGCAAAAAAAATATTATCTCTCTGGCAATGAAGTATATTAGAGCACTGCTCGGTCGAACTCGCAAGCGTTGTTATCTCAAGCTTGTTTGTCAATTTTAGTTGCCAAAACTATAAGTCTTGATTTCTAGTCTACTTATAGCTAAGTCTCGGACTAGGATAGAAAGTGTAGTTGAGCTCTAGACTCCACGGCGTTCATCATACAAAGACGAAGAACTACTCAAGAAACTGGTGGAACTTCATCGCCTAAAAGGTATGTGGAGACTTGAACTTATGTATCACTCAAAAGTCTATCTACTCTATCTCCTATCTTGAGACAAAAGTTGTATTGCTATATAGACTTCGATTATACACATTTGCTATTTCGAGCCGAGTTTATCTCGCTTATCTATTTCTCGAAATATGTGTTGGTGATCACGCGCTTCACTGTGCTAATGATATCTTTGGTGATCACGCGCTTCACTGTGCTAATGATATTGGTCTAAAGTTCTGCCATGACTTGGTACGTGATGTAATTGCGAATATTTGTTTCAAAGCTGGTGTCCCTGCACGCAAGGAAGTTGCTTTGGGTTTTTTGTCTGAGAATAACAAGGATTTACGTCCAGCAGATATCCTTGTTCTCAACTGGGAAAACGGCCAAGATGTGTGTATGGATGTCACAGGTGTTCTCCCTTTACTGGAGATGGTGTTCGTGCTTTTGTCCCAGGCCAGGCTATCGCTAAAGAAATCTCACTTTAACGTTCTAAATATTTGAATGAGTGTACTTCGCACGGTTATGGTTTGGGCGTGCTAGCCTTTACTACCTTAGGGGAACTTAGTGATGATACTGTATGTTTTTTCAAGCATCTGAAGAATTGTTTAGTTAGCCATGACGCTGGTAGTGGTCTTGGTAGTTTTATTTTTCACAGATTGGGTGTTGCTATTAAAAAAAGGGGTTGGTGCTCAGCTTGTTGCTCGGCTACCAACTAAACCCTTTTCTGTTAATAAGTAAATTATTCTATTTTAAAAAAAATATATATAAAAATGCTAAACATATTAAATAATAAGTTTTTAAGCATCTGTTAAACATTGTCGGGACAGTTGGTTCAATGGTTTGCCAGCCGTAGGGCTTGTTCACAAGTCAGAGTGCTATGGTTCGTGAACTGAGTTCGCCAACCCTACTGGACTACCGAACTCAGTTGACCACGGTTCGTGAACCGTGTTTGCCAACTGCTAGCCAATTTGTCCAACTTATAAAATCAGTTCAACACGGTTCGCCAACCGGGTTCGTGAACTGTTCCCAAATGAACTTGCGGTTTGCGAACTGAAACCTTCCTGTATTTTCATATCTCAGATATCTATGGTTTGCGAACTGGTTCGCCAACCTACCCTGAGTAGAAATTTTAGTAAGTTCATATTTATCTTTTATGATGTTTAAAACATTCCTAAGTGATATAATCATTTGCATGGGAGCTTTTCAATTGATCCACAAATTAATTCATAGAACAATTGTTAAGGACCTTTGAACATCTAATCGCTAAATCATATTTCGATATTTTTCACAAGACAAGCTTGACTTGAAACATCTTCTTTGTAAATCTATTATAAGTCATACAACATAGTCTCAATAGATAGAATGATGGTATAGTGAGTAAAATAAAATGGTTCAGTCTTCACATACCCGGTACACAAGTTCTCCAAAGGTCTTCGTCGATTTTCAGTCTTCAAGGGTGATCTCTGATACTCAACAAAAAATTTAACGTATCCGAAAGTTGACTTAGTGGACTAAAAATCAAGATATAGTTTTGATCACCTAATATTGAGGTTGATTCTGGGAAACAAATTGTGGTGTTTTGGTAAGCATCTCAACTGAAAGATTAAGGGATGAATGGTCTGAAGTTGGATTTGAGAAATGATTCATAGAAACATAGAAGAAGATTGGGTTTGTTGGTGAAAAAGACTGATATAGCTCTTGAAGGGACTGTTTGGTTAGAAACAGTGTCGTGCAGCAAGAAGAAAGTTGGGGTTAATGTTTGAAATCAAGTATCTGGTGATGATTGTGTTCGATATGGATTGAAATGGAGTCAAGTAGGCATGGTGTGTTTGAGAAATTGTCGCAGTGAATTTGTGGTGTGATCGATGGATAATGCTGGTGTTGGTTGGATAGTGGATTGTCTGCAGACTGAACGGTGAGAAGATGTACTGGGGTGAGCTGATCGGTCGGTGGTGAGATGGTCAAGGAAGTTGCAGCTGATGGTTAGACGGAGTTGCGAATGATTTAGACTATAAGGGCCTGAATTTGGAAAATCGATGGACTACTGGACTGGGCCTATGCAATTATTGCTAGGTCTTAATGAAATTCATTCACAACAACAACGCATATATAGAAATCGATAAGAAACAAAAACGGAAGTAGAAGGGGGAGACTTGGCAGAGGCCGACGACGGCGACAAAGCTAAAGAGGATTACGGTTTGAAGTATCATTCATTGTTTCAGCTCCGTTTTGATTTGATTGTAATTCTCTGTAATATGTTTATGGTTTTTGACAAAGTTATGTCTTGCCATATTTTTTGTAATTAGGGTTTTATGGTTGAAAATACATGTGGAGAATTAGGCTATTTTGAATTGATTAATTGAGCAAAAGGAATAAATTAATTATTGATATTGTTTAATAATTAATCGAAATATGAGTTGTTGTTTCACGGGTTTTGTAAACCTTTGTGCTTAATTATTAGAATCACAAATATATTTGTCTCATTGTCTGATATTTCATGCTTGGGTTAATTCTTTTGATGGGGTATGCTTAGAATAACCAAGTACTATTTGTGAACCTATATTTAGTTTTGTATAATTTTCTCGCTGATACAATTTGATGGTGCATGCTTGGATTTATTCTTTTGGTGTGCTATGCTTAGGGTATACCGGTGTTTGTGACTCTAATACATAATAATAGGTGTTGTCGATAGAACGAATAATAAATAAATTTTTCAGAGTTATGTTTCATTTCAGAAATTGTGGTGGATACTATGAATCCTGGTTATTGATTCTCTCTCGTTGTTTTTACTTTAGTAGTTTAGTTTAATTTATTTATTCATCTTGCATTCTCTTAAAAATCAAAAAATTCATATCTTGTTGGTTAGTCGATTAGGAATATTGGTTACAGTTTTGTCCCCGCTCCCTGTGGGTTCAACCCGTACTTGCCTCTGTCTACTAGTTAGATATCGTGCGATTGCGGTTATTATATATAGGTTCTCCTTACCCTTGAGATTGGAGATAGTTATTCACATAATCAAGATGACGAGGTTAGAATTGGTAACACTACTTGTTTAAATGAGGTTCGACCATTTTCATGTTATTATAATGATGATTATGATGAGGATAGTGTTGATGAAGAATCTGAAATATGTAGGAATATTGATCAGGAATTTGTTACTCCGATTGAGCTTCATGATGATATTGTTATTTATGGTTTAGAAACTAATGATTTTAATGATTATTCACCTATTCAAAAGGACGAGGATTTGATTAGAGATACTATTTTAGACGATTTAGTATTTCCTTATTATGAAGCCGATAATGATTTTGGGGAACGGGGTTTATCCTCAGAATATCGTTTTAGAGTCTTGCGATTTAGAAACATTACTCTTCGACAAGGAAGATAGACTCGTATATATGAGTGAGGATGCACCTCCTGATTATAACTTAGGAGAAGCAATTGACCATTTTCAGGAATCTGACGACCTAAAAATTAGGGAAGTTGTAACAAGTCTTTCTAGAGACACTGAAAACTCTAAGTTTGGGGTGATTATCATTCTCCCTGTGCTTTAACTCTTAAAAAGATCCCTCACTCGGGACTTGATATATGTTCCTCAACCTTTTCACCAGATTACCCTCATACTGGCTTTCCCGAACCTAATGATATCCAGAAAGAAGTTCAGTTGTTAGGAACCCATCCTATGGTTGATGTGATTTGCGCAAGCTATGGTACCCATATTAACTTTGTTTTCCACCAAAAAAAATTCTTTCAAATGTGGGAACGTATGAGTTTCAAATGTGTCACTTATTAAGTTTAAAGACTAAGCCTAATTACTTTAAAAGAATATAATCGATACATTTGCTTAAGAATGGCCACCACTTTCATTGTGGTCAAATGTGTGAGTCAAATATGATTGACTTAAAGGATCCCCAATTATTCAGGTTATTATTATGTGCTTCTAATTTCTTAGTTGAGTTTTTTCAGACTCAACAACCTGATCATTTGGATCTTACCTATGAGGAACTCCAGCTCAAAGAAATTTATTTAGATCCTTTTATAGAACCTAAACCTGAACCAAAACTAGATATAGCTGTCTTAAACAAAAAACTAGATAAGAGCGTGCTCGGTTGGTTCACTTTCTTGATTTGGCGTAGTTCCCTTTTATCTGTGATAATACTTTTTGATGCAGATGACCCACAATTTTTTCGGCTATTACTATATGATTCGAGGTAACTAATCCTTTCTTAGTCTGGATGAAGACTTTAAACTTAGTACTTCTTGGGAGCTAACCCATGCTCATGCGAAACGGTAATATTCTTCCTTAACTCCTTTTCTCCAGGTGGTAATATTTTCTCCTTGTTCATGCATTTACTTTCATCATTAGAACATTGAGGATAATTTAAATTTAAGTTTAGGGGTATAGGAAAAAATTATTAGTTGCATTATGAAACTCCAGTGCCCAGAAACTTGTGGCAATTCAGGATAACACTAACCAATCTAAGTGGATGGAAAAATCTTGGTTGTAGGAGTTAAGGAACCCCAAAAAAGAGTTTATTCATAAAAGCACAAAGCTCAACTGTTAAAAATAACATGGTAGTTTCACTATATCTCGGAGTCGTCTTATTACTTTCTGTTTTTATTTTTGCAAACTTTATCTTTCTCTAAGTGATTTGGTGGGGCACCAGCATCAAAATGTTATTACCGCAGGGATGAAATAGAGTGATTGAGTTACTAAAAAAAAATTTAAAAGAAGAAGAAGAAGGAGGGATACAAGATCATTAGATCAATCATAATTTTAATATATATATATATATATATGTATGTATATAAAGTTTATTATTGAATAAATCGATCGTTGGGTCCTTTGTATATACCAACTGAATTGATCTAGAATTAGGATTATCGACCACTGGGTCCCTTGTATATACCAGTTGTGTTCATATTATAGTTCATACCAGTATTTCAATCCATTAGGATTCAAAGGCACATCCTGGCAATGACCTTTAGACAGATATGAGAAACTTCGTTCACCTTAGTCAACATAACAAACCATCTATCTCTATATCCATCTTCTTAATCTATTCATGTGATTTGTTTAATTAAGAGATGTCCATAGTGCGACTATCTGAGTAGAGCTTTGTCACTTATATATGAATTTTAATAAGCTTGAGTGTGAACTCGTGTACATCAATTGGATTCGCATCAGGATACTTCCTCCTATAGTCAATCATAATATGCCAACTAAGGAGATTGTTTAGTGTCATTCCTAGATTCTGTAAAGGTAGCTAGGTTTTGGAGTAAAGGTTTTGTGGGTACACCTATTGTAAACCCTCCCGAGATTATAACTTAGCCACTAGGGCTACCTAGGGTTTAAAGGCTTGTTGCACATGCTAAATGCAATCGCGTTTCCTGCGAAAGTGAGTTAGGATTTTATATTAGATTTTCCCGAGTATTTTAAAGGCTTTGATGGCACTTTGTTTAACGACAAGTGACCCCGCATACTTTCTGGCCCTTGGGAGCATGTTAATGTTCCTTTAGTTAGGCCTGTCAACGGAACTTATCGTAACGGTAAGTGGCTCATTTGGTACCAGTACCGATAATTTCTATCGGAATTCCGATACCGATAAATTCTGATGGAATACTAAAAGTTCCCACCAATACCGTTTCGTTAAGGTTATCGGATATCGGTAAATTTACCAATAAATACCGTTGTCTGACAAAAAAAATTCAACAACAACTCATGTACAAATGTCTCAATTGTCTAACACCCCTTCTTTTTCTCGGCATCTGAATCATTTTTCATTCAGGCATTTTGTCAAACTTATGAAGTGCACAATCTTGTGGTGTTGCTATGCATTTAGAAACCATCTTCTATACCTCTCCAAATCCCTGCAATTTCCAACCATAACACAAAACCATGTAAAATGTTCACTCATTTAACCCATTTAATCATACAAGTTATCATCTTAATGGCAGCAAACTGTTTTCATTCACTGATTTTCTCGGCTAGGATACTCACAAAAATCATACTCAAACTCGAGTTATAAGGAAGACCCAACCTTCTTCACGCTACCAGAGTTCAATAACCCTTCAATTTCTCCTCCACAATCATCAGATTCACGACAACACCATCTTCTTCATTCCCTGAAATTCATCTTAAAATGCAAACCCATGTCTTTTATCCCTACCAGGACTTTTAAAACCCCTTTGATTTGACATCTGTTCAGTGCCATAATTGTCAACAACAATGTTCCCTTCCTTTTCTCGTTCACAACAACATCAAAATTGGTTTTACTCTGCAGGATCTGCTAAATCTCTGATGTTCAGTGTATCTAGGGTTGTATATCTAAATCTTTTACCCTTATATCCTATCTGTATTGGTATTTAACCAAGCAGAATTGCTTAGAGCATTGCTCGGTCGAACTCACAAGTGTTGCTATATCAAGCTTGTTGTCAAATTTTGTTGTCAAAACTATATGTTGATTTCTAGTCTACAATAAGTTAAGTCTCGGTCTAGGATAGAGGTAGTTGAGAAACGAACCAGTCATCATTTGCGTTCTACCATTTGAAGGCGAAGATCAACCGAAGCTTTTGGAGAACTTCATCAAAAAAAGGTAAGTGAAGACTGAACCACCTATTTCTCAAGTTATATTCACTTTTCTATCCTTGAGATGATTGTCGCATAACAAATTAGACTAGCTTGCATAGACAATAATTTCGGGTCGAGAACTAATTATTTAGTTTACGAATTTCTCGAAATATAATGACTAAGCTTAATGAACATTTTTTCATACTTGATCGAATTTCGGTGGAGAAAAATTTATTATTCGGAACCTGGAAAGACGAGGGTACCCAAATACACCACAATCTTTTATTTTCAACCTATAAGTCCTCTACCGAATGTGATCGTCTATGGACTGAGTCGAGACAATACAATGATTCGGTTCACAGTTCGTGTGATTGTCTATGGATACGAGATCGAGACAATACAACAACAAGATAACTTGTGTGATTGACTATGGATACAACATCGAGACAATAAAACAACAAAGTGTGTTACTTGATAATAGGTTCAGTAATAACCAAACTCTATAGGATCACTATCAAGTAACGCGGAGTTAACATATATGTGTATTTTACTTTATTATAATAAACAATTATAATGGGAAATCAAAGTAAAAGACACATCAAGATTTTGTTAACGAGGAAACCGCAAATGCAGAAAAACCCCGGGACCTAGTCCAGTTTTGAATATTCTCAGAATTAAACCGTTATACAAAATATAATACCAACTTCGTATAGTTGAGACCAAGCAGACTACCCCTAGCTACTTAGTTCCCTCAGTATCCCTGCGCCTTCGACTTCTAGAGTCACGCACGTGAATAACAAGTCCTTTGGATCGTATTCCAAACCGCAAAGGAAGAATCTGTTTTGTAACCACTCTAATCAATCTTTGCTAAAGATATAGATGAGTCATTGACAAAGGCTCTTATGTTTAATCTAATAAACTCCTTTGTCTGGTTAGATCAATCTAACTTTAACTACCGAAATAGTCGAGTATAGATTCACACTCAATCACTATAAATCTCAAAGAGAAATATAGAGAATGCCGATCTCATGCAACTAATCAATCGAATAAATATGATTCTACATGGATCCCAGCCGATCAAGGTTTGTGCACACAAATTCACAAGATACAAAAACTAATGAGAAATCTTCTTCGTCTTCAAATCTTCTTTTATCTTCAATAACTTGCACAACGCCACTTGAATCTCTTGTTATCAATCACGCAAAGAACGGAGTCTGTTAATAAGTGATTATCACAAGATATCTTTAGATCTAACAACAGTTCTAAAGATCCCGTCGATACTCTTATCTAGTTTGATTGAATCTTATATCAGAAGAGAAGATTCTCAAGCATAAACAAACTAGGTGCTATCAAATTTCAACAACCGTTAGTCAATCAAATCAATTGAAAACTAATAACACTGCACTTATCTACGATACTCGTAGAACTTCTTGATCCCACAGAATTCTTCAAACGAGCGGTCGTAAGAGATTTCACCTAATTAGGATACTTTCCTCTCCGAATAGACGGTTCCATCAGAAACAATAAGAAATGAAGTTTGCCTGGATCTTAGGATAGTTTGCTAGAAATGCAAACTTAGGTATTTATATACCAAGGATGTTTGGACACCAAGGAATTTCCAAAACCGAAAGTATTCTCAAGATATACAATGAATGACAAAATTTGGGATCCAAATTCCAATAAATGCTTGTCCAATATTTCTTAAATCTCTCAATAGAAAATCTCCAATTAGTAAATGCATATTACTAATTTTTATTCTCTAGATATATGCATTAATTGCTGGTACCAAAGCTATCAGGTTAAAATAATCAAACGTGTATGTGAGCCAAAACAGTTCTATGTTCTAGAACTAGTTTAGTACCCAAACCGGTACGTGAACTCCGGAACCGGTTGAAAGTCTTAAGTTTTCAAAACGGTACATGAACTGAAAAAGTTCTGTCAACTCCGGAACTTTGAGTTGCACCTAAGTTTGTAAACCGATACGTGAGCTACAAAAGTTCTGTCAACTACGGAACTCGGTTATTGCATATAAGTTTGCAAACCGGTTCACGTACTGTGACTCAGCCGATTCAAGTAATTGTACTTTGTACATTTACCAACTATGTCGATTATGATTCAAGTGTAATTAAATTATTTCTATAAAGTGATTTGCATTTGATCAATTCTCTAATTAACACTAGACTCATTTGATCACATAATTGTGACTCAATATTAATGTCTTAGTGAACATGAAAATAAGTGTTGAGCTTTTAAAGTTCAAATCGGCTAGTTTCGGCTAACCATGTTGGACATAGTCTTTATACATGGTTCGGTTATGGTTTACCTAACCATAGTGTATATCTTGTATATGTGATTAAGATTCAAAGCTTTCATCTAACGGTGAATATTGTTTGCTTGGTTCCAAAGCTATCTTAGCTTAAACCTAAGTAACCTAGGCTTTGAAGTCTATATAAGACGAACTCTTGGCAACTGGGATCTTTGAATCTTGACACTACTTTTTTGTGTGTCCTAGTTGTATCTAGAGTTGTCCTCTCCAGAAACCCTTTTTAGGGTTTAGCGACTACAAAGACTTCATTGGGATTCGTGAAGCCAGGTCCAGTTATCTTTTATCTTGATAACTCGAGTATCCTAATCTTGATTTTTTGTAGAGCTTTGCTCCAACGATAAAGATAGATAGTAATCAACAAATCCTCTTTGTCTCATACTTTGTTGATTACGCAAGTTTTATAATTGTGGGGAGAATAATAATCTAGGTTTCACTTCGGGTTGCATAAGTCCGGATTTTGAGGATTGCCAGACTTTTGTCAAGTTGCTATCGATTTCCATCACCTGGATCTTTCGTTTGATTAGATCATCCATTTCGTTTGGGATACAAAGGTAAACAAACTTTTAATACTAAACAGGAGACAAAGTTTGTAAAACCTAAAGACTCTGCTGAAGAAATTGCTTCAAAAGTTGCCACAAAAGATTGCTCTTCCATAAAAGAAAAATCTGTAGCACCTTCATCTTCAGTAAAAGATGGAAAACGTAAAATCCGTCAAACTCCAATGAAATAGAATCCACAACAAGGTAACACTAAGCCTCATGTTTCGTGTGTTACTAAGCATTGCTCTTATTGTGGAAATAAAAGACACTTGGAAAGGGGGTGCAGATTCCGTAAAAGGAATGAAAAAGCCATAGATGCACGCGTTTCCGCAAAATTGGATGACCTCAATAATGCTTCTCGTGATAAATCAGGTCATCATTGTCCTAAAAAGGAGCAAAAGAATTATTGTAATGATAGTTCAAAGTTTGCTTATTAGGCTTCTACAAAGTTTTCTCATTATCGCTTAAACAATAAAAGGAGAGATAACTTTGTAAAGACAAGATCTGATATTCCAAATTGGAAAAAGGCTAACTCTTAGAGTTTTCAACATTTTAGTTACCCTAATGTTTTCTCACGAGATTCGTCTAAGATTTCAGGAGGAAATAATAAGAAGAACAAAGCTGCTCCTGTGAAACCTATTTCTAAATGGTGTCCAGAGTCTTCTCTAAAGACAACTAGGAAGGTATCAAAAGATAGTCACAATGATGACACTCGAATGAAAAGTTTCAATACTCGTAACATTCAGAATATTGTGTTAAACGTTCTTTATCAAATGAATGTATCTCTGTGTTGTCATCGTTATATGAGATAATTAGGTATCATATCGGTTACCTTTTTATGATTTTGTGACTTTTTATTCAGCTGATTTCATATCTAACTTTTTGGGTTTCTTAATCAAATAATCATAAAAGGATGATGACAATTAATCCCATATGTGAGTCACGATTATACTATTATCAATTTATTTCTATATAGTATACATATGAGTTTTTGGTATTAGCTTATTATTATTGGCACGTAATAGTTAAAACCATTTCAACCTTTCGTTGGTAAAGGTTGCTTTTGCTGTTCTTATGTTTTTGCTAAAGGATGACAAAACATTGAGGAGAAGAGGATGCGGAATTCGAGGTAACGAATTTGTTAGTTAATCGTTTTCCTGTTTAAGAAAAGCCTGATGTTATTGCATATATTTATTACTTTTACATAACAAAATTTCGTAACTATAATGTCTATGTTTGTTTCAATTTCTTCCGGTTGAGATAAATAATTATGCAAGTTGATTTATTTGGTTTGTATGAATTGTTTATGGCTTAACAAAAAAAAAAGGTTTTCGGGATCAATTGTTTAGTCCAATTCGATTCCGGATAAGAGAAAATAGAGTTAATTCTGATCTTTATTCTGGTCTTATCGAACAAGCGATTGTATTTATACAATTGGTTTAGAAAAAGAACTTAGGTGCTTAGTCAATTTTTGATTTTCTAAACTATTAGGGAAAATTGCTTTGGGCAACTGTTTCCTTGGTAACATATCAAAAAAAAATTACTTTGTAGTTTCGGTTTTGATATTGGTTATCTAAAATGGTGTGTGGAACCCTCGTGCTTAACTCTTATAGGTTGCAAGTCTTTTTAGATTTGTAAGATCCTTTCGGTTTGTCCTTTATTTGCCTGTACCTTTGTCATTTTATGACAAAAAGGGGGAGAAATATATGGAGTAAACAAGTGTTTTGGTATCACTAAGGAAAGGACAATGGTGCTTAAACGTTATATCTAACGAAAGAGTAAAGCATAGACTAAGGGGAGTAACATATCATATTGATATTGTTGGTTATCTTAACTACAAAGGGAATAACAAAGACGTGCGGATTGAAAATATACATATCTCACCTTTAGGGGGAGTATTAACTTTGTTATTAAAATGTCAACATCGACATTTATTTTTTGAATATCTCCAGGTTATTGTGCTGTTGAAATGTGAATTTAGCATATGTTGAATGAATTATGTTTGTAATTTTTTTATCTCCATATGTAATAAAGTTTTGTCACTAAATTGACAAAGGGGGAGATTGTTAGAGCACTGATCGGTTGAGCCCACCAAGCATTGGTATGTCAAGATTGGTTGTCAAATTTAGTTCCAAAACTCGAGTCGCTTAATAAGTAAACTAGAGTCAACTTCGATAGGTTAGACTAGAAACGATAGAATTATTGTGCTCCAGTTACTCACAAAGATCTAAAGATGGATTGAAGACAACAAAAACATTATCCTTCAGCTTGGGGTTAGTAACTACGACTTGACTTGTTCAATTTTATTTTGTGTCTTTCAAATCTTTTAGATTGAAAACATAACATGTGAAGCTGTGAATGATCATACTCTAGTAGACATAGTATTAAGGAATTACAATACGAAGTATAACGTATATCTTTTGAACTTCATATATAAGACATCGACATAATCGTATGAATGCTGTTGTGATTATGTATGGGTATGGGTGAAGATTTCGTCCTAGGAAACAATGTTTTTACATTCGTTTAGAGGAAGTACATTCATAAACTTGTTTTGTGAATCGAAATGGAAATCGCTAGGCTTATTGGTATTGTTATTCATTGCAAATCTTTGGATTACCAATATGTGTGTTTAGTATAACCGCTCAAAACTTGTTTATGTATCTTGGTAAAACTATTCACAAAGCCTGACTTTTGTATTGGCATGACTTTTATTAGTGAAACCGATCTTAAGTAATCACCTGAGATTGTATGATCGATTTATTGTAATTGGTATGACCAACTCTAGACATTGGGGAACCGATCCTAGTAAGAGGTGCAATCGATCACAAGCAAAGGGGAATAGATCCTTGTAAGAGGTGCAACAAGTTTTTAGTTATTGGGGAACCGATCCTATGAACATGTGCAACAAATACAAGTTAAATACCATATATATGTGGGAACCGATCCTAGTACCTAGTCAACCAAGTTTTGGTAAATAGCTGACTAACTCTAGTACCCACAAGGAGGAAGAACCGAAACTTGTTTTGGTAGAACCGTGAAACTCATGATTGGGGATTTGATAGGATAATCAATCACATAGTTCTTGGAAGTCAGATTAACCAATTCTAAACTTGTTTAGAAGTGTGGCAAATCGGTTCCAAGATTGTAAATTTGAAAAAGGATTTACAAAGTAAAAATGTCGACATACTTTGAACACGTGTAGTAATTCTTACCTTTTATTGTTCAAAGATATTCCTTAATATCTAAAGGAGAATCCCGGATCGAAATAAATTGAGAATCTTTTAATTAAGGTTTTTAGTTTTATATGCTTTTAATTTCCATCAATTAAAATACATATATTTATAAAATAAAAATTAGTAATGTGCATTTACTAGTTGGAGATTTTCTAGTGAGATTTTCGGTCAATATTTGGACAGTGCATTTCCAGGAATTATGGAAACCGTTTTTTCCCTTATTGCATATCTTTGAGAATATTCGGTTTTGGAAATTCCTTGGTTTCAAAACTTCCATGGTCTATAAATATTGAAGTTTGCATTTCAAGCAAACTAATCCTAAGAGCCAGCAAAACTACCTAGTTGTGTTGTTACTGGTGGAGCCGTCTATTCGGAGAGGAAAGTACCCTAATTAGGCGAAATCTTTTACGACCGCTCGTTTTAAAGACTTCTTTGGGATTGGGAAGCTCTATGAGTACCGTTGGTGGGAAACTAGATGATTGCATTGTTATTTTAGTTTTCGATTATTGATTTGATTGACTAACGGTTGTTGAATCTTTGATTGCACCTAGTTTGTTTATTCTTTAAAACCTTCTCTTCTGATATAAGGCTCACTCAAACTAGATCAAAGATTTGATATTTCTACGGATCTAAGTTTTTAAAGATCCGTAAGATAGATTCATTGATTTTCCATTGTTAACAGATTCCGTTCTGTGCGAAAAATCAATAAGGAATCAAGTTTGTTTTTGCAGGTTGTTACTTTGAAGATTAAATCGAAGATTGAAGACTTTGAAGATTTGAATACTTTTATTCTTGTGCTTTGATCTTGGTGTAACTTTCTGTGACTTGATTTTCCGGGATTCAGAGGTTATTTATTTTCAATAAACATAACCCTTTTTAGATCAACAAGTAGTTTGTGATTTTATCATAAACCTTGTAATCAAGATTGATTATTTTGGTAATCATTGTCTTGTTTGATCTTGTAACCGAGGAACTTCGGATCTGGTAATAGGTCTTAAAAATAGAAGATCCTTAACTGTGCCTTTATCATATATTTCGGTATTGTGATTATAAAGTGAGTTTTGTTACCAAACAGTTTATCCTTTACTGTTTGGAATACGATCTAAAGGAATCTTGTCTTTCCATTTGAAAGATTGGTAGAAAAAGTTATTGTGAACCAATAAGAAGATATATTAGATTTAGTCCTAAAGAGAACGCCTGTTCTGCTAGGATATCTAGTATCAAATATCTATTGAGAACTTCGGTTCTACTAGATATTATCAAAACAAGAATACTGCTGAAGCTGAGTGACTAGGATTTTAGTTTACTTAGTATTTTCTACACGAAGTTGCAGGTTTACTTTTTGTAGCGTCTTAATTCATTGAGTATTCAAAACTGGACTAGGTCCCGGGGGTTTTCTACAAGATTGTAGTTTTCCTCGTTAACAAAATTCTGGCATGTGCTTTACTTTATTTCTGCATTATAATTGTTTTTTATATTATAATTAAAGTAAATACATTTGTACATTAACTAGGCACTTGATATTTATCTTAAGATTTCGGTTATACCGTACTATTATCAAGTGAACACTTTGTTGTAGTATTGTCTCGATTTCATATCCATAGACGATCACACAAAGTATATTGGATTTGTCCACTTGACTTTGATATTCTCACTTTGTTAGGCTAGTTCAGACTAACCCTATTTCAAGTGGACACCGTGTTTAAATATTCATTGAGTGATTGTTTCTCCAAGAGGTTTATACACGGTTGAGATTGAATAGGTTGTGATCAAATAAAAAGATTGTGGTGTATTTGGGTACCCTCGTCTTTTCACAGACCAAAGTTAATTGGTAGTATGCTAGTGTTTGTAGCGTCTTAATATACAGTTTTGTGTTCAATCTGACTAGGTCCCGGGGTTTTTCTGCATTTGCGGTTTCCTCGTTAACAAAATTTATGGTGTCTGTGTTATTTCTTTTTCCGAATTATATTGTTTATCTTTGTAATTGAAATATCACAGGTTGTGCATTGATCAATCACACTAGCTAGGTCCAACCTTGTTAATTGGAAAAGACTTGATTGATCCTTGGAGATTGGTCTTTGGTACCATCCAAGAACTCTCTTTGTAGTTAGGTTCACGGATTCAGTTCTGTAAACGTTCTAACAACAAGAGAGAGAGAGAGACAACTCTAGAAACTTTCGTTGATTGGGTTTCTACTCTCGGAGTTGTGTTGAGTTTGTCCATACAGATTTCCTACGAAAAAGTTGGTGGTGTATTTTGGTACCCCCAGTGTTCTTAGAATGTGCTACAGCCGCTACCATTTCGATAACACAATAGTTACCGGTAAAATTCCACTACCGACATCAGATAACCATTATGTCGAAAAAACCCTATAGGAACTCGGATTTCGGCATCCCATTGACATCCCTAGCCACACTTTGTCAAGTGATTTTTTTTATTTTTTTTTTATTTTCATGCGTTATCTATCTAACACACTTTATTTGTTACAGAGCTTTAGCTCTTCCCAGCCCTACAATGATTTCCGCTTCTTTTTAATATCAGAGAAAAGCTACAAGCTTCGACCTCTCGACGGGATCCTCGAGGAGATCCAAGGTCTTGGGATCTGAAAACCTTTCCTTGGAGACTATTATACCAGTTGGTACTCATGATCTTGTGTTTTGGAAGAGTCACTATAAACGAAAAGCGTCTAAGTTCAAGATGGGCCTTATGCGTTGATTTTTTTCCTCAATGCTTCTCGGCCTGTTGACCTTAGTCCTCTTTCTTCTGTTTCTCTTTTTGAAGCTGAGGCTTGAGATGCTTCGGTGTTGGTTGGGGTAAATATTTTTACCTTTTTTTTTTTGAGACAGAGTTTTTGGTATATTAGCTAACTATTCTTTTGCAGGTGATGGACGAATTCACCAGTGGTGTTCTTCGTACTAGACGCATGTTGTCCCAATTACAAGAGATGAGATCTATTTTGGTTCCTTTAAAGGCTCAATATTCTCTCGTGAAGTCTAAATTGGATTCTGAGAGGAAGGCAAAAAATAATCTTACTGAACTTCGTGGGAAGTGTCACCAAAATTTGGAAGTTGCTACTTCTGAGTGTATTAATGTTAAGGCTAAGAATGTGCTTCTCACCACACAAGTTGAAATCTTTAAAATTAGTTTTGAAAATATTCAGAAACAACTTCTTTTATTGGAGGTTGTGTCTTCTCATTATGCAGATGTTGTTCAGAAAGCTCCCCTTGATACATGTGTATCTTCCTCTCCCCGGGAACTAGTGATCCTCAAAAACGGATTGAGGATAGAATTGTAATTTTTGGAAGGAATACTAATTTTTAGGCAGTATTCTTAGATAAGGAAATATTCCAAGATAGGGTAATATTCCTAGATGAGGAAATATACCTAGAAAAGGAATGTTTCCTAGACAACGTAATATTTCTAGATAAGGAAATATATACTTAGAAAAGGAATTATTCAATATACCTAGAAAAGGAATTATACAATATACCTAGAAAAGGAAATAGATTCCTAGAAGGTTTTGGAAACCGTTAAAGCTATAAATAGAGATGTTTAGCTCATATCTAAAACAGCTAGAGTGTAGTTTGTTATACAGACACACCTAGATCAGAGTGGGAGGTTTGTGAGACAAATCACCTTGAGAGAAGTTTGTGAGGCAATTAACTATTGTAAAAGCAAACTTAGCAAATAATTTAAGGTTATTTACCTAGAGAGATTGTGAGTGTAACAAAGAGAGAATTGTAATAGTTTTCTTGTTCATAATCTAGATAAGATATATTTCTTCGGATCTGGTTTCTAGTGTGTTCTGTTTTCTAGTTTTCTTCTATTGTTATTCTGAATTCCGCCTCTATAATAATAGTCACCAGGGTAAAAAGATCAAACGTATCAAGTTGGCATCACGATCAAGGTTAGTTTCTAGGGTAAATCCTTGTGGTTTGGTCTTCACTAGATCTCTCTACAAAAATCTTGGTGAGGTGCTCGAGAAGCAAGAAGACGTTTAAAGAACAAGGGAACCAAAAATGGGAAAGTCAGTTGATGATCTTAAGTAAAGCGAACCACAAACTACGGAAGAGAAGGTGGATGCGCTACAAACAGACATGAAGTCTTATACACCCAAGCCGAAGACGAAGAAAAAAACTATGTTTTCATCTAGTGTTTTTAAAGAAAAGAACGAGGAAGAAGAAGAAGAAGAAGAACCACTCGAACAAGATTGCGTTATAGAGTGAAGAGTGACTAAGACAAGACAAAAAGATAAGGACGCTTTTCTAATTGGAAGTCAAAGTCAAGTTCCCAGCAATGAGAGATGGTTCAGCATGGTGAAAGGAAATCTCGAGTTCCCTAACCTCCAAATATAACTTTCACAGGAGTTCAAGTTCTTGAGGGGGGGTGCATGATACATATGTATCTTCCTCTCCCCGGGAACTAGTGATCCTCAAAAACGGATTGAGGATAGAATTGTAATTTTTGGAAGGAATACTGATTTTTAGGCAGTATTCTTAGATAAGGAAATATTCCAAGACAAGGTAATATTCCTAGATAAGGAAATATACCTAAAAAATGAATGTTTCCTAGACAAGGTAATATTTCTAGATAAGGAAATATATACTTAGAAAAGGAATTATTCCTAGATAAGGAATATTCCTAGACAATGTAATATACCTAGAAAAGGAATTATTCCTAGATAAGGAAATAAATTTCTAGAAGGTTTGGGAAACCGTTAAAGCTATAAATAGAGATGTTTAGCTCATAGCTAAAACATCTAGAGTGTGGTTTGTGATACAAACACACCTAGATCAGAGAGGGAGGTTTGTGAGACAAATCACCTTGAGAGAAGTTTGTGAGGCAATTAACTATTGTAAAAGCAAACTTAGCAAATAATTTAAGGTTATTTACCTAGAGAGATTGTGAGCGTAACAAAGAGAGAATTGTAATAGTTTTCTTGTTCATAATCTAGATAAGATATATTTATTCGGATCTAGTTTCTAGTGTGTTTTGTTTTCTAGTTTTTGTCTATTGTTATTCTGAATTCCGCCTCTATAATAATAGTCACCAAGGTACAAAGATCAATACGTATCACCCCTTCAGGAGTCCCCTTTGGCTACTCCGCCGAGCTCTAGTCAGGTGACTGCAGATGCCTCCTCGGAGGTTCAACCTATTGTGAAGACTGTTTTTATTGCTTCTACTGTTATAGGAGATGAGCTTAATCAGTCTAGCACAGTTGCCCATTTTTTTTTGTTAAACTTGGGGAAGATTTTAGTTTTACATTCTAATTCTGTATCGGTATTCTTAGTTCAAATTTTGATCATAGTGATTTGTTAATCTGATGAGCTTTTAGGCAAGCTTCAAATTTTCATCCCCTAGTTTTTACATGGGATTGGTATTTAAACTTGGCTGAATTTAGAGATAGATAAAATTTCTAGAATTTTGATCTTCTTTTTGACTTTAAGTCTTATCGGTCGACCAAAGGGAGACCTTCTATGTTAAACTGCAAATGTAAGTCGCGTTCTCTCCATGCGACACGTGTCATTTCAATCATTTTAATTTTGTTTCCAATTCATTTCAATTTGATTTCAATTATTTCCCACCGTTCACACACGGTCATCTAGTTTTTGATCTGAGTCAAATGATGGGATTAAGTTAATTTTCCCCCCAAAATTCTCTTTGTATGGTCTTGACTCTTTAAGTCTAACGACCTGAAAGATTTTGTGAAAACATGGGGGGTACCAAAATACACCACCAACTTTTTCTTTGGCAACCTGTATGGACTAAAATCGAATACAATTCCGAGAGTTCAGCTTAATGAATCACAATCAAGGAATTATACGAAGAGCTTATATCTCTTTCTATCACAATCATAAAGTTGACAGAACCAAATCCGTGAACCTGACTATGTGTGAGAGTACTTGGATGATCTCAAAAATCAAATATCCAAGAATCAATCAAGTCGTATCCATAAAAAAAGGATGGATGTATCTACTTTGATTGATTTACGTACAACCTGTGATATTTCAATTATAAAGATAAACAATATAATACGGAAAAGAAATAACACAGACACCAAAAATTTTGTTAATGAGGAAACCGAAAATGCAGAAAAACCCCTAGTCCATACTTGAACACCAAACTGTATTAGACCGCTACAGACACTAGCCTACTACAGATTAACTTCGGACTGGAATGTAGTTGAAACCGAATTAAACCCTCACAATAATTCAGTAACAGCTGCACTCCTTACGCCTCTTGAATCCCAGCAGGACTCTGCGCAAATGATTCCTTTAGATGACGTCTTTTGCAACCTTAGAGTTGTTTCAACTCAATTGAAAACTTTAAACCAATCTGCCTCCCACAGTTAATCATATATGTGATTTCCTTTCTGATCGATAGATCAAGGTGAGACTGGAAATCGATAGCGATAGACAAAGTGTAGCTAACCTCAATATCCGGACTTATGCTTCCCGAAGAGCCGCCTAGATTATTATTCACCTCACAAATATTAAACATGTAGAATCACAAAGTCTGAGACGGAGAGAACTTTGCGATTTCTATCTATCTTGTTCGAGTGAGCAGCTCAACAATTCAACAAGATCAGGATACACGAACTATCAAGATAAAAGATAGTTGGACCTGGATTCACGAATCCCTAGGTGGAGTATTTTTAGTCGCTAAACCCTAGAAGGATTTTAGGTATAGGACAACCCTGGTTTAAAACTAGGATACACAAAGAATAGTGTCAGGGATTCAAAAATCCCAGTTTATTGAGGTTCTCCCTTATATAGACTTTCAAAGTATAGGTCTTTTAGATGTTATTTCTAACACCTGAGCTCTGTGCTTTTATGAATAGACTCTTTTAGATGTTTCCATCTAATCAGATCGGTTCCTCAACTCCTAAACCAAAATGCTTCCATCCACTTAGATTAGTTAGTGCACTCCTTAATAGGCATAAATTTCTAGACTCTGGAGTTTATAATGCAACTAAAAAGTTTCTCCCATACCCCCAAACTTAAATCTAACATTGTCCTCAATGTTCTAAAGATAAAATTAAAAGCATGAACAAAGAGAAATTGTTACCATTTGAAGAAAAAGAGTTAAGGAAAGATATTACCGTGTTGCATGAACCATGGGTTACCTCCCAAGAAGTGCTAAGTTTAAAGTCTTCAGCCAGACATTGTAAAGGATTAGTCACCTCGAATCGTATAACAGTAGTCGGAATAACTGTGGGTCTTCAAAACCAAATAGAGCTGACCAAAGGAAACTGTAATAAACCAACGAAATGAACAAGACTAGCATACCCTTACCTAGTTTCCTGATTAAGAAATTTATATCTAATTGTGGTTCAGGTTCAGGTTCTATGAAGGGGTCTAAATAAAATATTTTCATTGGTTGCGTTTCTTCATAGGTGGGATCCAAATTATTAGGTTTTAGAGTCTGTAGAAACTCAAATAAGAACTTAGAAGCACATAATAATAACCTAAATAATTGAGGATCCTCTAAGTCAATCAGGTTTGACTTACATAATTGACCATAGTGAGAGTAGTGGTCATTCTTAAGCAAATGTGTCGATTTTAATTTCCTAAAGCATTTAGGTTTAGTCTCACAACTTAATAATCGACACATTTGGAATATAAACGTTCCCACAGTTGGAAGAAAACTATTTGGTGGGAAAACAAAGTCAATCTGGGTATCATAGCCTGGGAAAACCACATCAACCAGAGGATGGGTTTCTAACTTCTGAGCTTCTTTCTGGACATCATTAAGTTCGGGAAAACGAGTATGAAGGTAATCTTGTAAAATGGTCGAGGTACAGATATCAAGTCCCAAGTGAGGGATCTTTGTAAGAGCTAAAGGTAAGGCACATGGAGAATGATAATCACCCCCAAACTTAGAGTTTTGGGTGTCTCTGGATAGACTAGCCATAATTTCAGGTGATGTATCCTCACTCAAATTTAAAAGCTCTACGAGTTCATCTTCTTTGTCTAAGACTATTGTTTCTAAGTCGCTAGACTCTAAAACAGCATTTTCAGAATAAACCCATTCCTCTAAACCACTATCGGCTTCGTAATCAAAAGGAAAAACTACATCGTCTACACCGGGGATATCTCTAGACAAATCCTCGTCCTTTTGAATAGGTGAATAATTATTAAAATTATTTGGATTTGAACTAGAAATAACATTATCATTATAAAGCTCAATTGGAGTAACAAATTCCTGATCACTATGCCTACATATTTCATATTCTTCATCAATACTATCCTCGTCATAATCATCATTGTAATAACATGGAAATGGTTGAACCTCGTCTAAACTAGTGTTTCCAATGCTAACCTCGTCATCTTGATTATGAAAATAACTATCCTCATTTTCAAGGGTACTATTGGAAACATTGTATTGGAAATCAAGATTATTTCGAGCAAGTCTTTCGTTCGTCTCAGCTATTCGCTTGAGGGATTCCTCTATAGAAAATTCACTCAATGGTGCAGTTCGTCTATTCATTTCCAACACAAACCTATTTGTCTGTTCAGTTAACTGCTTAAGAGACTCTTCTAAAGATACGGAAGGATCATAAACAGAAGGATCATAATAAGGACTAGTTTTCAACAGTTTGATTGTATTGTCCAAAGACGAGGTACTGGCACTATAATAATCCATATTTTCTTGCTCGTATGACCGGTGTGTGTGTGGATAGTACTTGGGCTCACCATGGTATGAACCATAACCTTGAAAAGGTTGGCGTTCCCAACCACTATTTACACTATGGTCGTAGTGAGAATAATGTCCATTTTGAAACTCAGTCGGATATTCATTGTATTGGCTTCTATCATACCAGTTCGACATTCTTAATTGCAAGGGAATTCTAAACAATCACAAACAAGGCTGACTCGACCAAATCAAACCTATAAAATCTAGCAAACAACAAGCATGATGGCTCCCTTAGATTGTTTCTAGACCAGCTTCTACTCTTCCAAGAGGCAACTAGGTATAGTTTTAGCAAACCTCTCTAGAACGATCCGAATAAAGTAAGTCGAAGAGAAGTAGGAGAAGCTCAGAGGAGCTTTGATACCCCCACCTCTTTGGCAACGCTTCCCTTGGTTACAAGGCGGCTCTAATCGACTTACAGTAATCTTCCTGAACTTTGAGTTAGGCTAACAAGATACCCAATACGATCCTTTTGAACGACTTTCCTATAAGCTCGTTACCCTATCGGTCTTGTTCTAGTCAATATTTTAAGCTTAGGTTCGCGTTCGGTATCGTTTTCCTAAGGCGGGCAAGAAGAGAACGGTGATGAAATCCGAACCCTTATCTTGTATGGCCAGGCCTTGCCCTTTACTAGGAAAATAAATGTCCGTATTCAGTCCTCAGCATATATGCACCTTAAGGAAGACAGTAAACCCGCTGACAGGGGATTCGCGGGTGTTTAGAAGCTTACCTCCCGTACCAGACGGGCGAAGAACCGCTGAAGTCGACTCGGGCCACTGACTCCTGTGTCAATGTGCGAACCCGAGGGGCCGAGACGATATCGTAATCGTCGTCCTTCCCTGCAAACAGTTTATATTTAAAAATATACCCTTCCGTAGGTTTTAAAAAAAAAAAAAAATGTCCCAAAGTCCAAATGTCCAAAAAAATAAAAATTACAAAAATAAAGTCCTATTTACAATTTCTAAAAATAAAAAAAAAAAAAAAAATCTAAAAAAAAAAAATAAAAAAAAAAAAAATCTAATTAATTAAAAAAAATATCTTCGTCTTTCCTCCGTTCTTTTCGCTTTGTCTAGCTTTTAATCCCCCAGGTCTTTCGTCTCCAATTCCTTTTTGATTCAAAACCTGCAACAAAAAGACAAATACCCAAGAAACGTAAAAAAGAACAAAAAGAAAAATAAAAATAAAAAATTAAATAAAAAATAAATCTAAAACCCTAAAAACAAGTCCCCGGCAGCGGCGCCAAAAACTGATGTCGTTTTATAGTTGTAGTGGTAAAAAGGTTCGTTGCTCGAACTTGTGAAGGATTTTCGAAAATTAAATAGAATTGTTTTGACAATAATAAGAAAATACCGAGACTTTGGATTCCACCATTGACCAATTAATTGATAAACTCTAATCAATATTCATGCGATATTCTTCTTTAAAGTGATTCTAATATTTGCCTCTAATAGATTTTTGAAGTAATAATTGTAAGCACGAAGCATGAAACATCAAAAGTATTAAAACCAAGCATGTCCCATCAAAACACTTCACAACTACTCAATAAAAACCAATTTTTCTTTTAAGTTCTATGCAAAAAATCATGTAAAATAATTGCAATAAATAATTAAAATAGAACTATACCACTTTTCATGGAACAATGGCTTCCTCCGTCGCCTCGGCTAAGGGGTTTAGCTCCTCATATTAATCACTTGCTCAAAATACATATTTGGTGTTCAAAAGTTGATTAAAAGAGTGAAAAGTGCTAAGCAGCGGATTCTGTAGTTGCTGAAGGTCTAAAACAGAAGTCCGAGTCGTTGCTGAAGAGCTTCGGTGACTGCAGGAAGATGCGACCGTACCTCGTTGTCACTGAAAATAAGTCTGCCACTGCGACTGATTCTGAGGGTCTAATGTTCTTCGTCTTCTTCTCAGCAGCAGCAGGAAAGTTCTGAACTCGACTCTGTTGATTTTTTTCTCGCTTCTCTATAGCTCTAAACTTCTCCAAACTCCCCCAAATTGTTCGTACCTCTAAATATGACTCGAATCAACCTATATATATCCACCAAACCCCAAAATCACTCGAGTTAATCCAAATATTTTCGTTCTTTTTCAACAGCAAGTTACGGGATTTTAATCTTCTTTTTATGCGTCAACTTGGTTTCCAAACTCTCTTAAACTCTCCCAGGACTGAATAAGGACTCCATACACTCCTATCTTGCCGTAAACTCTTCACAAATTCTTTTGTAAACCGAAAATAACTCAAATTGTGAATTCTCCCTGTTTTGCTCCAACACGGATTTCTATCCCTGTTTAATCGATTCTACAGCTCATACCATACTTGTTTATCCTTAACAGAGTTAACCCAACGAAAATCAGCCATTGAATCGCCTTAAAAATCATCCAAAATTCGAAACAGAAATTCTGTTTTTCTGACAAAATTTTCCCGCCAAAATCTGTTTTGAAAATTTGAGAAGAAATGTGACCTCCCCCTATCCAGTGCCGGTCTGTGCTTAGCAGCTGCGTGGAAATGGGTTACCCCTTATCCAAAATGAGAGTCCGAATAGCAAGTGTCCTCCCAGGAGCCTTTAACAACTTTTCGAGCCAATTTTCCCAAAAATGTTTATTCCCCAAAAATACCTACAAAGGGATAAAATACCAACATTAGTACAAAAATGGGTACTAAAAATATACACAATAGAGATGAAAATAGACACATAAATGCGTCTATCACCAATTATCTCACAGAAATAATTTTTGTGCATCTGAAAATATTCGACAGGGAAAGTACGTGTACCAGGTACGTGTACTCTACTTTGTTCGTGACTATTTTCGTCATTGTACATGTACCGGGTATGTGTACCCTTATGACAAAAACGAGTTCAGAAATTTACAGAACTTTTCTGGTTTGCGTACCGGGTATGGATACCACAACGGTTTCAAAACCAACAGTTCCTTTACGGTATGCATACTTGATATGCGCACCATTTCTGGTTTACGAGCAACAGACTTTTTATGGTATGGATACCGGGTATGCGTACCAAAAATTTATTGTCGACATATAGCTACTCCAGTATGTGTACTGGGTACATGTACTAAGGTTCCGGACCTATAACAGTTTTCTTTAATATGTGAACTGGTATGTTTACTGTCCTGTATCCGGATTTACAGTAGTTCTATATTTTTCTCTAAATCAATTCGAAACATTGCCAAATAACATCAATGACACATATCACCGTTCCAGGCTATTTTCGAATGATAATATTGAATCATGATTTAGATTATGAACAATAACTTGTTCTTAACCGAAATTTATCAAGTATGAACAAATGTTCATTAAGCTTAGTCATATATATTTCGAGAACTAATTACCAAGATAAACTTGACTCGAAATTCTTGATATGCTTGCAATAGTCTAATTAGTCACGCGACAACTCTCAGAGATAGAAAGATGAATATAACTTGAGAAATAAGTGGTTCAGTCTTCACTTACCTTTTGTTGAAGAAGTTCTCCAAAAGCTTCGGTTGATCTTCTCAACTACACACTTCTATCCTAATCCGAGACTTGACTAATTGTAGACTAGAAATCAAGATATATTTTTGATCAACTAAATTTGACAACAAGCTTGATATAACAACACTTGTGAGTTCGACCGAGCAATGCTCTAACATTTTGATCCTTCGACCTCTTTTGTGGTCTAAAATCTTCGCAATTTTTTCTCCAAAAATACACTTCTTTGATATTGTTGGATACAAAATTTGTTGGAAACAATTAATAAGAAAGACACATGTCAATATATCATTTGTCCGCCATGCTCCCATAAAAAGATGTCCCTATAAAAAAATTATCCAGTCAAAAGGTGAAAAAACAAGAGACAAACTAACAAAGATGGAGCATATTTATGCATAAAGTAGGCTGAGATTTATTTTTAGTCTTTTGAGTTGCTTTTGGAGCATATTTATGGTTCTTTTATGCATGTACAAGCTGAAGAGGACGAGAATGCTAATCAAGGATGGACTGTGGGGTTTCAACTACTAAGAAAAACGAAAGCAGATTAACAACATGTTTATTTTTTTCTCTATCTAGAGATTAACCTCTATCAGCTCTATATAGTGGTGGACCCCATTAAATTTAGTGTTTGATTTTCCAACCGCGTAAAAGGATTGGAAAAGCAATAACCTAGTGCTATCTTTAACTCCTACCTCTATCTAATGCATGAAGTATCCATTTTACCCATGACCTAACTTTAAAATTGCAACTATTTAGTACAAGATTGCTTCGAAAGTTTTTTCGTCCCCTCCTCTTTTTTAAGTTTTAATCATCTTCAACCCCCACCGTCACCACCATTGCGTTCTTCAGAACCAAACCCCACCACTGCCTCTTTACTTCTCCACAATTGCTCAACCACCAGTTATGGATACTCAAGATCTCACTTCCGAACTCCCCACCATTACCTTCTTCAAAACCAAACTCCACCACTACCTCTTTACTCCTCCACAATTGCTCAACCACCAGTTATGGATACTCGGGATATCACTTCCAAACTCCCGGTAGCACCACCTCCGCCGCCAATAAACAGAACAAAGTTTTTGATTTAAGCCTAGATCACCAGTTATGGACTCTCCATCTACTCCTACCCAACTTCCAAACTCCCAACCACCACCTCCGCCGCCAATAAAAAGAACAAAGTTTTTGATTCGAGCCTAAATTGTTTAATAAAATTACATAAAATTGTGATTGATTCATTTCGACCACCATTCCTTTATCACAATCAATACTTCATCATCAATAACTTGCTTATAAAGCTGATGATTCAATGTTCGCACAGGAGCAGTGATGGATTTTTTAAATTTTTTTTTAAGAGGGTCAAATGGGAAATGTACATTTTATATTACGTTTGAACAAAATCTTAACACCACTAGAAAGTAAAAAGAAAAAACCAAAAAAACATCAAAGAGGCAATAAGGTTGTGACACTTTCAAGAAGTAGTGGTAGACCTCTATTGGTGACCACTGTCCAAGTAGATGTAAAAACAAACATGCTGCAAGTCATTAAGAGAGACAGGAAACAAGAGAAAAAGAAACTGCCCGATGATGCTGTACAGATGATGAAACACAGCTCAACTAACAACATGTTTGTTTTCTCCTCTATATAGTGGCAAAGCACTACCTTCCTCTACACAGAGGTGGTCCCCACTTTTTAAGATGTTAGTTTTTTCCACTATCTCTACCATTATAGAGGCTGAACCTCTATCAAATAGAGGAAATTAAATAGCAGTAGGAAGGTGTTATCTTTGCACTCAACCTCTATCTGATGTTAGAATCTCATATTTACCCTCGAACTAATTTTAGATTTCCTAATTTTTTATCCCTCAAAACAAAATTTCATTCTCTCGTTCTCCGTCGCTCCCACCCTAGAAAAAAAACTCGATCGTTACCCCAGTTCTCCGTCGCTCCTTCCCTAGGAAAAAAACTCGATCGTTACCCCAGCAGAAGAGCAAGAAGGTTTCATCGATCTCTTGGGAGGTAAGATGTTCTTTCTTTTCTTCTCGTTGTTCAATAATCTTCGTAATCTCTATTTTGTGAAATCGTTAGCATTACGGTTTTCATATTTGGGTTTGGTTTGGTTTGATATGTCTGCATTGGATGTTACTTATGGTTTTAATGTTAGTATAAATCTGGAATTGGATTTGGTTTCAGATGTTTTGATTTTTTATCAAGTTAGTCAAACTCCTATGAATCAAGTGACATGGATTTTACAGAAGAGGCATTGGACATGATCACAGACTCACAGGGCTGTTAAGAATTGCTTCTTCTGCAGAACAAAGACCAACAATTAAACAGAAGAAGTCATCTATGATTCTGCGTAAGATGCATCCACCCACCCTAACCTATCACCCGATTGACACAACTTGACTATTTCAGCTTGCACGGTTGTAAAAGATAATGCTGATAGAGTAGCTGTAGAAATAAACAATGCCTCCAGAATTGTTCTTTAGATATGTTAGGTAAATAAACAATGCCTTAAGACCTGTTTTCTAGATAAGCTAGTTTATTTTCATCTAGATACAGAACAATACTCCTCATATGACTAATTTCACAATTGTTTATTAATGTTAGATCAGCACGATCAGATCTAGTGCTCCAAGACTTTGTTATCAAGAATATTAATTAAACCAGAGCAGACCCTCAAACAAAATACAGCTAAAAGAAAGGTTAGAACTTTGAACTGGTCTACTACACGTTATTTTGAATTGCTAAAGAGCATTCACATGCTTATTGTTCAAAATCAATTACAACAAAAAAGAAAAAGAAAAAAAGTCACAGATTCAAGAGGCCAATACTGACCCTCAGATGTATGTAGTGAGACATCAAAGCTAAAAAATTGTTTTACTAGTTCAACTTGACTGCTTCAGAATTGCCTTCTTGGGGGAGTTTCAACCTAGATACCACTCTCACAAGCCAAGAAACAAGTCTAGCAAAAGGACAATGACCCAGATTCCCAAGGACACCATGTTTCCTTCAACCTGCAAGTTAAGCAGAATATTTTCAGCTGAAAAGAACAGTTGTTTCCTAATAAAAACAAAGAACAGGAAAACATGCTTTAGAATCATTTACGACACTACATGCCCATGCAACCGAATGAACCCTTACGACAGCACCACTACCACCCTGTCCACCATTGTCACCACTATTACTACCACATTACCCCTAATTTGTCAACATCATAATCTCTAGATCACCAGCACCATCATCGTGGCAAAACCACCACACATGACACACCTCAACCACCATCACATCACTAACCCCGCCATGTTAAAAGACAAACTTAACATGCTAGCACAAACACACAACCACAAGTCCACTAAGACCAACTTACTAGCCACATAGTCTTTATTTATAGAGAAATAGAATCAACTAACAGAATGTTAGTTTGCTCCCTTCAGCAAACTAACATTCTTAGAATAAACAGTGGGTAACTAAAGTGGAAGAAAGGACAACCCGATGTCATCTCGTCAACATGGGGACTTACATTGCTGATCATATGTGCCTCTGACATAGATAACTGGTTAGAGATGTTTTCACTAAAATAAAATGATGATTGACTAACTGTGGTAAAATACATCAGCAGTCATATGCACATAACCAGCCACTCAACTTCTAACCCACGGCATATTTCTAATGAGCAATGACAGTTATTTTATGGATATCAATTCAAAGACTACAAGTACTCAGAAAAACTAGCTCTGAATGATATACACATGGCTAAGAAGTGTACCTTTCAGTTGGAATGTAGCATCTTGCATGTGAACCCATCCCGGATAAGCAGATTAATCGCATCCCTCAACCGGTAATAATCATCGACCTTATTGTAAATTTGATGTGAAATCCTAACATACCCTGTTACACCACAATCATTATCCATGTTTTCTCCATCTTTTAGTGCCTGAAAATGTATTGGAACCTCGATTTTGAATTTATCTCGCAAATGTGTCCTTAAGTTCAAGGTATCAGCCTCACTTGAGATCCCCAGACAAGAAGGCAAACCAATCATAACCATACTCGAACACATATCAGGAGGACACCCAAGTTTCACACCCCAAGCTTTCGCTAACATTTCCCCCATTTCAATAACAACTTCATGATTCCTCTTCCTAATCCCATCAATTCCACCTTCAAACCTATTAACAAACTCGATAACATCCGGAACAACAAGTTGTGAACTGTAATCTCTAGTCCCAATCCAAGAACTTTCGATAGCCAATCCATTCCCATACTCATGAGAAACAACAGGATGATGTACATCTTCACGGAACCCCGTTCTTTTCCTACAATACAAAAATGCGATAGACGGTGGACAAAAAAACCACTTGTGCAAATTACTTGTATAAAAATCAGCACCAATGTCCTTCATATTAATATCCACATTACCAATAGCATGAGCTGCATCAACAAATACTTGATCAACACCTTCTTCTCTACATATCTTGACCAATTCTTTCACTGGCACCACAACACTAGGCATCGAGGTTATATGATCAATAACAGCTAATCTAACTCTCCTACCATTCTCCCTTCCTTTCTCTAACGCCTTTCTAAACTCACATATTATCTCATCATTTGAACTAACAGGAAATGGTAAACGTGCTTCGATAACATACCCACCAGCCCGCGTAACATATGCTTGTATCGATTTCTTCACAGCCCCATACGCATAATGCAGCATCACAGCTGCATCCCCCTTTTGATACCTGCCTTCAACAAATTCACGGGCAATATGTTGGAGTACGATTGCCGCAGCCGTGGTAGCGTTATCAACGATTGAAACTTCATCCACATCATCGGCGTTGATTAGATTCTTAATAACTGTCCTCGATTGGAGTATTCCTTTACGGAGATGATTGAAATAGAAATCATCAGGTTGTTGTAGGTATTTGAGCTGCCATTGTTTTTGTGCCGCAATGATACTTGCCGGACAACAACCGAAACTTCCGTTGTTGATTCTTGCGATTCCGGATTGGTGATGTGAGAATTCATTTAAGATTTCGGAATCCGTAATGAATTTTTGGAGGAGTTTTTGTTTCTTTGAGACGTGATTGTTGTTGTCGTCTCCGTTCAGTTTATGGTGTTCTTCTTCTTCGTCCATGGAGGGATTGAGGTTTTGGATTGATTAGGATTCGAAATAATAGTTAGGGTTTTCTTGAATCAATGAGAAATTAGGGTTTGGAATTGAAGAAAGAGGGAAGAGATTTTGTCATTTACTATAACCAGTGAGTAACGCAGATCAGGGGGCGTATTTTATTACGATTGTTTTGTAGTTGGATAATGTACGCTTTTTAGCGTGTAAGTGCGGTACTACTATGTTTAATTCTTTCCACGTATGATTTCAAAAGGAAAATGTTATTTCAGCACTCGAATATACTTTTAAGGCACCGGTATGGGGGTTGGGGAGTATGCCGTTGGTGCAACTCCAATAGGTATGCCTTTTTGGATTGGTGGTCATGAGTCACTCATTGGGAAAGCTACTGGGGGAGTGTAATCTCAATAAAACACCCTATCAGATTTGCTAGGATGATAGGGCGCCATTGCTGGAGTAATTAGAGGCAGCAGCAACAACAACTTAACCTACAACTGATAAGTTTGGAACTTAGATTATCGCATTATTATATTAAATAATTTAACCAGTTATTTTACGATGTCATCCACATAATTCGTTTATTAATTAAATTTAATCAACATGTTACGAGCTGACGTACATTATAATTGAAGCCAATCCTCTCGATGTATCACATTCACCGGAAAAAAGACTCCGCATAACAACAACATAGACCATATGTGATAATATTCGGTATTAACAACATAAAATTTTTTTTATTTTTTTTTTGTCTAGAGTTCATGTTTTTGAGTTTGTTGTATTGTAATTTCTCTATAGCAAATCGCAGATGAGGCCTAAACTTCTATCTGGAAAGAAGTAATAAATTAGAAGACTCAGTTAATATGGTCGTGAAACACCTAAACAGGAATGTCAAAAACAATGAAAAAAGAAGAGTGGAAACTTGAGCAAAAGGAATGAAAAGAAAGAAATGTTTCTTCACTTCATTTGTTTGTAATGAACAATAAATTTTTATACAACAATATTTCAATCTCCCTAAAACTGTATAAAATTCGTGAAACAATAACTTGAAAGGGAAAAAAAACTACAACACAAATTTTTTCAGAGTACCCGATTATGTGGAAGAATTCTTGGACGATCTCAAAATCAATATCCAAGATAAATCTAGTATGTATGCTAATTGTACAAGAACCGCTAACAAGTATAAAACTTACAATCTATCTTTCAAGATATGAACGCAAAAAGAACAACTTTTGGTTTGATCTCAATCCATAAGGACTTAAACTATCTAGATTGATTTACGTACTACTCGTGTTATTCCTATTATAATAAAGATAAATAATATAATGCGGAAAAGGAAAAACATAAGAAACCAGAATTTTGTTAACGAGGAAAATTGCACTGATAGAAAAACCACGTGATCTCGTCCAACTTTGAACACACTAAATTAAACCGATACAGATACTAGTCTACTATCAAACTTCAGACCAAAATGTATTTAAAACCAAATTAACCCTTTTCCTTACGTCTCTTGAACCTCACAAGATTCTAAGCACTTGATTCCCTTAGCTGACGTCTTTTACAGCCTAAAAGTTGCTTCAACCGCAGTGAAGACTTTTGATACCTATCTTCCTCTAACAGACAAGCCTATTTGATTTCCCTTTTCATATGTTTCAATTTAGGTTTGGAAATCTGGTTGTAGTAGAAAAAGTTCGACAAACCTCATATATGCAGAACACTTACACTCTTATCAAAGATATGCTTAGATCAGTAACCACCTCTCAAGAACAATCCAAACAAGAGTTTAGATATATATCTTGAGAAATCACAAAGTCTTAGACGAAGAGAACTTTGTGATTTTTATATATCTTGTTCCTGATCTAAAGTTCGTGAATTTCAATAACAAGTAGAACAAGATCCGGATACAAGAACTATCAGGTAAAAAGATAGTCTGGTCGGGCTTCACGAATCCCTAAATGAAGTCTTCGAAATCGTAACCTAGAAACAATTTTGTAAATAAATGTAGGTTATAGAAGATGACTCTATCTTTGCAACTAGGACACAAGAATCCCAAGGATTAAGAAATCATGTTGCAAGAGTCTTCAAATTTACAGATTTTCAAGGCTATAGATAGATTTGAATTCAAGCTAAGGTTGCTTGATATTCAAGCATAACACGTTCCTAGTTTAGATGAAATTCCTAGTTAAGAATTCATGTAAGCATGTGAAAAGTCCACCTTGAAATTACACAAGAGAATATGCAATATGGTCTGAGTAGTTCGGGAACCATGCACAATGACATTCCATAGTGGCTAAGTAAGCCTTTTAACTAACAAGAAGTAACAATGTTCAGTAATACTCAAGACTAAACAATAATCCACAAGTCCAAAGTGATTTTGTGAATAAAGTTGTCTTAGAAGTGTCTATGAGAGTTGTATCAAAAGCGAACATAGTCATGTAAGAAAATTTGTGAGATTCTTCTAAACTAGAACTGAATGGGTTTGCAAACCACTAGAAGTTCACGTTGTCATGCTCAACGGGTATGCAAACTGGGTTTGAAAACCTATTCCTTCAGTTCGTAAAGTCAGATAATATGGGTTTGAAAACCTTCTCCTATTCCTGAACATATATGTAAAGTGTATGCAAACCGAGTTCGCAAACCTCTTCAGTTCGTGGAATCTAAACTGATTAGGTAATACATAAAAGTGTATATACCTTGCACAAAGCAGTTCTATATCGCTCATAGTTAAATTTGAAACATTCTCAGTAGCGATAGACAATATATATTGTTGCTTGCGATCCCGGTTTGCATACACTTTACATATGGGTCAAGAAACAGTATATATTGTCTATCGCTACTGAGAATGTAAATTGATTAGGTAATACATAAAAGTGTATATACGTTGCACAAAGCAGTTTTATATCGCTCATAGTTAAATTTGAAACATTCATAGTAGCGATAGACAATATAAACATTCTCAGTAGCGATAGACAATTTCCAAATGATGTGAACAAAAATAGTTTGCGAACAATAAATTATTCAAACTAAGATTGCTAAAGATCTATGAACATCCATTGCTTGAATCATATTTCGAGAGTTTAACCAAGATAATCTTGAACTTGAAATCTTTTCTTTGCAATATTAAATCCACTAAAATCATACAACATAGTCTCATAAGATAGAATAGTATACGCCATGAGTAAATAGGATAGGTTAGTCTTCATATACCTCTTTACTGATGAAGTTCTCGCAAATGTTTTCGTTTGTTCTTTAATTTTTGAAGGTTATTTTGTGATAACTGATACTCCACTACCATGCTCTAGTCTTAATCCGAGACTTGACTTTAGTAGACTAGAAATCAAGATATAGTTTTGTGCATCTAACATTGATAACAAGCAAAACTTGCGAGTTCGATCAGGCGAAGCTCTAACATATTGTTTACTTTATTTGTGCATTATGTTGTTTATCTTTATGGTTAAAGTAAAAAAATTACCGTGGTAGTTATACCTTAATGATCTGTAATATGTTCCATCTCGAATGAAAGAAAAAAAATTGATTTTTTTTTATGGTGTACTCGGTACCCTCGTCTTTTCAGGATATGGATATTTTTCATATTTGGGTTAGAAACCTTTGTTGGAAACTGCAAATCAAGTCAAAATTGATGTTGCAGAAGCCAAGATTAAAACTGCGATCGATGTAAAGCTGAGAGAAGGTCAGACTAAACAAAATGATGCCAAAATTGATGATGAAACGAAGATTATTACAACTCAAAATATAAAAGGAAGATTATATTGAATGTCTCTGATGATGAAAAGATAGCTGGTCAGAATCTTTTGCTTAATGTATCAAGATAATAAAAAGTAAGAAGTCTAAATCATGTTACAGAGTTACCTAAAGTATTGATACATTTAAGTACCTTTTATTTCCTTAAAATCTCAATGGCTTAGCACATTTAAGTACCTTTTCTTTCTCATCTCTTAAGAACCTCTAAAACATGATTACTAAATATATTTCAATACTTTTTACGAAACTGAACCTAATATTCTTCTTTATCACCAATTTCTAAAATCTTTTCCTCGTGGTTCCCAAAATATTTTTAAACAACCAGTTCATCACATTCTTACCCAAGTCAGACTGGCACCCAAAACCTTTTTTAATAATTAATTCATAAATATTTTTTTTTTGGTTTTTCTACTTGAGGAGTTGTCAAGTAATACTTAAGGAGTTGGTTAGACGGTTGTACATGCAGGGATACTGAGGGAACTAAGTAACTAGGGGTAGTTTACTTGATCCCAACTATACGAAGTTGGCTTTGTTCTTTGTATAAAGGCTTAATTATGAGAGTATTCAAAATTGAACTAGGTCCCAGGGTTTTTCTGCATTTGCGGTTTCCTCGTTAACAAAATCTTGTCGTGTGATTTACTTTTATATTCCGCAATTATAATTGTTTTATTATAATTAAAAGTAAATACACTTGTACGTTAATCCAAGACACTTGATTATGATCCTATAATATATCGGTTTCATACCGTAACTATTATCAAGTGTCTTGTTGTCATATTGTCTCGACTTTGTCCATAAACGATCCCACTTGTTATCAGACTTATAGGTTGAGACGAAAAGATTGTGGTGTACTTGGATACCCTCGTTATTTTAAAGATACCATTAGGAAAAAAATTGAAATAAAAATAAAACTATATGTGGATAAATATTTATAGGAGGGCAAAAGTGGAATGTTGTTTGGTTAGAAAAATATACATACCCTTATATTTAATTATAGCTACAATAATACCTAAGATTGAGGGTAAACATATTTTTTAAAAGTTTTGTGTGTAAACTCTAATTAATGTTTATATATGTGTGTAAATAATAGTTTTTTTTAGTAATTGTTGTGTTTGCGTTCCAGTAAATAAATTATTCTATCTTTTTGTTTCGATTTGTTTCCATAAATTGAGGTTGATAGGGTAGACTTACGAATGTAATAATAGATGAGTTCGCATCGAAGATTCCAGATAATTGACAATCTTTACCAAACATGATACTTTTATCTAGTTGTACTTATACAAAATTATATATATATATATATATATATTTCCTATTTTTCCCTCCTTAAAAGTTTGGTATGACTATGGTCAGAGTGTTTGCAATTTTAACTTCAACCCACTTTATTTCATTCCATCCCATCTTTTCTCTTGTTTTGCTGCAGTCCGTAGTTAAATTTTTTGTCATAACATTTCATCGAGATATCTGTTATCCCAAAGATCAACAATCAAATCGAGGTAGAGAACTTTTTACAGCTACACTCTCATAATGGTATTGGTGAAAACATCACCACCAAAGTCTCTACTACCATGTAATTCCTATGCTAACAAGTTTATGCTTGTAATTGTTTTAAGCTACCCGTGTAGTTAGTTTTTTTTTGTTAAGTTTTTTTTTTTTCTTTCCACTTTTTTTTTTCCTTCGAAAAACAGGATAACCTAATAACATATATTGAGAAAACCGATGTAGGCAATCGGAAACCTTACATGGATTATCCAAGATCATAAAACAACCATACATATTGTAGTATCTCCACCAATTCTCACCTATCAAATCTATCCTTTCAGATCTAAAAACAATTTCAAAAAACCTTCTCTCTCGCAAAGGAGAGGACCTAACATATAGGGCGAAACTGATTTTGAAGACAAAACCGGAATGTGTCAAAGCACAAAGCGATGACTGGATCAATTCCAACCCGATGTTCATCAGAACATGTAGAAAACATGAACCAGAGTTTTGTAAGTTTAGATTTCCTAGTGCAATCAAGGTAACAATGACCCAACTAGCAGTAACAGTATCCAACACGTAACCAGAGTGTCTCAAAAATGTTAATTCTACAATGTTGGTAAGGTTCACATCAGAGTGCCCTTAGCTTCGGTTTAACCTTGATATTATCTTGCAGTTATGTGCCTGAGTTTCTCTGATGTTGATGGGGTCCGACAATACAATTCTATATAAAATGGAGGTGAATACAATGTCAAGGAAGATCCTCCTGATAAGGTACAATACAAGGTGAAGACAACAATATTGAAGAAGCTCCTCATGTGGAGTATCAACACCAATTATTCCAATAGTGTCATGGAAGAGTTGTCGTGGACTCTTCGAAGTTCTACCGGGATCCAAAGAAACTTAGATACCATATAATACTTGTTATGGACTCTTTGAAGTTCTACTAGGATCCAAATAAACTTAGATACTATATAATTTAACAAGATAGTCTGTTTTGGAGACTTTGTTAGGTTAACATATAAATCAACTTTTGATCAGTAGCTTCAACTTTGTATAGTATTTGGAGATTTGGTGAGGTTAATATTTTCTAATGTTGTGACATTGTTATGAATCTGTCCCTTTAAGTCTCAAATTCAATTATAGGTACATATACTGATGGTCAAAAGTAACTTTGTTTTGATAATGTTTTAAGTTATATGCTTACTCAGTCATTTTTCTTTCAAATTTCCTACCTTCAATCTCATTGTTTTTCTATTGTCAAGACAATGTTAATGTAACTTTTTAAAAAACTAGATCCCAACTGAACAAAGATGAACTTTCAAAAATCTAACTAGTTTATATACATCGTTGAACCTACATGTACAATCTGTTTTTTTAGGCGAATGAGTTATCGTATAAAAAAACAAAACCCAACTTTTGATTAATTGATTACGACAACACACCCCCATACAATGCAGCGTGCAATCATTGGTAAGTCTAGTGGTCCACATCATCCACAAAAACACCATTCTAAATAAAGATTGTATTTTGGAGAGTCAAAGACTTATCAACTAGGGGTAGGTCTCAAATCCTAAAGTATTATGAAGTTTTTCGATGTTGAGCCATTAGTAAAGTTAAAGGTGAAGTTTGTTAGAAGATTGTAACTAAAAGAGTATATTTCTAAGAGTATTATATTTAATTTCTAGTAATCTCTCGTGATAATCCGACCTTCATAATTTTACTTAGGGGGTTGTGTTTTTGGATATTTTAGGTTTTAATGTTTTTGAAGGGTTTCTGTATCAAATTTCCTTTATCGTTTGTAAAAACTCGGTTATTAAATATGACCATTTTTTCATATTGTATAGCCGATTATGAAGAATAAATTTTCTAGCAACAAACGGATTCGAGAAGCTTTTATCAAGATAAGCCCAAACATGTTGAGAAGTAGTTTGACCCAAGATATCCTTTGAAACTTATGGAGTAAAGGTTGCATTCAATCAGCTGATAAAAAATGATCCCATTTTCTCTAGAGAGCCATATATGGATTTGGTAGTTCAACATCTGAAACAAGTATAGTTGGTGAAGGTAATAAGAATAGAGTTATCAACAAATCCATATAGATTTGTATTAAGAAGAATATATTCCATTTGTGTCGTTGACTTTTACTGAGACAAAATTTGAGATATTGGTAAATTGTATTGTTGAAGGAAAGTAGTATCTGTAATTGGTATTAGTTTTGGTAGACATTGTTAGAGCATTGCTCGGTCGATCTCACCACGTGTTGGCATGTCAAGTTTGGTTTTCATATTTTAGTTCCAAAACTCGAAGATGCTTGATTTGATTACTAGATTATCGTTAGGTTAGACTAGGAATATAAAAATGCCGAGACTCTCTCTTGTTACTCATGAAGAACCTGAAGACGTATCGGCACCAACTAACACATCATTCTTATGTTTGAGGTTAGAAACAACAAACTTGACTTGTTCTATTTTTATCTATGTTCTTTCAAGTCATTATTTATTGAAAACATAACATACGAAGTATAGTATGTCTACTTATCTGGTGACTTGGTTATTATACTATGATTAAAGTATCAAGTAAATATAGAATAATATTTTTATACAACTTTGGCAATAGAGTTACGAAGTATAGTTTATATATATGCTTCGTGAATCGACGTTACATTAATTGGTAACTTGTTATTTTTAGTGTGTTTGAACTTCTGGAATGAATTCAACCCTTAGAATTATCTATGAAGGAATATCATATACATAACCAAAGGAAGTAGACTTGCGAAATTATGTTTCGTAGTGAAAGAGGGTTTAGGATCAATATCTTTGTAGGACCGATCCCCGGTGCATGACCAATCCCTGACTGGTCCTATTTAGAGTTTAATTTGTATTTGCATTTTCGATATGTTTGGTGATCTTCGGGTTTGTACAAATATCGAGATATATAGGATTGAACTTGGAATGTTCACATAATGTTGACATAGTGATTTGAACATGTGTTAAGCTCTTATTACTTAATGTTCAAGTTTTTTCTTTGATCCTCAAAGTGAGATCCCAAAACTGAAATATTCAAATATATTTTAGATATTCGAACTTCTATGCATACCATATCCCATAGGTTTGTATATCTCTAATTGCTATATTAGTAAAGTATTTTTATGTATGCTAGTTAATATTTGTAATACCCTGTAAATTTAGTTACCGTTTCGGGTCGGGTTGTACCCGACTTAGCTAACCTTGTTATTTAGGTTGCTTCCTTTGTATTAGAGTAGTTGCTTAAATTAAAAAGTTAGGTGAAAATATAATTACCTAAATATGAGGAAAATCAAAAGACATTCAAAATTAAAATAAATAATAAAATTAATAAAATGTGTATTAATTACTAGTTATTAATATAAGTTTTATAGTCAAAATTAGGGGAGAACTAGAGGTGATAAAACTAAATCTAGGGGAAGGAAAATGAGATGACGTTAGGGTTTCTATTAAAGAAGAATACCATGGAGAATCAAGAAGAAAATGTAATCAATAAAAGGTAGAATGTTAGACCCTTTCTCTATTGGTGTTTTCTTTGGGTGTTTATATTTCGTATAAATATGTATTGTTAGGTTTCAATGTGCCTCTTATTGATGATCAGGATTCTCCTATTGATAAATAACATGATTAGGTGTTTACGGTTAAATTTTGAGAAGGTTTTCCCTATTGGTCACCTACACTTTTCCTATTTTCCACTCACATAAATTACCATCCCCACTTATCCGATTTACCACCCATATTTAAAAAAAAAAATCTAAATGCCACCTCTTGACTTTTTGTTTCAACCCAACAATAAAACTACCCCCAATAACTAAAAGAAATACCTAAGTTATAAATTATTTCTTCTTCTCCATCACTATCCACCAACCATCTTCTTCTCCGATAGATTTTCATGTAAGACTAGTACCACTTTACATTGCACAGAGCAGGTTAATAATTGTGAAAAGTCGACCTGATCAAAAAAACTGATCTTAGAGAAAATTGTGGACCAAATAACTAAAAATAATATGGAAAACTTTTGATGAAATTTAAAGCAAACAACTACTTTGTTATAATGTAACAGAAAAGAAGTAAAGTACACAACATAGGAACAAAGAAATATATATACACAATCTTGCCCACCGAATTCACAGGTCCCGCCTTGGCCCAAAATTTAACGAAGGTAAGTATTTGCGTATGGTTGAGTATACAATTCCCTCTAGAATTACATTATTAATTTTCTGGAAATAAAGGCCAGTATATGAAGTTTCTTAACTAGAATTAGTTATCTATTTATTTTATGTGTAATTTGTTAGTCCTCCTGGAGTGTAGGCTTTGTTTTTATTCGAACAGAATTTAGATTACATTTCACCAAAAACGACCATTTGTGCAAGTACCTAGTCGTCCAGGTATAACCAACCATTTCTTTAAAAAGTATGTTCGTATCTGGACGACTGAAGTACTTTGTGGTCGTCCAGAAGTCGGTGATCAGTTCAACAGAAATAGAAAAAAAACAACGAAGAAAACACTAATCAAACAAAAATGGATCACTTAATTACCTATAAACCTTCTTCATGGAATGTCTTTTTAGTTAAACTAATATGGTTTTGTTGGATATTCCATTTATATATGGTTGATATTTCCCCCTAGATTTTCAATCGTAGAACCTTTCATAATAATGATTTACGGATTATTTGTCGATTAAGTCGTTGATTCCGAAAGAATTAAATGATAAGAGTTAAAGAAATAATAAATTTAAACGTAATAGTTTACTAATTGAACAGAGTTCTAACCTAGGGTGAATACTATTTAATGGGTTTTTAGTGAAAACAGAGAAGAAGATAAATTAGAGTGGTGACAACTATAGTCAAATTCAATTTTACTTTTTGAGTGGTAATTAGGAAAAAGTAGCATTGAAAAGTAGAAGTACTTTAGAATTTCAGATAGGAGTGGAAAATAGGAAAACTGAGGGTGGCAAATAGGGGGAACCTTTGTGAATAATACACCATAAATTCACCATTGAATATTTGTTTTAGTTTGGATAATACTTTCTGAAATTCTGGACAATTTCTCTTTGCTATGGTTTTGATGTGTTTAGCCAATCTAAATGACCTTAGAATAATTTTTAATCTTAAAAAAAGTTGTATCCATGTATGATATCCTTCATTATGCTTTGTATTTGCTCAATTTCAGGTTATTATGAGTTTGCTATGATTGTTTGGTAATAACATGTAATCTGCCCAGTTTTTAGGATGTCATTATAAATTCAATATCTTTTGTTTGAACCGTCGGTTTGCTGTGAATTTTGGTAATGTTATAGCTTATTTATTCATGTATGTGCTTTTGAAATTTGAAGACTATCAGATCAAGTTATCACTAGGGAACATATAATATAATATGTCTGTAATTAGTGTGTTTGATTAAATGCTTGAAAGAAATTCATGTTGTTTGCATATGTTGTTAAGCCGTGGTTGCTTGTATTTTTTTTTTTTAAATGATTAATAAATTAGAAATGAGCTCATGTTTTACCGTTAGATGGAACATGGTTCCATGTTGACGGCGAGTAATGATCCCCAGGAGTAAAACGGGTAATGATCCCCAGGTAGGAACTTATGTTCCCGACTATCGATGGCGGTTGTCTGTGCCAAATAAACGATACATGGGTGTATGAATCAAGGACATTCGTACCGTAAACTCATGTATCAAATCTAATTGGACGAATTATTGAAAATTTAATTGGTGTTACGAACTCATGTGAATTTCATGATTTGTAGGAAACCTTATTGGTGTAGTGAACTGATGGATTGAATTATGGATTTGATAGTTTATTAGAAATATTGTATATTGAAAATAACATTGATTCGTTGAAGTTGTATTGTACTAACTGTTATACGTTTTCCCTCGATAATTAAGTTGGTTTCCCCCCCCCCCCCCCCCCCCGTATCGTTAGAAAATGGTGGTGCATTCTATTGAGCTGTCATCTCACCCAATTAACATTCCTTGCAGATTTATGGAAGTTGGAAGTGGAACTAAGAAGTTAGCATATTATTGATTGCATTACTTTCTTGTATTGCTTGAAATGTAAATTTGAACTAAAATGTTGTTAGAGATGTTTAGTAATTTCATTTACATCAATTCATGAGCTTCAATTATGTTTGATACAAAAAATTAAGTAAGATATATATATATATATATAAGTCTCTTAACGACCCGCAACGCGGTTTGATCATGGTCCGAAACTCAACCAAGAGTGATTTCGGCATATTAGTTGGATTGCAGTTGGAGTTTTTCAAAATAGAAAATATGCATCTATTGCATATCTTAAGGATTTTACGAATTTGGTAATTCCTTATTTTCCGAACAAGTCTTGGTCATAACACTATAAATAGTGGATCTTGTATTCTTATAAAATCATCCCTTGACACACTGCCTAACCGTTTGTATGGGAAGACAATTTGTTGATCGAGGAAAGTAATCTAATTAGGTGAAATCTCTTGCGTTTCCCTCATATAAAGTCTTCTTTGGGATCAAAAAGCTTTTAGTAGTATTGTTGGTAGAAAACTAAATCGTATTGTTATTTTAGCTTTCGATTATTGATTTGATTGACTGGCGGTGTAATTATCCTTGATAGATCAAACTTTTTTATTCCATGGTCATTCTCTTCTGATACAAGGCTACTCAAGTTTGTTTGAGGATCGGCTATTTTAGATCTATTTGATTTGAGATATGAAGATAAAGCTAGTGAACATCCAACGTTAATAGACTATGTTTTATGTGGGATTGATCATTAGTGGGAACCAAGTTGTTTGTGCAGGTGATACATTGAAGACTGAAGATCGTAGACTATAAGAATTTTTCTTTTTGATATTATGATCTTTATCATACGTCGTACATACTTGATTCTCCTAGATCTAATAAGAAGTTTATCCCAATAGACATCATACTTATGGAAATATCGGGCAAATAGGTTAGTTGTTTTTCTTCCTAGAATTGCTTGCTGACTGAGATAGATTATTTCTATAATCGTTATCTTGGTATTGATCTTTAACCAAAGGAGTTTGTATTGAGTAAACATAAGATCCTTTATACTCGACTTATCTATGACCAATGCCAGGTTTTGGGGTACACAGTGAGGTGATTACTGGAACAGGTTAGTCCTTTACTATTTCGTGTTATGATCCAAAGGAGTTAAGAAATAGAAGTCTTCACATCAGGTGAAGCGACTTGAAATAGTGAACTCTATCTTGGGATTCTTGTGCGTAGACCAAATTGGTTATATATGCAGGGATACTGAAGGAACTGAGTAACCATGATTAGTTTACTTGCTCCCAACTATATGAAGTTGCGGTGGTCAACATAATTCCGAGAGTATAACTGGACTAGGCCCCAAGGTATTTTTGCCAAATAATTTTCCTCGTTAACAAAATCTTGTGTGTCATGCCATTAATTTTTATTTATGTATTATAAATTTTCTTATAATTAAGTAATCATACTCGTACATTACTCCACTTGGTGTACGATCTCATAGTTAGTTCGGTTTTGAACATACAATTATATACAAAGCTAACATCTTGTTGAAGTAAGAGAAGTAAAAAAAATAACACTCATATACTCTAGTTACACCTCATAGTAATATGGTAATACTCTCTAATAATATGACTAAATAACTTTATCATTGTACTATTCCAACATCATCATAATCATATATTCGTTAGAGGAGGGGTCCACAGACAAACTCCTTATCTATCAAGATTTTATGACCGTCAGATGAGATGATACAAATGGTCCAGATTTTATATGCACTAGTAAATGATATCTGGATAATTTAGGATATCCGCAACCCAGATTAAATATTTCATCATTTCTTTTTCTCTGTCGGGATGATTCTTTTTGTTTTTTCTTCTACTGAGTCGATGTTCTAGCCGCATGGGTCTCACAAGTCAATTATATGTTACATAGCTTTTCATGTAGGAGGAGTCATATTTCTCCAATTGTAGATGGGACTTACATAATTCGAAGTTGAATGAATTAAAGTCAAAAGAGGTCGAGTTCTTAATGAGATTTTCTTGTTCTTGAATCTTATGAAATACAAACAAAGCTTGACATAAAAGGTTTCCTCTTGGCTCCTTCCATACCTTAGGCTAAGAACTATGGTAATGCATTTTGTTTGGCTATAGCCACATTATAGCTAAGGCCAACCACTATGGGCCATCACTTAGCTAATGTTGCCATATCTATTAGCTTAGCTTAAGAGGGGAACCCATATGCTCCTCCTTCTAGTTGTCTTTCCGTCATAAAGTAAATTTTTAGGGTACACAATTAAAATTACTTTTTGCGTTTTATTAGTTGTGGACCCAAAACCCTTAAGATTTTATTTTTTTTGGTTTGATATTTCTTGGCTGTAACCAAGAAAAGCTGCTAATCATAGTTTTTGGCCTTACGAACTTGACGTGATGGTAGGTCTAATCATCTCATGAGAACACTTCGGCAACAACTGTATGGTTTGGAACCATAACACCATCATATAAACAATCTCTAAACCTTGCTTAATATCCAGTTGGTGGTCGATAATTAATGGCTCAATTGAACTCATTCAGACGCCAATCACAACGCAACAACAACAAGAATAAATTGAATTTGTGATTTTGCATTTGAATACTACTCTTTAGATCTGAGAAGACATTCAATAACTATTAGAAATTAGTATGGGGGTTTTGAAAATGAAAACAAAAATAGAAAAACTGATTAGTTAGGAAACTACTACTTGATAATTCGTGTTCGTGCACACTTAAATCTTAATATAATATTTTTGGAGTTTTAGATGGATTTTGAAAAATCCAAAAAATACAGACGTAGAGGTTGGCAAATGAAAATCAGTTGAAAATTCTCTTGTTAACAAAAACGTTAAATTCTTAGCCAAATTAAACAAACATACCGAAAGATTCTACTCAGAAACAGTAAGGGCAAGTCTTGTGGTGAAAGAATTGCATATTCCAAGTTGTATGCCACATCACCATTTGGAATAGATTATGGAAACACGACTTTAATGGTGGAATCCAACAAAATGCAGAAAGGAATAACGCTTTATGCTTCAATTGGCGATTTTCGAATTGAGGTCCCACGTCTAACTAACCAGCGGAACATTTGATGCGTGTCCTTTTCTTTCATTCTATACTAAGATAGAGTAGGTTTTAGCTGTCTGATAATGTCATGAAATTGGTAAGAGACATTCAAATTCGCGCTTGAAAGTAATTCCGAATTGCGTTTTCGTTTTTTTCAGAAAGATTGAGCGCGATTTCGTATTGCGATTTGCGCGAATCGGATTACCACTTTCATTTGGATTCCACGGTCCACCCACGAAACCATGGAGCATGTCTTGGAAAAATTGTGGATGATCCCTATTTGAAGCCATCAGACTTGACATTCCACACTTTTTCCAAGCTTGAAATAGGTTGGACTCCACCATAAGATTTGTTATAAGTAGAAGTGTAGAACAATAAAGTGGCTACAAAAAGAAGAGAAACCGAAAAGGAAATTGAAGAAGAAAATACTGAAAAGTCTATTTAGTTGCGCATCCCATTCTAGAAAATATGAACCATCTCTGTGATCGATACACCTTGGTAGATATTGTCAAATGGGATATCTCAATATATACCACATTCACCAAAAAGATTTTTTATGATCGCACAGACAACCAATATCTTTTTATGACAACAACATTCACCAAAAAGAAAAGGTTTTTCTTATTTTCCACTCTCACTTTTCCTATTTCTCATCCCTTGCAATTTTATTCATTAACAATAATATTTAGTATGCTAATTAAATAATAAAATTATTTAATATATTGAGACAGATTAGAGATTGTAGTGGAGATGCACAAGAAGAAGTAGTAAATTGGAACATAGGGTTATTTAATGGTTAGCTTAGTTTTTGGATGTATAAAATTCAATTGTATTTGTCGAAGCATTTATGAGGATTTTTAAATATTCATATGTATAGTACGTAGGAATCTATGGGATGGGAAATAGGAAAATTAGGGGTTGGGAAGTAGGAAAAACCAGAAAACAATTGCATTTTATTTAAAAAACATTACACTTCTCACAGAACGATACAAAATTAAATTCTCACACAACTATACAAAATTAAAAATTTGTGGAAAAACTCGTAAAGGAAAATAAAAGTTACATCACAAAAATTTGAAAAATATTGGAGGGAAAAATTACAGGATGGTGATATATTGTTTAAGTATGCTTAAGAAAAAAAAAATTTGTTTAAGTTGCACTCATGTGTAGAGCTACTAAAGAAGCATAAACTCCATTCTCAATTTTGATCAACTCATCATGCTTCCCTTTCTCCGCTATGACTCCATTTTTAACAACTGCAATTACGTCCGCGTTCTTAATTGTCGATAATCTGTGGGCTACTACAATTGTGGTTCTATGTACCATGACTCTGTCTAATGCATCTTGAACAACTCTTTCAGATTCTGCGTCCAGTGCACTTGTTGCCTCGTCTAATAGTAGAATCTTTGGTGTTTTTACTATTGCGCGTGCAATGGCCACCCTTTGTTTTTGCCCACCTGATAATTGAATTCCTCGCTCTCCTACTACTGTATCGTATCCCTGCATTTTTTTCCCCATAATTGCAAACACGAGTTCTTTAATTATAATCATCTGACACAATGGAAAAACAAATTGATGACTTGAGCCAAATAAACAAACAAACATGAGTAAGCAGTGGCCAACCTGTTGCAGCGCACTAATGAAGTTATGGGCATTTGCCAACTCCGCTGCAGCCAAAATCTCAGCCTCAGTTGCATCTCCTTTCTTTCCGTAAGCAATATTGGCTCGGATTGTGTCATTAAACAACACAGGTTCTTGGCTAACCAGACCCATTTGTTGCCTAAGCCACCACAACTGAAACTTCTGGATCTCAGTTCCATCCAACGTTATGTGACCAGAATCGGGGTCATAAAATCTTTGCAACAACGACACAACAGTCGATTTTCCACTCCCACTTTCTCCTACTAGAGCAACCGTCTGAAACAAAAGAACCATAGCGTCAGATGTGAATGGGAACATAGATGTTTCACTGACATCTAGTAATAGGTTGTATAAAGAGTTACCTTGCCGGAACGAATACTCAAACAGAGGTCTCGGAAAACCTGAACGTCGGGTCTTGTTTGGTACTTAAAGCTGATGTGCCGAAACTCAATGTCACCCTTCACATTATCTAATGTCATCCCGGACTCATCGCCTGCATCTATCTTTGATTCTCGGTCAAGAATAGCAAATATAGAGGCAGTAGAAGTTTTTGCTTTTCTTGAATCTGGTGCAAAGGAGCTTGATTGAGAAATCCCAATTGCAGCCATTGTGAGAGCAAAGAAAACCTATGAAATACCAACAAGTGAAAATGAGAACACATTTATGAGCAACTATAATTGTCTAAGATACTGGTGAATGGTTTTAAGAGTAATGGAGGGAATCCTTACTTGAAAAACGTCAGCAAACGATATCCTTCCAGCCTCCACAAACCGAGCTCCAGCATAGAAACTGGTTGCATATACAGCAAACAACAAGAAGAAAGAAAGCCCAAATCCAATCCCACTAATCATGCCAACCCTTATCCCAGCTGAAACTGGACCTTCACATTTCTTTTTGTACAAAGCCATCACCTTTTCTTCAGCACAGAAGGAAGCGACTGTTCTTATACTCCCAACAGCTTCGTTAGCAACTTGACTTGCTTCCTCATACATCAGCTACAACCATTTCGAGTCTAACTTAGTAGAAGATAAATTTATTTTGCTTGAAATTAGAAAAATATGCAGCATAGGTAGAAGCATCATTTGTATAAAAGTGTATCCGAGTAATGAAATGAACCTTTGCATCTTCACTGAAACCCGTCATGAACTTCATTTGTACATATCCATTAACGCCTACTAGAGGTAGCATAACAAGAATTATGAGGGCCAATTCCCAGCTTGCTGTAAAGGCAATAATCAGACCGGATATTGCTGATGCCAAATTCTGAACAAGCAGAGCAAGGGTATCCCCAACAATGCTCCCTACAGCTGCTGCATCTGCAGAGAGCCTTGCACCAATTGCACCACTAGAGTTTTCGGGCTCATCAAACCAACCTACTTCCATGTAAAGCACCTTCTCAAAGCACATTGACCTGACTCTTTTGATCAACCTGCACCCGGCAACAGCAAAGAAATACATATTTGCTGAATTTGCAAAAAACAAAACAGTGGCGAGGAGAACAAATATCAAAGCCCAAAACCTAGCATCCTTCATAAGCTCCTCAGGGGGCTCGAAGAATGTTTTGATCATTTTCGAAAAGAGTATGCTGAATATCGGGAATACGACTCCGCTGATCCCTGCAGCAATCACTCCAAGTAGTAGCACGGGGATCTCGGGCTTGTTCATATAAGCCAGGCGGCGCAGTGGAAATTGCGTCGCTTCTTCAGTTGGAGGGGTTGGAAGAGAAGGATCATCTGCTGGTACAGTTTCATGTGCATTTGGTCCTGCAGGTACACCATATGAAACTTGGAATGAGTGCCGACTGATGCTTCCAACTCCATAAGATCCACGACTTATTGATCCTAGGAGGGAGAGACGTGGGCTTGATTGCCTGCCAGAGTCGATCGAAAATTCTGGTTTTTCTGAATCATTTCGGTGATCTCCTACTTTGTTTATTTCTTGTAGGTGTATAAGCTGGCAATATGGTCCATTGTCGTTCTTTAAGAGCTCCATGTGTGAACCTGGTCAATTTGACGCACGTCAAGTTAGTTGTACGTTTGCACCCACTTGCTCAGTATAAAAAATGGATCCCGAGGCTTAAAACAGGGTTTTTATGATCAGAAACCCTCTTTTTGTCCCTCAAACTCGGCAAATCAACAAATATTAGCCATTTTACCCCAGAATAGGATACTGAAATCCTAACAGGTAAACAGTGGACATCCTATAACAGGCTTTAAAACAGTATTCATGGTTGCCTTCGAGAGATGCATACCTTTTTCAACAATCTTCCCTCTATGAATAACGGCTATCATATCAGCATTCCTGACAGTGCTTAGGCGATGAGCAACAATGACAGTTGTACGGTTAACCATGACTCTGTCCAGCGCTTCTTGCACAACATGCTCAGACTCAGCATCAAGTGCACTTGTAGCTTCATCTAGAAGCAGGATTCGCGGGTCTTTCAATATAGCTCTAGCTATTGCCACTCTCTGCTTCTGTCCTCCTGACATCTGAGTTCCGTGTTCACCAACTAAGGTATCTAAACCCTGCAAATGTAAAATATAAATTAATACCACTGCAGGTACTATAAATGCGTAAGTTCACAAAAGAATGATGAGAATTGGAACCTGGGGTAGTTTATCTATGAATTTAGCAGCATTTGCTAGCTCAGCAGCAGCTCGGATTTCTTCAATAGTTGCACCCTCTTTCCCATAGGCGATATTTTCTTTAATGGAAGATGCAAACAGCACTGGTTCCTGGCTGACGAGGCCAATTTTCCCTCTGATCCATTTCAGCTGGAACTCCTTGAGATTTATACCATCTATGAGAACTTCACCGGCTTGTGGGTCATAGAATCTTTCTATGAGACTGATCACCGTCGACTTCCCGCTTCCACTCTGCCCAACTAAAGCCGCAGTCGTCCCACTCGCTATAGAGAGTGAAAACCCACTGAATATTTGCTCGTCTGCTCTGGCAGGATAACTGAAATGTACGTCTCTCAACTCGATATCTCCACGAATATCATCCAATTTGCGTCCGTTGGGGTCATAAGAATCTATATCCGGCTTCCTATTAATTGTCTCAAACATTTTGTATGCCGCAGCTTGTCCAGAGGCGAACGCACCAAAGCATGGAGATGCCTGACCTAGAGACCTAAAAACATTGAAACAACATAAGAATAAGATGTGTACCTTTTCCAGTTTTCTACCATCACAAAAAATGTACAGAATGTTGTGAAAGCGAGTGAAAGCAACATAGTGCAACTCACATGGAACCAGTCGTAACAGCAACAATAACATTAATAACATCTCCCCCGGTGTAGCCTTTGTCGACTATCAATTTTCCACCATACCAAATAGCCAAACCATAACTAGCGAACATGACAAACATAACTGCACCAAGGCCTAACCCAATAACCAATCCCTCTTGAACACCAGATTTGTAAGCTTTCGTTATAGATTTGTTATAGCTAGAGACTGCTTGTTTCTCCCCCGTAAATGATGCAACCTGTACAGAAACTAATTGTTTCACATGTTGAAAGAAAAGATACAACAGAAAAGTGATTATTCTAGTGGAGAATAGTTCTCACAGTTCTGATCAAGCCGATTGTTTGTTCTACAACATTCCCTGCTACTGAGTAAGCAGCTTGTCCTTGAGATGCCATCTTGGCAACAACAATCGATATAGCCGCAGCCGATGCCACCATAGGTGGGATAGAGGCTAACATCACAAGGGTCAGGAGCCATCCCCCGACAAATGCAATTACAAAGCCTCCTATGAATGTTGCAATTAGCTGTATAAACTTGCCGACCTGTAAAAGAATCAACAAGAAGTAAGTAAATCTTTATTGAATTTCAAACATTCTGCAAGCTTAACTACAGTTAGCAGTTTCAGAGAGCCAGCCACCTTTTCACCCATAGCATCTTGAATAAGAACAGTATCACCAGACATCCTTCCAATGACTTCGCCCGTGTTTGTATCCCTATCAAAGAAAGCAACATCTTGCCTCAATATAGTTTTCAGGTATAAACTCCTAATTCGTGAAGCCTGCCTCTCCCCTGTAACCATCCAACAAGCGACCTCTGCACAAAGACATGATTGTCAGTATACAATTACAGATTTCAATTTAGATAGATTGAGTGTGTTGTTACCGATTTCAAAGAAGTTCATTGTACTTACGGAAGAATGATGCAACTCCAGCTCCTATACCCAGGTAGACAAAATTCAATGCTACCTGAAATATACACAGTCAGAAAGTTGACACTAATTTTCAAACACATATGACCCAGAAATGAAATGGTACACAAACTAGCTAAAACCAGTTAGAGAAAATTTCAGGCTATGACAAGTATGTACCTTGGAAACTACACGAACGGTATTTTTGTTGTCTGATTGTCCAAATGAATCAATCAAATCCCCAAGGAGAACAGTCATGAGGGGCATTGCTACTCCATTAACAATAGCAGCAATTGTCCCAACAACTATGAGCATGACATCTTTTGAATCGGCAAATGCAAACAGCTTGTAAAATGGAACAGTATTAATAACCTCTTCTTCACCCTTACTCTTCTCTTCACTTTGCTCACTTTTCCTCTCGGCATCTTCTACTGGAGTCGGACTCGTCGATGCAGTCGCCTCCCTGTATTGGTTTATAGTACCATTTAAGCCGCTCTCATCGGCCATTTTTTCTCCACTAACAAAACGTATCTATATCCTTACTATCTCCTATCAAACTTTGAACCTTGCGGCTAGAATTGAAGGTACTTATGTCAGATATTCAGAATCAATGAGCAAGGAATCAAAGGGTTTGAATCAATTTACTAGTATTAACATAACTAAGTACGTATTCAACTGAAACCACCACTGTAACTAAAAATCAAACAGTTAGAAAACAAGGAAAAATAAGAATGAACACAAAAAGATCAAGAAACAAAGAAATTATAACTACATGAAACCAGAGCTGAAGAAGATCAATAGTTTCATAAAAACATGAAGTAACACCCACATAATTATGTCAAAATCACACTCAAATTCAGTACATCAAATGTGAATAAAGGGGTTTGAAGAGTTTTCAAACCTTTATGTAGCTTGTTTAGGTTCCACTTTGCTGTGTTAGAATGAATCTTTAGATTCCTAGCTAGTATCTTACTATGTTGCTGTTGAAACTTGAAATTACCCATTCTCGTGTTGTTTATATAGTAGTTGATTCCATTTAGTAAGAAACACCATCCCTTGCTCCAGAAGGATTTTTGAAAGCTCCATCTCACTCTCTCCATAGACTGTAAATATTCTAGTTCAACTGGTCTTTATATTTGTTAAAAATTAGTATTCTAAATGTTTATATTTTGAATACTAATTCGGGAGTTTTGGATTTTGGGAGGTTTTGAGTTCGGAAAATGACGAATACCTAAAACAAAAATGATGCATGTTGCTTAAGACTTTTGGCTAGTAGTTCAAAGATGTCCATCGCGCATTACTGTGTCCAACAAGGAAAGGAGAAAGCTTGACGAACGTGAGAATTTAGCAAAAAAAAAAAGGTTTTCTATCCGTTTTTTATTTCACTATCAAGCGTCAACATGGAATTTTGTGAGAATTCAGCAAAAGAAAAAGAAAAAACGGTTATTGAACGTCAACAAGAAACTTTGGAAAATCTTTTCAAAAGAACAAAAAAAAACTTTGGAAAAGGAATCACCTTTAAGAAAAGGAAATTTATTAAAATACCTCTCGTTTTTTCTTTCTTTGAAAAATGCCTTTAAGTGTATATTTTAAGTGGACCCTGAACTTAACTAGCACTTTTATGGATGATGATCGACGGAACTAGTATGTTCTTGACGTGTGAAAACTATGTTATATTTTTATGAGATATTTTCTAGCCGATCCGGTACTTGCTATTGGAAAAGGTTTTGGATTTGGATTTGGATCTAGATCAACCGAATTAGTATGTTCTTGACGTGTGAAAACGTCAAGTGAACCTCCTTGGGAGGTCAAATTGTTAGATTTGCCAAAAACTAGACCCTGAAAATTTGGAAAATACTCTTTAGGGTTATTTGTGAAGAATGCATCCTTGAATCTATTTTAGAGAATTTGTGAAACTTTTGTTTGGTTGCTGTGCTATCTTGAACACATTCGCCAATACATATACTTGCCTAATATATTGCATGAGTAGTTTTGAATAAATAAAATTTTGATATCATGAAAGTTTTTGAATTGAGTTGAATGACAAGCATCGAAACCATACTAAAGCATCATCTTTCAAACTGTTTGGAAAAAACCGTGTCATGATGTATGTAATTTCCATATAGAGCGTCACCTGTTGTTCATAATGATAAACATGATCGTTTGGGTCGATATCCCCTCTGAATCCTTTAAAGTTTGGGAGATGGAATTTTTCGGGGAGATAACACTCCCTTATTTCCTTTGAAAATTGTTCATCCTTGAACGTATAAGTCGGGCCAGTCCTTGGTTTATCGTTTAAGAGCTTGAATCTATCTTCATGTTCGTTAAACATTTCTCCAATTTAAAATCTACTGAGTTCTGGATGGTGTTTGTAGGGACAATCAGACCAGGTTCGGAGATGCATCATAGGAGTTGACAGATACTGGTTCGTAAACGAATATTGGTTCTCAAACCGTTGCCTTAGCTGCTCTTATGAATCACTCATTAAGCTTGTCCTGGATAGATGAGATAATTTAGAGTTAGAGATGACCGCAAAGTTGAGGTGTTTAAACTGCCATCTTAGGTGTTGGTGGAGTCATCTGATTGACTTTGTTAGTCAAGTTGGTAATCGACTTCATCAAGTCTTAGAATATGTAATGTGGAATCTGTATCACTGGTGTAGTGTTTAGAGGTGAAGCTCTTGAGAGATTTCTCATTGTTCCAGCTTGAAAA
>JAJJMB010002379.1:38175-53103 GCA_023531105.1 Papaver atlanticum | reverse complement strand
TTTTCAGTGTGAGACTGATTTGTTTATCAAGTCCTTGACTTTGGGTCATAGAAACTCTTAGTTGTGGGTGAGATCGGCTAAGGGAATCAAGTGCGTAGTATCCTGCTGGGATCAGAGGCGTAAGGAGCACGACTGTACCTTGAATAAGTGTGAGATTGATTAAGGTTCAATTATATTCCAGTCCGAAGTTCATTGGTAGTAGGCTAGTGTCTGTAGCGGCTTAATACAATATGGTGTTCAAAACTGGACTAGGTCCCGGGGTTTTTCTGCATTTGCGGTTTCCTCGTTAACAAAACTTCTGGTGTCTGTGTTATTTCTTTTCCGCATTATACTTTGTTATATAATAGAAATATCACAGGTTGTGCGTTGAATCAATCAATTGGGAAATCCAACCATTGGTTGTTGATTGAAATTGATTGATCCTTGAACATTGGTCTTTGGTACCGTTCAAGTTATTCCTCTTATATTCAATCGGGATCGCAAATTCCAGTTTGCTTATTTCGGATTGAATTAAGAGATAGAGATATAAAAATCTTTGATATACTTTTCTCTAGATTGATTCTAACTGTCTAGTTGATTCTCTTGAAAGTATATTGGAGTTTGTCTATTTAGATTGCCGAACGAAATATTGGGTGTGGTTGTTGTACCCCCACTTTTTTAATTGGTATCAGAGCAGGCAAACACATTTAAGACCTTATAAGTCTGTGTTTGTAGCGATCTGAATATGGAAAAAAGCGATATCTCTATAAACGTACCACCAGTCTTCGATGGCTCAAATTACTTATGGTAGAAAATTGTTATGTGTGCGTTTCTTCAAGCGCGTGATTTTCAATCATGGGTTAGGGTTGTTAATGGCTATGATCCTCCCTTAGTTACAGTGAATGGTGTAACTACTCCAAAGGATATTGGTGAGTATGAACCTTTATAAGTTCTTGCTGCAAAGCAAAATTATGACGGGTTAAATGTTATCATCCATGACATTACCCCAGATCTCCAGCATTATGTGGCTACTTGCACGAAGTCTAAAGATGCTTGGGATATCTTAGAAACCGTATTTGAAGGGAATACCAGTGAAAAGGAAGCTAGGCTTCAAAACCTAAATTCTGATTGGGAAAACCTTCGTATGGCAGATGAAGATTCATTTGATGAGTTTATCACAAAGTGTATGAAATTGTTAATGCATCTTTTGCATTGGGTAAGATTATTCCTGAAAAGGACATTGTCATGGAAATTCTCAGATCGCTGCCATCTAGATACGATTCTAAGAAACATGCCATCGTTGAGGGTAATAACCTTGCAACTCTTTCCAGAAATACTCTGGTTGGGAAGTTAACGATCTTTGATCATGAGCATACATCCAAATCCGGAAAGGATGTTGCTTTCAAAGCACAAAAGAACACTAAATTACTTGACAAAAGTAAAAGTGTTTGCATCTCTGAATAATACTATGTTTATGTATAACGATGATTGAGAGCATTTGTTTTCTATAGTTGTTATTGTCGTGGAATCAGTTCTTCGACAACAACGATGTTGAGTTGAACACATTCAGAACATTGGAGCTTGAAATACGAAGAGTTCAAGGAGTTGAAGATGCCAAGGAAATCAAGACATGTTGGATTCAAGAAGTTCGAAGCTTTATTTTTTATCCATATGTATTGATATTTTTGTCACTAAAATTGACAAAAGGGGAGATTGTTAGAGCATTGCTCGGTTGAACTCACAAGTGTTTCTATCTCAAGCTTGTTGTCAAATTTAGTTTTCAAAACTATATCTTGGTTTCTAGTCTACAATTAGTTAAGTCTCGGACTAGGATAGAAATATAGTTGAGAAACGGAGGATCACGACAGTCATCATTGCGTTCTACCGTTTGAAGGCGGAGATCAACCTAAGCTTTTGGAGAACTTCATCAACAAAAGGTAAGTGAAGACTGAACCACCTATATCTCAACTTATATTCACTTTTCTATCATCTGAGACGATGTCGCATAACTAATTAGACTAGTATGCATAGACACGAATTTCGAGTCAAGTTTATCTTGATAATTTCTCGAAACATAATGGCTAAGCTTAATGAACATTTGTTCATACTTGATGAATTTCGGTTAAGGAAAATTTACTATTCGGAATCAAAATCATGATTCAAGTTTATCATTCGGAAATAACCTGGAACAGCGATACGTGTCATTGATGTTATTCAGGAATGTTTCGAATCGATTTAGAGAAATATAGAACTACTATTGATTCGGATACAAGATAATGGTATCAATTTAACTCGGAAAACTGTTATATATCTGAACCCATATTACATGTACTCATACACTTAGTGGAGTAGCTATATATATGTATTGACTTACAGATTAGTGGTAAGCATATTCTTATGTATATCATATGAAAATATGTGTGACTCTTGAACCGTATCGGCATGCATATTCGTATACAAACCAGTCTTGAACAGTGGTTACGGAACCAAGGTGAGTATCCAAACTGATACGCAAACTTAAACAGTTTTGTGTTTATGAACTCGGTACCGTTTCCAAACCGGTAAGCAAACCGATTTAGTTTTGTGAACTCCGGAACCGACGACAGTTTTAAAGTATCCAAAACGGTACGCAAACCTTAAAAGTTTTGTGAACTCCGGAACTTAGGTTTGGTGGAAAGTTTGCAAACTGGTACGCAAACTTAAAAATTTCTGTGAACTCCATAACTTGGTTTTGGTTTAAAGTTTCCAAACCGGTATACGTACTGTGACTTAACCGACCCACGAACAACAATGGGATTTGTACCTTGTACACCTACTAACCATGTAGGTTATATTTTCAAGTGTGTTTAAATTATTTCTACGAGATAATTAGCATTTGATTAATTCTCTATAAACACTAGGCTTATTTGATCACATGATTGTGACTCATAGTTAATGTCTTATGCGTTCATGAAAATGAAGATTAAGCTTTTATGTTCAAACCGGCTAGTTTCGGCTAACCATGTTGAACATAGTCTTTGTACACGGTTCGGATACGGTCTCACCTAATCAAAGTGTATATCTTTCTTATGTAAATCAAATTCAAAGATTCATCTAATGATGGATATTGTTTGCTTGGTTCCAAACCTATCTTAGCTTAAACCTAAAGTAACTTATGCTTTGAATGTCTATAAAAGGGTCCAAGCAACTGGGATTTTTGAATCCCGACACTACTTTTTGGTGTGTCCTACAGTATAACTTCGATAAATTAATCCGATATAAATTAATAACTTCACTAAAATAATAATTTTTGTCACTCCCGACTTGGGCTAGTTTATTAAATTGATAACCTCGCTAAATTTATATGATAATAAAAAAATTAAGTATCCAATAGGGCCCAACTGAAATATAAATTAATCATTAAAATAGCATTATATTACTGGTACCTTACTAAAATAAGATTCCAAAGTTGCTTGTTTCTTGTTCACATTTATGCAACATTGGACTTCTTCTCTGATTTTTTGTAGTCCCTTGAGGAGTTCAGGAGTGCCCTTTTCAAATTGTAGGAGGAAATCATGTAGCTTTACTGTTGATAAGATTGCTTCATAACGAGAAACTAGGTCCACAACGCAACTATCATCCTCTAGTTCCTTTTCTTGAAGATTTGATATAACACTCCCAATAATTTCTTCGTCTAGCCAAATTTCCGTACTGTTATCCTTTTCACCTGGATAGTCTAGAAAAATGTCGATTTTTATTTGATTACATTAATTTTACTCCTTGATTATCAATCCAAGTTCATCTTCAACGACTTGTACATCTTCATTTTCTTGTGACCGAATTTACAATTTGCAATTGACTTTTATTTTATTTTATTTTATTTTTGAACCTTAAATTTAGAATGTTTAGATAATTCAATAACTTATTAATTTATCGATAAATTAATACTTCGATAAATTGATAGAATTTGCCAGTCCCAACGTTATTAATTTATTGAAGTTTTACTGTAGTTGTATCTAGAGTCGTCCTCTCCAGAAACCCTTTTAGGGTTTAGCGACTACAAAGTCTTCATAGGGATTCGTTAAGCCAGGTCCAGTTATCTTTCCTTGATAACTTGAGTATCCTGATCTTGATTGTTTGTAGAGCTTGCTCCAACGATCAAGATAGATAGAAATCATCAAAGTTGTCTTTGTCTCAAACTTTGTTGATTCTACGAGTTTTATACTTATGAGGTGAATAATAATCTAGGCTGCACTTCGGGTTGCATAAGTCCAGATTTTGAGGATATCTAGACTTTATCAAATTGCTATTGATTTCCATCACCTTGATTTTACGTTTGATTTTGATCATACGTTTTGATTGTAATCAGGAAATCAATTATATAGGCTTAATCTGTGGGAGGAAGATTTGGTTTAAAGTCTTCAATTGAGTTGAAGAAACTCTTAGTTGGTATGACGTCATCTAAGGGAATCAATTGCGCGGAGTCCTGCTGGGATTCAAGAGGCATAAAGAGTGTTATTGTACCTTAATTGGTGGGATATCTTTTAGGCCTCAACTACATTCCAGTCTGAAGTTAATTGGTAATAGGCTAGTGTCTATAATGACCTAATACAGTTTGGTGTTCAATCTGGACTAAGTCCCGTGGTTTTTATGCATTTGCAGTTTCCTTGTTAAGAGAACTTCTGGTATCAGTGTTATTTCTTTTTCCACATTATATTGTTTATATTTATAATTAAAATATCCCAGATTGTGCATTGATCAATCATAGTAGACACATCCGACTTAGTTTGTTGGATACAATTTAATTGATTCTTGTGCATTGGTCTTTGGTACCGTCCAAGTCATCTCTTTGTAATTAGGTTCACGGATTCAATTCTGTGAACGTTCTAATCGCAAGAGATAGAGATATAACTCTAAGATATTATTCCTTGATTGAGTTTAACTCTCGGAGTTGTCTTGAGTTTGTCCATACAAATTGCCTAAAAAAAAGTGGTGGTGTATTTTGGTACCCCCGCGTTTTCAGTTCTTATGTAGCAAAGCGAATGGTTGGGTGTTTCGTTTGGCTATAGCTTAAATGTAGCAAATCGAAATGAGAGTGAAAGTGCATCTCACTATGGGAGTCTTCCATCGCTTAGCCTATAGAGACGGAAAATGAGTTTCCATGCAAAATAGTGCAATACTAAAAATGAGTTTTAGTAAAAAAAAAAAAAAAAAAAAAATTATCCGGTTGATGTAGATAAATATTTGTTATGGGTTGAAAGATATTCAAGAGAAAAACAAGAAGATATAATAGAGAAAGGGCGATTTTTAGTAAATAAAAAGAGTTAAAAGAGAAATATTATGAGTAAAAGTAGGTTAATAATGAAGATTAGTAAACCCAAAGGAGGAACAAATTTGTTCCATTCTTTAGCTAAACCAAACGAATTCGCTACATTAAAGCCAAGCGATGCTTCATAGTACTTTCCTACTAACAGTGCTTGGTCTAATCAAGTAATTTAAGTTACCTTATGCGATACCGAAAAATACACATGAAAATACATTTATTTATTTCAACAAAATGAAAATACATATGATTATTGGGTTATTCCTGTGATATAGAAGACAACGAACAAGTGACACAAAATAGAGAGAAAGAAAAATGAGAAAATTCTATTAATGTATGTGTGTTTACAAAGGTTTGGGACTCTATTTATAGAGTTCACATACTTGGTGCCCAAGTAATGGGTCTCGCTAAAGTGTGCATCTACCTAATAAACTTCCGTTTATAATACTCCCCCTAGATGACCATTGTATCTAAGCAATATTGCCTCATTAAAACCTTGTCAGGAAAATCCAAAGGGACAAAACCTGATCGAAGGGAAAAGAGTACAATCATGAGAAAACTTAGAACAGAGTTGGACATGTATATGTTTCCTCATTAAAACCTTGACAAGGAAAACCCAGTGGGACAAAACCTTGACGAAGGAAAAAGAGTACAACGTGATAGTCCAGTAAAATACCTTTTACTATGATGCCCCCCCTGATAAGTACTTCAGTTAAATATTGGGTTGCAAATCTTCGAGTCGGGCCAATTTCGATAAACGAATTTCTTGAATGCTGGAGATATCAATGCTTTCGTGAGAAATTTTCTAGTTGATGAAGTCTTCTTTTGTGTTAGTCTTCTAACAGTAGTGTTCTAAAGTCTTCATGTTTCTTTAAATACATTGATGACTTTCTTCTTGGATTGCTAATTTCTTGGAGATGATTTGCAGAAATAGTTGATGTAGTTTCTTCAACAAAGTGCCAAGATATGAATACCTTATCATACGTGAACAAAAATCGTATTTGTGCAAAGGAAATCCAAATTCTTAGGAGATGATTAAGTTGATTTTGTTTAATCAAATGTGGGAATCCACTAAACAACCAAAAGTGATACAACTCCCCCCTTGGATGACTATCATGTTGAATTAAATTGCCTCACTAAAACTTTGCCAATAAAACCCAATGGGGAAAAATTTGGACGAAGGAAAAAGAGCACAATTATCAACATTTTGAAAGAAAACTAAACGTCAAAGAGATGTTTCCTCGTTAAAACCTTTTCAGGAAAACCACATGGGACAAAACCTGAAACGAAAGAAAAAGAGTACAACTTTTGACAATTTGTGTATGCTAACTTAACTATACGAGTATTATAGAAAATAAGCATCATAACTCTAGTATATATCAGATAGACAAGTTTTAAGCAAACATAATATTAAACTGCATATTTAAGAAAAGAAAAAATATATATATTATGCTGCTAAAGCGTGGATTTTTATGTTTTCAAAGACTCCTCAAGAGACTTGTAAAGATGATAACTTCAACTAATTAATCCGGATTTTTGGTTCGTACCAAATTTCTAAAAACACATAAAGGATTGTTAAAACTGACATAATCGAGTCAGGTGGCTACCAAAATATAATTTGATTCCTCTATGGATTTCAAATTGAATATGTTCTCCAACCACGTTTTTTGTGTGAATGCAATATGAATCCTTCAAGGATTACCACACCAAATGCATCATATAGGAAGAACAAAGTATTATTGAACAATCCTAGGGTTTGAACGTATAACCCTCAATCGCTCTTAAAACGATTTATTTCTCTTAATACGTAATATGACTAACACCAACTGTAATTTTCAGGCTTGGCACTTTTATGGTGTCAAGTCTATCTAGGATCCTGATATTGCGTCAATCGAGAAACTAAAATAATCCAATCTAATTTGGAATGTATGCCAACCAATCACATATGTCAATATTTCTCTGCAGAGGGGTTCACGACCACCATCATTTATTTCAGTAGCTACTATAAATGAATATTCGACAATAAGATTAGCTTAGTACGATCCCACATAATTTCAAGTGTACGCATATCTTGAAAAATTAAATCTGTTACTGGCACCAGTGCCTTTAACGGGCAAATAAAGAGATATTGACTTGAAATATGTGGATCGTGTTTTGATATACTCTATTGGAGCATTATTTGTAGCATGTACTAAAAAGCTACATACTTGCTAGATGTGACTGGATTATCCCCTTCAAGAGGAAAAAGCTTAATAAAAGCAAAATGAAATATTTTCGCGCCTATTTGAGATGACAGCCTTTTTCAATTATGATGGGAGAGAAATACAACTTTTAAAGTTAATGAACACCGACTTCTAGTTGGGTATAATCTCCCCCTGATTATGACGGAAATATTTTGATCGCATATACGAAAGAGAACTTCGTAAAGTATTATTCGATTAATTCGAGACATATACTCATAAGAATTTATGAATTTCAAAAGCACCAGTTGGACGGTAAAAATGACTTCAAAAGCCATTAAAAAAATATCAAAAAATTGTAGTTCATACAAATTAAAGATCAATTTTTTTTTATTGGTTACAAGCAAAATATGCAAATAAAATCTCCAATAATTTTGTGACCTATAGGGCCGATGAGATAATTATTGAGAATAAATTTATGGACACATTCTTCGTCAAAGAAAATTATATCAGGATCTCTATAGTCACACAATGACTAATTATATGGCCTAACAAGCCGGGTGCGCTCCCATTGATCTTGAGTGTCCAATTATATTCTAATTCCAATTGGAAGAATCACAAAATTTGGAGATGATTACCACGAGGAAAATTAAAATTGCAAAAATATCCAACAAGAATGCAGCAATTCCTCGTTTTATTGGTATTTGCAACTATCAATACCATAATAACGATATTCAATCTTCGTAGTACTGATAGAATACCAATTCCAGTTGGTTGATGAAGATTTCTCTGGAGGAATAGAAATCAAAAACCAAAATTGGCTAAAAATTATTAGAATGTCAATTTTACTTCTCATTATAGAGAATTTATGGAGAAAACTAATACCGACTGGTAAAACGATATACCAAAATCGTATCGAAGATTGGGAAAAAAAATGTCGTTTTCTATGCAAAATCCATTGTATGGTAAAAGAATGGTTTTGGTAAAGATTAGTTACCAAATACGAATCTCATGATCATTGTCCAATGGATAAAGATACCATTATTAACTGGCCGTAGATTTTTCAACCATGCACGTGATTGGTTATCATAAAAGTAATTAGATTGTGGTAACACCAATTTTTGGTGATTATAGTTTCATGAAAGTAACACTAATTTTTGGTGATTACAGTTTCATGAAAGGAATAAAAACTATCGACCATCTTTGGATGGATTTTATTTTTTTGTCTCTAAAATAAGGATCAGAGAAGAAAGGAAATTAAACTTATCCACAAAATGATCACCGTATGTACAACAATATCAAATCAATATACTTTATTATCAAATAAAATTGATAACAAACCGTAATAGTGGTATTGGGTCAACCAATATCAATCCCATGACGTGGTGTAGCGCCCTATGAACCGTATCATCACCGTGGAGATTGTGTTGTGCTCGTGCATAAAACACCAAATAAGTCAATTCAACCCAATAATCAATAAAAGAATATAGAAATTGATTGGGGAAGCTTTAGTCTGCGCAACTCTTTTGTTTCAGGCTGAATTAGTTTCCCTTTATTAGTTTCTCTTTTATTTATTGTTCGGTCGATCGGTCAGTATCCTTACACAAAATTTTAATCAGCTTGTATTTAATTAGTCATGTCATAGTATAGTGTGTTAGTTAGATGGGTCATAGTGACGTGTTTAGTTAGTTGGACCATAGTAGCCGTCCGGTCTATAAATTAATTTCCTGGTAGTATCCTGGCATGTGGCCTCGATGTTTCGTTGGTTGGGTCAAATTAGCCGGGGCCAAGGCCCAGGCCGTGGATTAGAAAATCTAAAATCAATGTAGTTCCCATATTAAAATTAAATGTGATTAGGTTGAAATCTAGGAAGTTGATCCTATAAGGCATTCCTCGATATTTTAGTTAGCTTGTATTGGTCGGGGACGTGATTAGTTAGCCAGGTAATAGTAATCGGGACCCCGACCGTTAGGGACGATCCCAATATTTAGTTAGCCATGTCATAATATAGTGTGTTAGTTAGTCGAGTCATAGTGGCGCGTTTAGTTAGTCGAACCATAGTATCCATCCGGTTTGTAAATTAATTTTCCGGGGCCTGCGGATGTTTTGTTGGTCGGGTCAAATTCAAATTAGCTGGGGCCTAGGCCCCGGTCTTGCATTAGAAAATCCAGAGTTAGCCCCGCATTAAAATTAATCGTGATTAGGTTCAAATCTTAAGAGTTGAGCCAATAAGGCATGCACCGATATTTTGTTGGCCAGATCAAATAAGACGGGCTCTATAGTCGTGAACCCTTAAATTATTTTTTGAAATTAATATCAGGTATTGAAATTGATATTCAGTATAAAGGTTAGACGTTTCAATTACTAAATTAACTTAGATTAGAAAATCTAATTATATTAAGAAACTTAGCCTTGTTTAGGATTAATGGTTATGTTATAGTTTCTCTTGTCTCGAACCGCGGTATAATCCCAGTTGTCCACAATAAAATTTCTAATACACAATGGATGGACGGGTATATGTCTCACAAACTAAGGATACCTCCTGCAAAATGACCGAAAACAGGTCGTCTTTCTCCCCAGACACACCACTTGTTTCAAAAGCCATAATCCATAGGCCGGTGATCAATCCACGGCACTAAAGCATAACACCACCACAAAGAGTAAAAGGTACACATTATAGTATAAAGTAATAAGACATAAAAACTTCAAATTTATGATAGATTATTATCTCATGCACTCACAATTTTAAAGTTTTTCCTATGTGCCTAGTTCACAATGTGAGAATAACAGGCTATCTATTTTTATCACCGATTTTGTTGCCATCTTATTACCAAGGAGCTGTTAAATAGACAAAATAATGGGCAAGATTTGAGTGGGCTTTGGGCCTACAATAGGAGTGTCCAGCGGCCGAAGCATAGACAAAGCGATGGTCGTGGAATTACCGAGATCGAAAAGGTTATGAAATATAAGGAAACCAGGAAGTCAGTGATAATGGTTAGCTACTTGAAACAAATCCGTAACCAAGGTTAGCCATGTTTAGGTTTGTGCACGTCGGGCCAGGACATAATCTGTGCCGTTGAAAACAAATAATTAGAAAAAAGATCATCTCATGAACAGACGGACATAAGTATCTCTCAAAATAATATGTCAAGAACGGATGGGCGGATGGAAACCTTGCCAACTATCGATCCCAGCCGCCGGATAGCAGAAATCTAGGGTCGTCTATTACCCAAGACAGACAACACTTCTTTTTATAATACAGATGTTGGTGGTATGTATATACACCAATACAGTGATCGTTGTTATTGTAGCTTGCGGGATCGAGTAAGATCACTTCTATGTAATCCTGTTAGACCTAATAAAGCTAACAAGATTAATCATTGTTATAAAAAGGTATGACCTTTGTCTCCATGATGACAAAAGCTATCAGACGGACGACGTTTAATATAGACCCGATCCGAAGGTCGGAAAGCTACGGATGGAGTAGTCATTGGACGGTTGGGAAAGAGTCACGTAATATTGTGTGGGTAGATGGATGGGTGTTTTTTTTTCTCCGTATAACACAAAGGAACGACTAAAACTAACTAAATACTACTTTATTGGAAAAAAAATTGTGTATTTTTTCGTTTGATCTTTTTCTTCTCAACCTCCCAGAATTGCTGCAAAAAAGGGTTAATTAACCTACAACTTTAGGTTTTGATTTCCCGTCGAAGATGAAGTTGAAAAAAAAGAGAGTGTTATAGAATTTAGTTTATTTCTTAGAACTTTGAATCCCCGATTTTATTTTGGTGATATAATTTGAAATTATTTTAATTAGGATCCTGAATTTTTCTTTGTTGGCGAAGAAGAAGATGTACTTAATACTGATCGAATTTGAGTACTATATAATTTAACCATTCACTATCAGTATGAGGTAACCCTATTCTAATTTTTACCGCCATATTCTTTCTCTTTCTATCTTACATGTTTCTCCTTCCCTGTTCTCTTTCGATCTCTTCCTTTCTCATCATGTATTTTGTGACTTTGACTCACTATTTTGTTAGTTTGTTAACAAAGACACAAACGAGAATTATCAACTAGGTATAAATTTGATATTTTTCTATCCTCTTTGCTTTCAATTTTCAATTTTCGTTTTTTTTTTTTTTTTTTTGTTGTTGTTGTTGTTGTGTGTGTGTGCGCGCAATTTTGAGATTGTGGCTCCAGATTTTCATAATTTAATTAGGGTTTAATCTGATGACCTATATTTTTTTGATTCGATTTTTTTTTCTTTCTGGATTTGTCGGTTCGGTAATCTTGATGATCTGTTGAAGATGTTGTTAAGGGAGTTAGATGTGCATTCAAGTGTAGACAGATGTTCACAATACTGAAGGAATTTGTTTGGATGTTCACTTGAACTTGAAAATTTTGTCCAATTTTGGATTGTTGAGACCTGCTGCAATGGGGAGTTTTGTTGGAGTCGATTCGGGGAATGGGGACCTGAAACTATGTGATTTTGGAAACTCTAATGTAGCGTGTGATTGCTGATACATTAGAGTTTCCAGTATTATGTACATCCCTTTTGGTTTATCAAGCCAGCTGAATGATGAATCCCTGGGCTTCCTAATGGAATGTTTGTGCGCCAGGTTTGTGTCTTTGCTTACCTTCGTACAATAGAATCTAATGATTGACATGGGTCATGCCTTGCTGGAGGATTCTCTCTGAATTTTCTTTGAAATACTACACATCACGAAACGTAAAGGTAATAGCCCATTCCTTAATATATGTTTTGTTTTCTTCTTATTGATATGTCTTTGGCTATTTCTACTTTTTATATTCTCATGGTAATGTTGCGGATCTTGGACAGATGTACCAGATTTTCATTGGATTGAGTATTCGCTTAAAGGATAATCTCATGGTTACTCTTCTTCACTTCTCTATTTCTTTCGATTGATCTTTACTTTGATTTTTATGAGTTGGCATGGTGTTTTTCATCACATATAGTCATGGGTTTGCTGGGGTACTGATATGCAGAAGGTAATCTGCATAACTTCGAAAATCTTATTAGTATACTTGAATCACATTTTAGGTAAATTTGAGTATACAAAAATTGCATTAAATTTAATTTTGTGCTGTCAAGATTCACCTCAAAACTAGCCCCATATAGTTGCAGCTAAAACAATGTCTGTTTCATAATACTTAAAAAGAGCACAGTCTGAACAAGTGGACTTCTATTCGTCCACTTTAATGTAATTCTTGGAGGTGGTTCCTGCTATATATAGACAACATTGGAAAATTTGTAGTTTAGTGTGACTTCTTCAATAACCAAAGTCTGATATATTAAAATATATTTCAAGAAAATTACAGAAATCGTAGTGAAGGCCTCACTTACCAAGTGGGAATGTCCCATGGCATATACTTTACCACTCTATTCAACATGCATCTACTAATTCACAAGGGAATTGGGATAATAATCTTGAATGTGTATCCCTGGGTCCCTTTACAGGTAGATACCTATTTGATTTTATTTAGGAAGTGGCAGTAGATGTAAAGGTGATATCAATGTCCTATTTAGCCTAGGGGTAGGTTTAAGATCTGCTAGCAGTATTTGTATTACTAAATGCAAGTGATTTCACCACCTATGAGCTATGTTAAGATCAGTTGTGATGGCTCTATCAGGGGAAATCTATGAATAGGGTTGTTGTCTTGATTTAGAATGAGGAGATGAGATCTTTGGTGACATATATGTTTTTTGGGAATCACCTCATCTGAATATGTTCTAGGGCTGTTATTATTTTGTAGCTACCAACCAACCAAAATTGAAAGAAAATCGTAGAAAATTTATGGCAATAACCGTGCAATAAGTTCCTTGGAAATAGTTAAAACCACTGTTACGAGTAATACCATAGGTGATATTTCACTTCCAGCGTAAAATAATTGTATCTCTACCATGGCACCACCTCTCCGCCATCCTCCCGTTGAATGCCTTCTTCTTTTAAGAGTTGCCCGACCGTGGTTGATCTAAGTAAGTAAGTGACATCATAGTTTTTTTAATTCCACTTTTTCCTTGATAAATAAAGTTTGGCCCTCATGTATTTTAAAATGGAATATTGTCTTATGGACAATAACATTGACGAATTGGACTAGATCTATGTGCAAACGGAGAACATGAAACAAATAAAGAAGCATTGTGAACTCTAATTGGCTCAGCTTTTGACTTTGATGAGGTAATATGATAATGCCACTAACTATACATTAATTAGAGATTCTTCATTTCTCATTAACATATCTATAAAGTTGAGATTCAAAATTCATTGTCAGGATGAATTCGAAACTGAATTCAGAGAATTAGAAAGAATAGAATAAAATGGATAAATTCTTTAATTCTCGATGTTTATTCTCCCCAAGGTCCCATTAGGTTGCAATCATTTTGTTTGTTCATTTCATGAATTTATGACAGAGGTGGTTAAAATGGAAACATAATCATTATTTTAATATTAATAGATTTCGATCCAAAACGGGGTTTGTTTTCAGTCCAGTCCTAAATTAAGTACAGTTTCTCTTGCTGGATTTTGTGTTTCTATCACACTAAGTATGTTGCGTTTTACCTAATAACTTTCTGCACATGAGTCTGATTCAATAGTCATCCAGTTGCACCCTTTGATTAACTGTGGAGAATAGCAACAATATCTGTTATAACTTTGAGTTCTTCCCCTTAGAACCACAGTCTTATTTCTTTCCTCCCTCTTTTCTCTATTTTTTTCTTTAATTTAGGCTTTAATAATACCTTAAATGAGTTTCAATTTTTGGTTTCCGACTTCAATTTTTGTTTTATGTCAAATTACTTAATAGGATTTGTATTGGCAAATATATTTGATGTTGGTTTCCGACTTCTTAAAGTGGTACTTTGTCTTCTGTTAATGATTTGACTATGATCAAATATCACGTTATCTCACTGCCTAGCTTCTTCATAAAAATTATTTCTATTGAATGTTTGAGCTACCATGTCTCTGCAAAGTTCCTCTGACAGTTCCAATGCTGATAAGTAACACATCCTTCAATTGATAGCCTATCTGTGAACAACAAATGGAAGGTACAATATTCTTCTGTTTCGGTTTTATTATCAATTGTTAGCTATTGGCCACTCTTTTCTATCCTTGTTGAATAGTCTACTTACTTTTTTTGGTTGTTTTTGAATTGGATTAAAGTTTACTTGAGGTTGGCAAGCCCAAAACACATGAAAGAGCAGCTGGAGAAAGACTGAATCTATTAATATTGCACCTCCTACTTCAAGGTTTGATCTTTCTCTAAATTACACAGTTTTATTCATATTTATAGATGCGATATGGTGGGAATATAAGGTCGGCATTATTTGGGAAGTATCCGTGCTCAACTAAGTAGTTAAAAACAGAACCTCAATTTTTCAAAATTCTGAATACAGTAGGATGGTTTTTCTTTTTGCTTGCTCTTTCTCACCTTTGTATTTGCAGG